>KK113238.1:182714-235630 GCA_000611955.2 Stegodyphus mimosarum
AAGAGAAACTCTCGCTGTCTTGTTAGCAGTACAGAAACAATGAGTTTACTTTGGAAGCACCACAATGATAATCTATTCAGAATATGGAGCATTTTGTTGCTTGTATTACGGAAAAAATCTTTCACCCTTGCTTATACACTGAATGTTAAAGCTGCAAGAGTTTAACCTAATAATAAAACACATGCTGGGGAAGGAAAATTTTGTCACGGATGCCATATCAAGAATTAAGATTAATGAAGAGGGAAATACAGTCAGATGTACAATGTTAACTTCGAAAATAATTGAGTCCCATGAAGGAATTATTGCAGGACTGAAGACGGACCCCGAATTCAAAGATATTTATGCATATCTCAAAGACCCCTGAACATTTCGAGCATGTGGACATAACAGCAATTAGAAATAGGGCAGCCCACTATGAAATCATTGATAAATTGCTATTTTACACAAAAATAAATAACGATAATAAAGAGTACTGGCCAGGGATCCCAGCAGGTCTACGATTAAATAGTTTAGACGAGCTGCATGATTCACCTGTATCAGGCCACCTTGGTATTTGGAAAATATTTCAAAGGGTCCGCAAAGCAGTTTATTTTCAACATTTACAGAGAGTTGTGATGGCGGTATGTCAGGTCATGTGATAAGTGTCAATTAATTAACACTGTTAATCATACCTCAGCTGGGTACTTAAGTAACATAAAGACCACTTTCCCCAATAAATAGGTGGGCATCAATTTGCTTCGACCTTACCCCAGAACAAGATTAAATAAAAATAGATATCTCCTCACTATTATTGATCACTTCTCAAAATTGGTGGAAATTATTCTCTTTAAACAAGAATCAGCAAAAATAGCGTCAGATTCTTTGCTAAATAAATTTATTTTAAAATACGAGGGCCCATTAAAAGTAATATCTGATAACAGAAAACAATTCATCAGACAATTATTTGAAAATCTTAGCACAGGAATTAGCATGCACCATCTCAAAATCGTACCATATACGCAGGGCCACCGCGTGGGCATTAGGCACCCCTGTTCAAATTGAAATCTGGCACCCCTCTATGGAGTTCTGTTGCACACTTATAAAGTGCGGCAAATTATATGTGAAATAATCTTTTATAGCATTCTTAAAAATTATAATATTAATACACGTTTGTCTTATTAGTTTTTTATTATTTCATAAATTATATTATTAACACGCGTTTGTGATATTGTTTTTTATTACAGTACAAAGTCCGTAATCCGGACATAATCTGGAATGATTTATAATGCGGACCTCAAAGCCACAATTTTTTTTTAGGCATGCTTTACGGATGCGCATTTGATTTTTTTCCTTCCATAATAAAACATGTGGAGATTTTCACTTAAAAATTCCGATTTTTAATTTCACTTAGGCACTAAATAAAATACCTCGTTATGGGAAAAACAATCATTTGGCTCCATAGCTGAATATATACTTGGCATACATCTCAAACCGAAACATTCACCTATTTTATATCCCCGATGCTGATCTGGCGACTCATTATTTATATTTTGCTTTCATCACCTCATGTTTATCAAAACATGACAGCTTCAGTAGCAACTCATGCAGTGATGTCTAAACTGTTTTTTTATATTAGTTATTGAATAACAAGAGTATGGCAACCTTTTCTGCTAACATTACGCTTGGGGATGATTATAGGTTTTTAAATGCGCTAAGAAATGTTGACGAGGAATAATTCAACAAAAATTTCTTTTCATATGCTAAAAATAGATTTTGTTAATGAAACTCATAGGGCAAAAGATTACATTTAGTGCCATTTTAATTCAGAATAACTGATATGCTATTCGCCATAAACCCAGAAGCTACGGCAGAATATGTCGGCGCCGGACGGCAGAATTTAGGGAAGACAAAATTTCTGGAATTTGGGGAAGCACCGAGCTGCAAAATTAAGGGATGAGAAGTTATTTATAATGCAAACTTTTCGTATTATCGGCACAGCAATTACAGGAACTTTGTAACTGAACAAGAAATTATGTCTGTTTATAGAATTAAAAAGAAAGTATATTAGGGGGAAAGCAACTTACATTGAAAGAAATGTTTAATAAAGTAAACAAATAAATATTAAGCCTTTTTTGTTTTGTTTTTGTGTGTGTGTAAATTTTGATACCCTTTAGATCATAATTGCTCTTTATTTCATAAATTACAATTTCATATTTTTAATTGTATAATTTCTGCATGCCATCTTACCAGATTTAAATTGATGATCTAAAATACGGAAAAACCGTTAATCCGGAATCGCCGAAGTCCCGAGGAATCCGGATTACGGACTTTGCACTGTATTTCATAAATTTTAAAAACAAAACAATGATAAAACATTTTTTAAGTAAAGTACAAAAATTAGAAAAGATATTCAAATATTGATTCTCCTAGCCTTAGCAGCTACAAACACACGTATCAATTCCTTTATATTTAATTTATTCAAAATTTCGCTCTCTATGGATATAATTGACAAATCCGATAATCTCTCCTGCGCCATGGTAGATCGCATATAGTTTTTTATAATTTTAAGTTTTGAAAAATTTCGTTATCCAGTAGCCACCGAAACAGGCAAGGTTAAAGAAATCCATAAAGCTATTGTAATATTCGGAAATGTATCGGTAAGATTGTTTTCATAAATATAATTTAAAACATCAATAGGTGACATATCCTCTTTGGTAAAACATCGCAAAGATTTTATTTCTTCGAACAAATTTAATCCATCAATGTCCTTTTCATTAACATTTTTAGTATTCGTTAATTTTTGTTCTAATTCTTTATAATGTTTTAAAATTTCGTTGTCACTCCAGTTTTTAAATTAGGTACACAGTGATATTTTTTTTAATTTAGGTTACACCTTGAAGTAATTGTAATGTTCTTTTAATTGACTGAATCTTTCAGTAATTGAAGAAATAGCAGTGTCTAATATTATATTGTAAAATTCAATCTTAAATTTTTGTCTTGGATTGTTGATTGGTTCGTCGGTTTGTTCATCCTGAAATAGTTTCTTTTTAAACCCGTTTCAACTTTGTGGAAAATCAGCATCCAACCCCAAATCATCAGCAATGATATTTGCATTGGCAATTGCATGTTCATATGCTTCATCTGATCTACGATTATTTCGTTCTGATATAAGATTTTGCAAATTGTCAGTCACGATTTGTAAATCGCATTTAGAATTTTGCATTATTTCATTTACCACATTTATTAAATTTAAAATATCGTGCTAGATGTCAATGAAACAAATGAATTTAAATGAGGAAACCTTCTAAATCAGATTTTTTGCTTGACTTCTTGATTCCATGTCTCTTGCTTGATCTTCTTGAATATTTATTAACGCTCTCAAAATTCCCTTCAAATCATTTTTCAATGGTCTTCAAGCTTGAATTCTACTTTCCCATCTGGTGTTGGAGAGTGGCTTTAAAGTTAGATTTTCAACATACTGTTGCAAAATAGACCAACATTTAACGGATGAAGAAAAGTAGTTGTAAAGCTCCTGCACTACTCCGAAGAAATGAATTGTTTCGAAGGAAATTTTAGCTGCCCTTGAATTATTTTCAATAATTTTTTGTTGCAGTCCTTTGTGCTTTCCTCTCACATTGGCACCATTATCGTAAGATTGGCCTCGTAAATCTGATAAATTTAGTTCTAACGATTTTAAATGTCCATTTATGAATTCAAACAGACCCTGTCCAGTAGTGTCGTCGACAAATTGAAATCCTAAAAAATTTTCTTCAATTTGGGCTTTATTGTTTTCATTCTTCTTATAAACAAATCGAATTACAACAGTCAACTGTTCGGAATGACTGACATCCGGTGTAGTATCCAGAATTAGTGAGTAATATTTTGACGATTTAATTCCTTCTCATATAATGCTTATAATTTCATTCTAAATTTGATCGCCTAAGTAATGAGCAAGGTTCTTCTTTTGAGATGTTTGAATTTTGTAGAGATGTTCAGCGATCAAATTTTGCTATGGTTTCAACCAACTTCAAAAAAATTCCATTATCACTATGATACAACTCTTTCGAAGAACCTTTAAATGCAAGGCATTGCTGGGCTAAATATTGAATTAAATAAGTAAGCCGTTCAATAACCGATTGCCAGTAAACCTTTTCTGCATCATAAAGTCTTTGTTGAGCTGCATCAATACTAAATTAATCAATACATAAATTACGCAGACATTTTGAGTTCACTGCATTTTGAACTATGTTTAAGGTGAGCTGCACTGCTTTCATGTGTTTACATAAATGCTTTTTAATTCCATCTGAATAATGCTTATAATTTCAATCTGAATTTGATTCCCTAAATAATGAGCAAGTTCTTCTTTTGAGATGTTCAGCGATTATTGGATCAAATTTCGCTATGGTTTCAACCAACTTCAAAAAATTTCCATTATCACTATGATACAACTCTTTCAAAGAACCTCTAAATGCAAGGCATTGCTAGGCTAAATACTGAATTAAATAAATAAGCCGTTCAATAACCAATTGCCAGTAAACCTTTTCTGCATCATAAAGTCTTTGTTGAACTGCATCAATAGTACATAAATTATGCAAAGACATTTTGAGTTCACTGCATTTTGAACTATGTTTAAGGTGAGCTGCACTGCTTTCATGTGTTTTCAAAATTTGGGTTAAATGTGCCCAATCATTACATTTATCCTTAATAAGCTGTGAATGCTTCTAACTGAATAGTTTACATGGGAAGCAAAAAACTGCGTTTTGGGAATTTGAATATACTAAATAATTTCTAAATACTTTTTCTCCATTCCCATTCTATAATAGAACGATTCTGAAAACTTTCTGCCAGAATTATCTCTCGGAAAGTGTTTGGTTATCAAGCGTGGAGGGCCATTTTCAATTAAATAATCTCTAATTTTTAAATAAATTGTATCAGACCACATAGCTGAATCGTTTAATTCAAAATCTTCGTTTTGAGATATTACGTTATTACAAGCAAATTTTCTATGTTAACATCTAAGTTTTCTATTGGTACAATCGTGGCTTCTTCTTGATTATATTCTGCTGAATTTACATTTTGAGATAAATTTTCATTATGAAATTCCAAACCACATGTTGATGCTGATGATCCTGGTTCAATGGCTTGTCCTTCTAATCCTATTGTGTTTCTGAGATATTTATTTAGAGATTCCACCAGCTTCTGATTAGCTTCCTCTTGTTGCAATTTCCTTTTTCTATTTTGTGCTCCAGATTTTTTTTCTTTTTTTGAGAACATGTTTTTAAAAAAATATTTATTGCACTAAATAAAAAAATTTAATTTTCATTCCATATACAAAATGCATCATATGATTTTCTCTCAATGAGATACATTCTGCAAGAGAAGAAGAGTCACGTGCTCTAGTAACAACAAACATCCGCATGTGCCATGTTTACAATGGAGTCGATAGCAGATATTCCACTGAAATTAATTGATTTTTCGAATTTAGAAATTTATGATTATTACGAAAAATTAAAAAATATGCTTGGATTAATTATTAATAGTAATTTTCTTTTCAGTGTAGAAGAGCAATATATGTACACACGATTTTATGTGTTCATTTTTACTTTTTTTATAAATGAATTAATTATCAGATCAAGGAAAGAATTCATAAATAAATATTAACAATCAAAACACGGTAAAGCAGCGAACAAAAGAGTATCATGAAGATAACAATAACATAACAGTTGCCAAAATTATACTAACCAAATGAATGAACATTTAATTAATGGATGAAATAATAATTAAAGATGAAATGCAAATTTCATAACTAATAAAAAATAAGCAAAGTTTCAGAATTTTCAACTCATCTACCACAGCTTAAGCTTGTTTACATTAGCACTTCTTACATCACGTGACCTCCGACGTCAACGGAATGTATCTCATATACTATTTGAAAGTCCAGAGCCCATTTATGTCATTTGCTATCAAATAAAGATTCAAATGAAGAAACTAATTTGACTGAAAATTTAGAAACAATATTTTTTTTTTTTTGCGGAAAATTTATTTCTGAGAATTTAGTGTGAATTTTTTTCTTCTTTCTGCTGATACAAAATATTTAAGTAAATTAAACCAATATTAATACAAATTACTAAAAAGCATTTGTTATAAGCAACTGAAATATTGAAAGCATCTCAGGTACATTATAATTATAAACTTTTAATGAAAAAGAGCTATAATCATTAGTAATTTTTTTAGAATTTTTTTTCGTTGAAAATTGTAATTTTATATTAGAAATAGATAAATCAAATTCTGCATAATTAAGGGTAAGATTTGCCTGGGTTTTATAGAGATAAATAAAAAGTTGCTTTTTGAAATATTTTGTTTAATTTGAAAGATAAAAGTTGTTTTTAATGAATTGTTTCGTTTTATGAATCTTTACTACTATGAAAATAATACTAAAAATATATTTAGATTGTTCACTTACCTCTAAATAATAATCCTGTTTTTTGGAGCAATTACAAACAAAAAAATGATTTAAAAACAATTAATCAAAGCACTTTGCTTGAGAATCAATGCACAGAATGTACGCACTTTATGAACAGCGACTACGTACACCCGTTAATTCAAGGGCACACATACACGGTTACGGTTAGCTCTGCCACCGTGCGTGTGTGACCTTGACCCCTTGCCCCCTTGTGGATTATGGAATACTGATTCTCACATGGCCCTTTTGGGGGCTAAAATGGTAAACTAGAACCTAAAATAAGCAATATGGTATCTGGTTTACCTCACAAAGCATAACTAAATCGAAAATAAAATGATTGAATAAATTTGCATGTAGTAATCGTAATAAAGTTTTTCAGAAATGACAGCCACTTGACAGGGTTGAGCGAGCCCATGGGCTGAGTTGTCTTACCACATGCAAAAATATCAAGAAAGAAAACTATTAAACACACAAAACAAAGAAAAAATTGAAAATAAAAAACAGCAAAATACACGTGCTCTTAAAGGGATGAAAATATATTTAAGTTGAGAATACAATAATAATTCTGAATGGCGACATTTGGTTGCTCATTTAAAAAATGTATGTATATTATCATTGAAAAAATAATTTAAACAAAGACGTTGAGCAGCAACAGTTTCTCAGCACATAAATACATGCCAATACAAAACATTCCCAATTCCTGTTACAAATTTTTAGATTTATAACACGTTCCGTGTGGTAGCGCGAACTCCACATGGAACGTGTTTTTATTGTTCATATCGGCAATCAAATTTTGTTTTACACAACCGAAAACAACTTGCAGAAACGAAAACAAAAGTAAAATAAAAATAAAATCTTATTTTATTGCTTAGAAAATATAAAACATGCAAAATTGCAAATGTATAATTAACAACTTTTACTTAAGTCGTATTTAAATTTAAAAAAAAAAAACTAGAAATACTATAAAATTTTGGCGCACCCCTGGCCAAGATGCCCTTGTGCGGTGAACAATTTTGCCACCCCACGCGGCGGCCCTGCATATACGCCACAATCGAATACAACGGAATGGGTAAACAAAATATTGTTAAAATTATTCGGGGCTATATTTATTGGGAGCTATCATGACCGTTGGGGTAGCTGTGTCAATGAATTAGCTTTTGCTTTATGAACAGCGAAACTTGATACTATGCATAGGACCCTTGCAGAAGTTAGGGAGAAAATCTAAGTCCCTTAGAAAAAGAATTTTTTTGCTACAAAGGCAAGAAGAATTTATGTTAGAGGACATTCAGAAGTGTTAATCGACACTTCATCTAACACAATAAAAGAGAGGAGCCTACAGAGTGCTGCTAAATGCCTTTCCTAAGAATCATATTCTGACCAAGGAAGTAATAACAGGGTTGCTACTCAAACAGAAGAATGAAATTCCCTGACTTTTTCAGGTTTTCCAGCTGTGTTTCAAGAAAATTCCAGGCTATCTGCATAGTGTGCATTGGCTGTGTTTAGGGTAAATTAATCATCGTACCACTTTAAATCACAAAAATTTGCCAATTACGTGCGACTATATATATATATAAATAAATATATACACATATATATAATCTCCAAAGCATTACTTTTATAAGCATAATGGTTCTTTTCTCCACTGAGGATTGAGATTAGAATCTGCTAATATGAATTTTAAAATAGCCTAGATGACTGACTGACTTTTTTTATTTCACTGGAAAATGACAAATAAGGCATTTAAGAAAGAAGAAAAGGTTTAACAGATTTTGTTTTATATGAGAATGGAGGCAAATTTACTTTTGTTCAACATGCACTGAACATGCACATGCAAATTTCTGGATTCTCAGAGGATGCTGCGAAAATTTGGCTATGCACACTGTCCGAATGATGCTGACGCGATAGATGATTCGCCAAGAAATTTATCGCTTCCGATGTTGGAGCGAAAATCGCTTTTTTGGCGATCATAATGTGAAATTCCCCAACTTCTGCACATTTTGACTAAAATATTTAAATTTCCGGAATTTTCCTTGAAATTTTTGGTCAATTTTCAAATTCCCTGACTTTTCCTGGTAGCATGGCAACACTCTAATAAAAACTGCTGAAACATCCGTACATAAAAGAGATAACTGAATTTCACATTTGTCCCCTTTAAACTGGTGGGTGTGCCAGTGCTTGTTTACATTTTTAATGAAAGACTTCTATCTTTTAAAATTTCGAAGTATAAATTATATATTTTTGGAATTATCTCAATGTACTTTATATTTTTAGCCCCAAACTAAAAATTTTTATGTTATATGTCCCATTAAGGACTCTATTCTGCATTCATGTCATAAATTCTACAATATTTCTATACACCTCAGCCCACCAACGTCCGAGCAGTAATGTTGCTGAACTGATAGTTCCTCCGCGGTTCAAATCCCACAAACGGAAAGACTGCATGGACGTTTTCATGGTTTTCCCCAGGTTTAATGTGTATACGAGCGAGTTTCTCTTAAAAATTCCTCAGTGAAGGCATCCCTTCCCTTAGGCATACAGCCCTGGTGTGCTTTGCCATATCTCAATAAACCAAACCAAATCTATACTCCTCATATTGACACAATACCTTAAATCTTCTATTTTACTTTTTTACCTATAACCAAATATATAGATAAACCATAACAGAAATATCAAGATTAAACAACATACACATTAAAATAGAATTACCTACTGAGTTATAAAGATAATGCCATTAGGAAACAATATGCTCCCATATGTTAAATTGCAGCAATTAAAAGTAAAAATCTGAATATAGCTTAAAAGGGGATAAAACTTAAAATAAAAATATCAAATAGTTACAAAATTAAAGGAACAGAAGTGAACAAACTTATTTACAATAATGAACAGGGACTGAATTTTAACCTATTGGGAAATACATGACATGCAATAGAATATTCACAAACTGCAGTTTAAAATAGAATATTCCATTATAACACACAGTACATAAATAAAGCTTAAACAAAAATAAAAACTATTAAAATTAAATTTTGAATATTTATCTTTCTTACAAACACACACAACTTCCTTTCACCCAGAAAGCTCACCAACAACTGAGAAGGTAGGCAGTAAACAGATGAGAGTTACTTTATCTTATGAGAAATTTTTTCACAAGGCCCTTTCTAAAGGGAACTAACTGAACATTTATGCTATATAGGTTAAAACTACAAAAACACAAAACAAGAGGTTCACACTGCTAAGACTCGCACATAAAATGGCTTTTAACTAGCAATGTTCAGTAGCTTTATCCAACTATTACTAGCCTATCTAATACTAATCACTGAGATGAGTAATTAAAAATACAACTCAGTAAGTAGTATTAGGTAGGCTAGTAGTCTCCACTTAGTCACTTAAGTAGACTACGATTGTAACAAAGGAATTTTCATGTTTTCTACCATCAAATTAAAACATTTATCTTCAAATAAAATTCTTTCCAGAGATTCCTTACTCAAAAATGCATTCAATGATCATAAATTATGCAACTTCTTTCGCTGAATTTTCACTAATGGTGAACTTGGTCAAATAAAATTTTACTATTACAAGCTAAGCATAAATGTTCACATGAACATTCTTAAACCAAACCAAGAACATAACTTAAGTGTAAATCAACCAAGTCACATGCATGACTGCATTTATCCAGTCACAAGATTTTTTGGTCACTTGGTAAATATTAAATTTGAATTTAAAATATTTTTTCTTTAATAAATTAAATATCATGTTAATGAATGGATGTTTGTGAAAACAGAGAATAAAATAAATAATTGTGAAAGTTTAGCTAATATAAGTTATTTAAATACAAATCTTCATAAACAGATCCTAAAAGTTGCAGCACTCAGTTGAAAAACTTTTCTATTAAAAAGTTTTATTTTGCCCAAATTCAAAACTGAACAAAATAAATGCTTTTTTTCATGTTTTGGCCCATTAGTGGACTTACAGATGCCCAAAACACAGAAGCCCCTCACAAGTTCAGTTTGTGTGAAAGAATGAGTTAACTACAGGAGGCTTTCATAGTTTTTTCCAAGTGCACAGTAAAAAGAAGGCCGTTTCGTTAAGAAAGATCTCCATAATAGTGGGCTGGTTACATTGTTAAGTGCAGTTAAAGTGTAATTAAGTACACTCCAGTTCCCTTCAAGATGTCCTCTATAAAAGCAATCCCTTTTCTAGGCATGTAAGACCTCACATGCTCTGCCACAATTAAATTAACTCAGTTAAGATCTCATATTAAAAAAAATTAATCAATAGTAACATGACAGCTTGAATGAACAAATACTGAAGCTGAAACGAGATCACAATCATTTAATTCAGATACGCATTCATCCATTATATGTAATAATATCGATACATACCTTGCCAATATTTATGATAGTCAAAGCAAGATAGCCCAAATGCTGAACAATATGGGTTATTGATTCACTGATTACAACAGCATGTCGATGATAACATCCTTCAATTCCCTACCAGGAACAAAATTTAAGAATAGAAAATTTTAAGAATTTCAAAGACAAAAACATTAAATTTTTAAAGAAAATTTTTAAAAATAATACTACTAATAATAAATTCAGGAGGAGGGGGGAAAGAAAAATCTATGAACATTAACACAACATTCCGCATATGCCTTTTTAAACTGTAGCATTCATTATTTTAATTAACCAAATTATTTTTAGTTTGAACTTTCCTATCGAATTCTCAAAGTTTCAGTTGCTGCCCGAATTTAGCGCGAGTGAGATATTTATGCAAATCGCATATATCTGTTAGCAGTTTAAAAGGCAAGAGTTAACGAGGGGAAAGACAGTCTTGGATTTATCGCCGTAATGCTGTGCGCGCAAAGATTTCCTCTGTCTACTGAAAGTTCGCCTTCATAGGCAATTTGCAATTACCAGTGTTTTCTAGTGAAATTCGCATAATTGCACTTCACTAAGAGTTAACCTTCCCTCGCCGTCCTATTTAGAATTAAGTTAGGTATTGAATTTGTTAACACACTTTAGTTTAATATTATTTTAGTTCAGCCCAAGTCAGCGTAGTACAAGTCAGCGTCCTTACAAGTACGATAAAGTTAAGGAGGAAATAATAAAATACCATATTGATGAAATGTTAAGAAACAAAATAATAACTCCTATTTCTAGTGCATATGCGAGTCCGGTTGTTTTATGTAAGAAAAATAATGATTTGCCGTTAACTGATCCATTAAGGTACAGGTTCGCTATCGACTACAGAAATCTTAATAGTATAACAAAATTTCCAACTTACCCACTTCCGGTAATTGATGAAATTCTAAGAAGTATTAAATCAACAAAATACATAACCACGCTAGATTTGACATCAGGATATTTTCAGATAAGCATAAAGCCGGAAGATGTTCACAAAACAGCATTCATAACAAAATACGGTACATATGGCTTTTTGCGTATGCCTTTTGGATTGTCGGGAGCCCCGGCCACGTTTCAGAGGTGCATGGACAAAATTTTAAGGCCGGTAATAGGAAAAAGTACATTTATTTATCTTGACGATATAATTGTTACTTCAGAGTCGCTGGAAGAACATATTAAAGACCTTCGAGAAGTCTTTACTCTTTTGAAAGATGCAGGACTTAAAGTGAACATTAAGAAATGTAAATTCGCGGCAAAAGAACTCAAATATTTAGGGTACAAAATTTCTCAAAGGGGGATCGAAACAGATAAATCTAAAGTTATAGCAGTGAAAAATTACCCAATTCCGAATACAGCCAAAAAGTTAGCGACTTTCTTGGGTATGTGCTCATATTATAGAATTTTTATTAAAAATTTCGCAGAAATTGCTGAACCATTGTTAAAGTTGAGAAGGAAAAGAGTTCGTTTTGCGTGGTCTTCAGAAGCAAACGCCGCGTTTGAGAAGTTAAAAGAATCTTTAATTAATGCACCGGTTCTAAAGTTCCCAGAGAAAGACAAGGGTCTAGAAATTTATGCAGACGCATCAGATTACGCAATCGGAGCCGTGTTAACACAAAATAGAAAAGCGATTGCCTTTTTTAGTCGTACATTGAATGATACGCAAAGAAATTATTCGGCAACGGAGCGTGAAACTTTAGCAGTGCTCGCAGCTGTTCAAAAATTTTGTGTATATTTTGGGAGTTCTCCCGTAACAGTATATTCAGATCATGCGGCAGTTACCAGATTATTTTCAGGAAAGAATCTTTCGCCACGCTTAATTCGGTGGACCCTAAAGTTGCAAGAATTTAATCTCATTATCAAACACACACCGGGAAAAGACAATGTAGTGGCCGACGCATTATCTAGAATAAAGTTAGACGAGAACGGCGAGAAAGTAAAAATAGCGATGCTTCAGGCAAAGGTCATTGACTCTCGAGAGACTGTAATAGAAGAAATTGCTAGGGATCCCGAATTCGGAAATATTTATAATTATTTAAAAGACCCAGATAACTTCCAGCATATAGACATTAATGCAATACGAAGCAGAGCACAGAACTATGAAATCATTGATGGTCTCTTATTTTATACTAAAGTTACGAATCAAAATAGTGAATACAGACCAGTCATCCCGGCCAAATTAATTTTAAGTATCTTGCAAGAGCTCCACGATTCGCCTGTCTCGGGCCATTTTGGAATTAGAAAAACAATACAACGCGTACGCGAGGCGGTATATTTTCCGCAATTACAAAAGATAGTTAAAAATTACTGCCAGACTTGTCACACGTGTCAGATAAATAATGACGTAAATTTCCGCCCGGCCGGGTTATTAACTAGTATTGAGTCTAGGTTCCCCAATGAAATAATTGGTATTGACCTCTTAGGCCCCTACCCCAGGAGTCATGTAAATAAGGCACGATTTTTATTAGTCATTGTGGATCATTTCAGTAAATGGGTTGAGTTGATACCACTTAAGCGGGCTTCAGCAAAAGTCGTTGCAGATTCGTTTTTGAACAAATATATTTTAAGATATGGATGTCCAGCGAGGGTGATTAGCGATAATGGTCCCCAGTTTGTAAGCAGTACATTTAAAATGATGTGTGACAAGTTGGGCATTAAGCATATGAAAATGGTACCCTACCGCCCACAATCAAATATAGCGGAACGGGTAAATAAGAATATTGTAAAATTGATTAGAAATTATGTGCAAAAGCACCATTCTAACTGGGATGACTGCGTCGAAGAATTTGCATTCGCCCTCAGAACGGCTAAGCACGAGACAACGAAGAAATCCCCCGCCGAATTGTTTTTGGGCAGGAAGATAATGACCCCCTTAGATAAATTATTTTATGTGAAAGATAGAGCGCCGGAATTTCAAATGGGTGAAATAGAAAAAATGTTGAAGGAGGCAGAAAAGTGCTCCCGGGAAGCGCAAAAGAAACAAAAGATTTACTACGATTCAAAAAGAAGAACCGTAGAATATAAAGTGGGGGAGGAGGTGTTGAAACAAGCCCACGCACTTTCATGCGCAGCAAAAGATAAGGTCGCAAAATTTTGCCCAAGATGGCATGGTCCTTTTGAAATTACAAGAATAGTTGAATGCCGTGCATATTTAAAGAATGAGAAGGGCGAAGAGACTGTGGCAAATTTCGATCAAATTAAACATTATTATCGAAGAGCTAATAATAATATTTTGAAAGACATGTTGCAGGGTCCAGCCTCACAGAATTTTTCTAAGATTCAAGAGCCCCAACCAGGTCCCTCAAAAACAAGAGAACCCAGTTTGAAAAGGAGGTTACCAGAAGAGAGGAAGCCGCAGCCGAAGAAAAGACCACCCCAAAAAGAAAAAAGGACAAACGCTAAGCAACAGTCTCAGCAACCAAAGCGTCTAAGGAAGGAACGTCCAAATGAAAACACTATGAAAGCTCCACCACTACGGAGGGAACAGAACGGCGAGAAGCGAGCCGCCGAAGGTGCCAACCCACAACGAAGGAGCCTACGAGTGCAGGAGAAGGAACGAGCCAGTCTGGAGAGGGAGCAAAGACTTCAGCACAAACGGAAAGCGCCACCCACCATTCGTCCCAACAAGGTGTTTCTGGAGGAAAGAAGATCGACCAAACGAAAGGCAGCCCCAGAGTTTCAATCTAGGAGTAACAAGCAAAGAATAGCCCAAGCCACAGTATATCCAACCTTTCAGGAATGGACAAAAAAACGCCTAAAAGACTGGCAGAAAGATAAGTAGATTCTTTATTTTCTTTTAAAATTCACACAGTTATGTTTCTGATTTAAGTGCAAGTTGCAGATTTAAAAGGGAAGTTACCCGAGTCAAAAGCCGGTTGCCGAAAGCGTAAAGGACACGCTTGAAGGAACAACTTAATTATGCAGCGGAAGAAATTCGAGAGTTCAGTTGAAAAACTGTGAGACTTCGTGAAATGTTCTTTGTAATCCAGAACATGGGATTCATCGATTTTAGTCAAAAGACTCTCTGTAAATAGGAAATTGAATTGTGTTAATTAAAAGCAACTAGTACGTAAGTTGTATAGCAAAACTGTTGTATTATATTTTTCTATGTATAAATAATGAATGCATTTAATGTAAAACTGTTTTCTATGTAATGCATGATTTGTTGTAAGCCTTAAGCACTGGTTTTGTTTATATCGAATATTTTGGAAAAGCGTAAAGGATACGCAAGTTAAAATTAAAATGTAATGTAAAAGCGTAAAGCGCGCTAAATTAGAAAGTGAATATATAAGTGTTATTTAACGCAATGAGCATTTAAAGAAAATTTGAATTGAAGATTGAAAGAATGAATTATATGTATGAAATGCAATTGAAATGTTTGAATGTTGTACGTAGTGTTCTCTGGTTTCACACAAAAGTTTAAAGTTCATTTCATGTTAGAACCTCAGGGCATTTCAGATTTGTTTTAGGGGAAGTCTGAGGTCTTGAAAGTCGAAGAATTAACCCCAATAGAATTGAAGTCAGGTGGTAGTTGTGAACACTTGACAAAGTAAAACTGCGTGTTTTTCACAAACACCACATTTGGCCAGAGAACAATGGGGAAGTTTTAAAAATGAATGAGTGTAAAATGAATGCGTTTGGCGAAAAGCGCTAATAGAAATTAAAAAACGCGAATACCTAAAGCGCGAATAAAAGTCATTACGGAAAGCATCAGAGGAAGGGAATGTTGTACTTTTCAGGTGAAATGTACTTATAACATGAAATTAAAATTTATTTCCTTCCAGATTGGAAGGAACCAGATAATATCGGTGAAGCCAAATTCCTGATGGATCTTTTTGATGTGAAGACGGAAAAAGATATTCTATGTTAAAATATCTAAGACACAAACAGAGAGTTAAACTAAATTTAAAACTTACAATTGTAAAGGATGGCGAATAGGAAGGAAAATTTAGATTTAGAATTTAGCATCTTCACTAAAAGCCGATTTTAGGCTACTTAGTTTCAGACTACTAAATTCTGGGAGCAACTATGTAGCATTCATTATTTTAATTAACCAAATTATTTTTAGTTTGAACTTTCCTATCGAATTCTCAAAGTTTCAGTTGCTGCCCGAATTTAGCGCGAGTGAGATATTTATGCAAATCGCATATATCTGTTAGCAGTTAAAAGGCAGGAGTTAACGAGGGGAAAGACAGAGCCTTGGATTTATCGCCGTAAGGCTGTGCGCGCAAAGATTTCCTCTGTCTACTGAAAGTTTGCCTTCATAGGCAATTTGCAATTACCAGTGTTTTCTAGTGAAATTCGCATAATTGCACTTCACTAAGAGTTAAGCTTCCCTCGCCGTCCTATTTAGAATTAAGTTAGGTATTGAATTTGTTAACACACTTTAGTTTAATATTATTTTAGTTCAGCCCAAGTAGTGGCTTACTCTCAATTGGAAGAGTTGTAAATATTTGAATTAAAGGGTCACTTTTTTAAACCCTCCTTCTGACTTTGTAGTTCTTCAACATTAAAGGACATAGCCTAGATCTGCTCGCTGTCCTCCACATAAGGTTTCACAGTTTATGGTAACGAAAAGAGTCAAGAGATTGAAGGAGAAACCTTACAAAACTAGGCAGAAATCGTCAAATTTCAAAGATGGCAGGAGATAGGATCAATCAAAATATAGAATTTTCACATAAAACTAACGTTTATCTAAGAATGATTTCTGCCTAATTTAAAATTTTATACTGAAGCACTTGCTTTCATGCACTACTGTACACGTTTCTTAAAAAAAAAAAAATTGCAAGTAAATTCCTGCTTACCTTCAGCATCTCAATCATTTTACAAAGTGCCAGAACTGAGGTCTTCGTCATTGGTTTTGATAATGAAATATGAAGATTCATGACTGTCTTTACTTGATGACTAATACTCCATGCTAGTTTCAAACCCTATAAAAAGTTATTTTATATAGAATTTTTTGTCTACAATAGCTTACTAAAACAGTAGCATTTTTGCTATCAGCTACATATATATCATGTTTTGAAAGAAAGGAGGTATTTTGAGCTTCATTGTATTCTTATTTCAATCTTATCATGAAGCTCCCCTCATCAAGAATTCAGTCTTATCATGAAGCTTTTGTTATTATATTTTTTTAAATCAAAGAATTGTATAAATCAGTTTCATCTGATAATTTTAATTAAAGATGAATATAAGCAATGATGTCTTAAGAAATAAACTTATTCAACATATTAGTAGAAATTTTAAAATACTGAATCTGATTTTTCAGACATACTAGAAATAAGAATACAATATTATTTTCCAACTTTTCAATTAAAAGCATATTGAGACATCAGAGAAGATACAGGAAAAATTCCCTCCAACTTTTCAATTCCAAGCATACTATGCATAAAGCTTGTAACTGTAAAATTTCACTTTTACTGATTTTAACAACCCTTAATTCAATGTTCGGTACCTCTGGAATATAATCAGTATTTCATTTGTGGTTAAAATATAAGCAGAATATAACAATAATTTCAAATAAAACTCATAAAAGCAATCTCGGCATAGTTAGATGCCCCAATATAATTTTTTATTTCTTCTGTTTAGGTAAACAGCACGCAATTTATTCCTTATAACCATGTACAAAAAAATCAATAGCATTTCTGTCGAAGTGGTAAATAGTAGATTTGTACCAGGTATGGAGATTAGATAAAAACATTTCTACACTTTAGCACACAAGAAGAGTGCATAACTGGGAACTCACCTTTTCTGCTCAAATTTCACATAATTCAAAGTGTTTTGAAGTGAATATGAAGAAAGAGTTGCTCCAGTCAGGAATAATCAAAGTCAATGTTTTACATAATTTACATATTATTTAAACTTCATTCATCAAGTTGACTGGTTAGTCATTTAATCGCAGAAAAAGACACAAAGACTATCTCTTGCAAAGCCTTTGCAAGAGAACTTTCAAACTTGATCAGATGGAGCATAATGTGAGTGGAGTTCTTTAGTTCATTCAATACTCCTCTTTCCAAATTTTACAATACAGTAAAATTGTCTAAACACAGACATGCTTTAGCAATTCATGCTTTCTACAGAATAAATCCAAGCACACATCCAAGTTTCTACAACATAAATGATTCTGCATTTTCATCTGCAATGACACATGAAAAAAACACAAATAGCTTTCTTGGCAGCTCCTTTCAAAGCTGATGTAGTCCATTATAGTAGAAAATTCGAGCTCTTTTCAAAATTGATGTACTCCATTATAGAAAATTGGATTTTATTTGCCATTATTTATCAAGCAAAATTGTAACTAAAAATAATTTAGCTATCTAAATTTTTACCAATAAAGCACTGAATACATAACAATGTTTGCATCACTTATCAACCTGCCTCAAAAATTAAATTCAGATCATAAGTACTGCAAAATCAAACATCACTACGTGGGTTATCTCTATATGTGTTACTTTGTTTGTGAAGTTTAACGATTTCTATGACCTCTAAATAAATATTCTTACTTCCCAGAAGATAAAAAAACATCAATACTCTTTTTTTAAATAATTATGATTTCTATATATGTATGCAAATCGTATGGTATTTTCTCTTGTATAGTTAAAGAACTTATTTTAATTCGCTGAAACAACCTTGTATTTGGCGTACATTTACTAAAAACACTCAATCGATAGTAGATATTTTGTTCTCCTGATGAGGAGGGACCTGTAGCTGCTCTCGAAATCGATTGAGTGTTTTTAGTAAATGTATGCCAAATACAAGGTTGTTTCAGCGAATTTGATTGTCACATTGGAGTGTTTCTCTTCTATTGTAACTTATTTTCATTGAAATTAAACTATGGAAGCCAGTCTCATTTCAAGGTTCTGTTTCTCATGAAGAAAAGCAAGAAAAATGTATTTCACTCATTCATTTTGGTTAAACATACAAATAATTTTTTTTTTAAATTATATAAATGAAAATACTTGTTATATGGCCTTTCTTTTTAAATTCAATTTATCTCCAAAAAGTTAGCAAAGGCCTTTCCGTAAAATTTGCAATTTGTCTTCATTGCAAAAAACTGTATTCCTTCTTAATGCTTAATAATATTGATCCTTTTACAAAAATTACAAAACTTAAAATATAAGATGCTATCACAAATCCGAAACAAATTTATACATACAAATAAAAACATTTTGGGCTTGGAAGTAGAACTGAAGCCTTTGCTTCTATTTTTAAAGACACTATCAAAGTAGTCAGGCAATTTCTTTAACTATAATACAATTCCCCCTCTCTGACATTGACATAGAAACAAAATGCTTTAAATTCTTTACATCTTTTAATGAAGACAGGCTGCTTGAGCTATAATTTTATTTATTTATTTTAAGATAAAATTATGCTCCACCTGTTACTACTAAGTATCATTTAAGAGATTTCTTTAAAACTGAATTACAGTATCAGTTGCTGACACTACTATTCTCTGGACTTTACTTATCCTAACTAGCCTGCAAATATATACTGCTGTTCTTATTCATGTTACACAGGGAAAAAACTACAAAATCCATAAGCAGCTAGCTTACTTGCTGGGATTCCACTGCATTTTTGAAGTCTCAATGGCACAGTGGCTAGCACATTTACAGTTCAAATCATCCTGTTTCAGCATTACATTTTTAAACCAGGGTTATTATTTTAAGTTTATTATATTTGAAAAACAATTTATTAGTGAAAACTATTTTTAAAGGAACATTGCAAAAATAATAAAAAAGCTAAAACATTCAGACAAAGGATTTCATTTATTTTTTTCTGGTTTATGATGTTTTTCTCTAAATTCATATACACTTGGTATGTATGCTTGTTCTATCACATAAAGTAATGCAGGTGAGGATTATCAGCACAAGCACTGAAACACCCTAATGGAAGATTTTCTTCGGAAAACTGGCTCGCATTTATGTTACATGTGCGAAAAATTATTAAAACAACCTGATAGTTGGTGAGATATTTGTCATTAAAATATTTCAACATCAGATACAATGAATAAATGACGGTTCTAGCAAATTAAGATTTTTCTTCATAAACTTTTATGTTTTAACAAAATAGCACAGTTTACTAACAATCAAGCTTACTTTATACATAAGTAATTCTGATGCTGCACAGATTTCAGCACGACTCAAAAACAAAGGATTCAGCTGATGAAGTATAAATTTTTCCATCTTCTTATTAAGAGATACTATAATGTTGAGTTGAAAATTACAATGATGCAATTGAATATTTGTTAAAAGTTACTTTATGTATTAAAAATTTTTATATTTCATCTTTGCTATTAAGAATATTTTTCAGAAATAAATTTCCTCTCAAACAGAAATTATGTACAAAGAATTAATAATAATAATAATAATAATAATAATAATAATGCTGCCAAAATGGGATTCCATCTAAAGGCTTCATCTACAACAGTAAAATGTCAACCACCACACAATCATGGTCTCGATATGCCATGGAATTCCATGACACACACATTTTACTTCAAACTTCAGCCTCAAATTTCTGCCTTATTTACAACAGATATTAGTTTTGTCTTCATACATTCACTTTAAAGTCACCTTTAAATAAGCAAAATTTGTTAAAAACTAGCAAGTCCAAGTTCATGCACTCCTCTTGTCTGCTTTTTGATTAAAACAAATGGCTTAGCATTCATGAAATTTTATATGATGATGAAGTTCAAACTTGCAATCTAACTTTGAGTTTTCATTTTCAAAAATATTAACCAGAAAATTTAAAATACATTTTCATTAGATGAAGTGCCAGTAAATAATTATTAAAAAAAATAGCTACATAAATCAACATGCATTATCGAATTAACGGCTGACCCCATTAAACTATTATGTGCACTTGCACATGAAACTACGGACCCTTTTAACACATCATTTATTAAAACATAATACTCTATTAATGGGATATTTTCTCTGTGAGGATCACAAATGATTTAGGTTTTATATTTATGGAATCTTTCCGTTCTACAGTGTGGAGACTGCCTACATAAAATTATTTATATCATATTGAAGAATTTTGTCCAACATTAATATCTAGGGGAAAAAAACTTTTTTTCAAATAATAATAGAAGAATTAAAAGCAAAATGTGTAATATAGGTATTTAAAGCCTCTCTTTTATTACGGAAACGAATAATGTGAAACTTGTTGCCACAGAAATATACCAATATATTATTAAATACAACTGCATTTACAAACTTTATTACACTACGTAATACTACAATTTACTTCATTAATATACAATGCACAGTTGAAAGTGGAAGATAAATGAAATATCTTGTACTGTGAATTAGTGACAGCTGCCTATTTTGATTGGACACCCTTGCAAAATGAAAATAACACTTTTTAAGAGGCTAAAAAGAAAAATTATCAGAGACATTAAAATGTACCTGCAATAGAAGTGCACATTTTCTGTTAAGATCTTCAAGAAGTTGTCCAGTATCTGTTAAACAAGAATCCATTTCTATCATCCAGGCCATGACTTGTACATAAAAATTCTGTGCATCTCTAAATGAAAGTTTCATCATTAAAACATGAAACACACTTAATTTCACAAAGAAATTTTAAAAAAAAATAGAGAGAATTCAATGAAATTTGCAAGCCACTCACACCCCTTAAAGTTAGGCGAAGTATGCCAAGTAATCTGACATACTTTTGAGAAGAGGCAAAATATAAATTAGCAGATATGACTTAAAAGTCCTCACTTTTATAATCAGTAAAAATTAAAACAGAATTAGAGCAAAATATGACACTGTTCTAATAGCAAAAATTACAATAAAACTAAGCAGAAACAATCAAATGAGAACATCGTAAACAAAATAATTTAAGCAAATGAAGTATTAAGAGAAATATGCTTATTTTGTCCTGAATTTGCATTTTAAGATATCGGTAATCAATGAAATCGAAAAGCGTATGTACGACTTTTCAGAAACCAATCTATTAACAGAAAATTCTTATCCTTAGCAGTATTTTGAATAAACAAGATTCTTAGTTATTCACAGATGGAAGCCAATGTAAATCTATAGTTGTTCCTATATGCATAAAAGTTCAATTATTTAACTAAATCTGTGATTTGATTTATTTCTATGGATGCACACTCTTCTTTTCCAGATTTTATTAAGTTTTCTGATCAATTCATACTATCTCACTAGATTTATTTACTTTTACTATTTTTGTGAGGAATTACACTTTATCATTTAATTAACTTCTTTTATGACTACAGTACAAAGTCCGTCATCCAGACTCGTCCGGACCTCGGCGATTCTGGATTAGGGTTTTTTCCGGATTATAGATCATTACTTTAAATCTGGTAAGATGGCATGCAGAAATTATACAATTGAAAATATGAAACAGTAATTTATGAAATAAAGAGCAATTATGATCTAAAGGGTATCAAATTTTACAAAAAAAAGCTTAATATTTATTTGTTTACATTATTAAACATTTCTTTCAATGTTGTCAAAGTTGTTTAAATTGCTTCGTTTTTTGTGCTAATACTTTCTCTTTAATTCTATAAGCAGACATAATTTCTTGTTCAGTTACAAAGTTCCACTGTTCAAGTCCTGTAATTGCTGTGTCGAGAGCACCGACTAGCTTGTCAATCGAAATTTTTTCATTTTCAATAACCTCTCTGTCACTTTCTTCACTATCGGAAGCAGCATTTTCTGGATCTAGAACCATACTATAGATTTCGCCGTCCGTTAATTGATTGATGATTGGGGATGGTCGTCGCAATGAAAAACTTCTGTTATGTCATCTTCATTTATTACCGCTTCTCCTCATTTCTTTCCAGAATCCAATAACTGGAAAATTTCAACTTAGTTTGCGACGTCCAAAAACCTTCAAATTCACGGCTATCATCTTCATCGTCCTCACCATGAAATATGGTAGCTGGCCATAAATTATGCCAAGCATTTTTTAAGGTATCTGAAGACACATCCTCCCACGATCTTGCGATGCTCCACACAACAGATTTTATGGTAAAGTATTTAAAAAATTCTTGAATAGTCTTGCCATTGTTCAAGAAATTTAACATAAGATTTTAAAAATGCTACTTTACATCTGCATTTCAGCGCATGCACTATTTCCATATCCATAGGCTGAATGATAGACGTACAATTTGAAGGGAAGAATAATACGGATACATTAGCTTTCACTAAAAATTTAAGTGAAGTATGCGCCGAATAGTTGTCAACAGTCAGGACTATTTTTGTGTCACGAGGTAAACCAACCGAATTCAAACGTCGCTGAGCCTCGGGTATAAAATGATTTTCAAACCAATCATTCATCAATGCTTGTGTCATCCATGCTCTTTTATTTGCGCGATATATAACGGGGAAAGTCGTTACTCCTTTAAATTCTCGAGGTCGTGCATGTTTTCCGATTACGAAAAGTTTGCACTTGTGCGTTCCTGCAGCATTTGCGCACGCTAAAATTGTTAGTCTCGCTTTGAAATTTTTGACACCAGTTGCAGCCTTTTCTGTAGAGGTTGCCAAGGTACTTCGCGGTACACATTGCCAGAAAAGACAAGTTTAATCAGCGTTGTAAATTTGTTCTGGAGATAATTGTTCACTAGTAATGAGTTCAATGAATTCATCTGCAAATTCTTCAGCAGCTTCAGTATCAGCTGAAGCTTTTTCACTTGAAATTTTTGACTTATACCATGGCTATTTTTAAATTTGGTTAATCAACCTGTCAAATATGTGCACTCAGTGTTTAAGTTGATTTCTTCATGAAGTATTTTGGCTTCAGCCATTGGCATGGGACCTGCCAATGGTACGCCCTCGCTGCGTCGCTGTCTGACCCATTCAATCATCACTTTGTCATGATTGTACCTTTTAGCATAACGAACCCTTTTTCTGTTATTCATTGCCAGTGGGGTGTCGGAATCTACAAAAAATTCAAAAAGTTCCTTTTTCTTTTGGCTTATGTCATATACATTTGACTTTCCAATGCCATACTCCTCGCATAATTTTGAGACGGATATGCCTTTATCCATTTTTTGCAGGAATTCCACTTTTCGTTTGATGGTTATCGAAACATGTTTTCGCTTTGCAGATCCTTTGGCAGCTCCAGAATTGGAAAATCTTTTTGACATAATTGACAGATCAAGCTTAATTTTTATAAAATTGCTCTGACAGCCTGAAAACCGCCCGAAATATTTTTCCAGTTTCACAGCAATTTCCTCTCCTCCCTGTCCATTAACGCAGAAAATAGGTGTGAAGATTTCGAATGACATCCTTTGTACTTTCTAACAAAGATTCCATTAGGCTTTGACCCTGTTCTTTATAAAACTATTCTGAAGGTCAGACCAACAAGCCTTTCTGGCTTTGTTATGATCACGACTGAGATTTTGTTTACTTCCGTTATTTTTATAGGACCTTTATTGCTGTTGAAAGCTTTCCTGCACTTTTATTGCTGTTTAATGCTTAAAAGCACACTGTACCACAAAAGAATCAACAACAAAATGTCACGAGCAACCAAACGATAAGAAACCTCTTAGGACAAGCTGTCTGCAGTAAACTGGTAGAATGCATTTGGAGAAACTGCACCCGCTGCAAAATGCTTTCTTGAGGGGTTAAAATTCAAACTTAACAAGAAGGGGTTAATATTACATAGTTAGGACCCTATACAGTGTCTGGCATAGCATTAAATAACTGTTTTGTCACATGCTTCATATTCCCTGAATCTACCACACAATGATGACTTCCAATTTCTGCAGAATAAAATGGGCATTAAAGGGCCAAAATTATCAAAAAAGATGTCAAAGCAACTGCAACAAAAGAAATGGATAAAATACAAATGCTCTCCTGAAGTATTTCAGGGTTCTTCAGAAATGCAGTTGTTTGTTGACTCCTATGGCAATTATTCTGCAGGAAATAGGCAACAATTTTATGCATGTTAGAGTTTACACATCTTTTCTAGCATTCTCAAATCTTTCTGGACGTCCTTTAAACTATGAAAGGCCTTGAAATTTTACACTTACTTTCAATAAATTTAATAGCAAAATAAAAAATGATTAAATTTTTGAATGTCTTTAAAATTTCCACTTACTTTGTTAAGCTGTGATTTTTCTGTAATAAATAAGACTGACGTGACTGCTTCACAGCATCTTGGGCTTTTCTCTCTACAGTTCGTGCCATTACAGGTAAACGTGTTAGCAAAAATATATCAGGAAACCATAATATATTACCAACTAGAGGCACCCCAGGAACCTGTTAAATATGCAAATCTAAATACAAATCTAAGAATCACATATTTAATAGTCTTAAATCAAGTTTCCTGTAAACATAAATTTTAATGACTAGATTACCTACTCCTCAGAATTTTACACAATTATTTATTTTAATTCAAGAACATGTTAAGTTGATACATTACTGAAAAACGTTTTTTTCACAAACACTAATAACCACACAATCAAGAAAGAAAGACCTTCAGTGACTGTTTTAATGAAATTTAATAAAAATATTTTAAAAAAAGGACAGGTTAAATGAACAACTATTTAAGAATTAAATACATAATTTCAAATTTTTTCTTCTTTTTTGTGGAGAAAGTAGCTTTTTTGTGGAACCATTATTTTTCTTTAATGGAGGAAATAATAAGTATTTGTGCTAATTACATTATTATCACTTTAATGGTTTGCTATGAATTTTTCTGAATAAAAACAGACCAGAAATAATAGGATTTTATTAGCATACATCTAGCACATTACACAAAAATTCAGAGATACATGATGAAGAAATCCTATACTGACCTATTTCTAAAGTTATTCTGAAAAGGTTATCAAAATAACAGTATAGAGACTAAGAAAAGGGGTTAAATGATTTAAAACTAGTCCATAAATCACTTTTGGATACAGTCCGCAAGAGAACAACCTATTGCAGAAGAAAAAGTAAAGAAACATTGCTTCTCTCCAAATAGAGTAATATGCTACATAATAAATGTGACACTACCCAACAGAATAATAGCCATAAAAAACACCATGACATGACAACCAGACTATCAAACACCTTTCTCCATTTTACAGTTGAAACTACACAAGCAGCAACACAAGCTAGTACTGATTTTTAATAAAGACCACATCTGTTAAGAATAACATGAAAAATTAATCAATCAGTCAAGCTACTACTGAAACTTTAGTTATGATCTCTTCATCTCACACACTTGCCATCTTTTCTAAGGATTTCTGGACTATAGCACAATCATAAATACTTACACGATAAAATTTCAGACAAGTTTTTCATAAGAAAACAGAAGAGCTTTCACAGATACTTAACACTGCTGCTATTTCAGACAAGGTCTTATATTTTCACAGCAGATTTCACACAGTTACAGACAAGCATAATACCACAGCTGTCTGTAGAAATTTTGTATACTTAGTTCTTAATACAGAGCCTGCAAAATCATATCACAGTTTATATATCAGATTCTCAAAGTGATTTTAGCCATTTTGAAGACAGTAACACTGACAAGGATAGTTATTTATCAGATTCTTTTCTCTAGAGAAGTAATGAAAATCTCATTAACCATTCAAAATGTTCGACAGAGGTGCAAAATAAGGTATGAAAATATTCAATACCTCTTGCCTCATTTCCTTTTTCTGACAAACCAGGAATGACTTTGACTATGGTGATTAAGCCAAGTATTTCGGATTATTTTGATTTTTAACAATAATCGAATGTTAAAAATGAAATCCACAAAGCAAACAGATACACTAAAGAGTATATCAACAAGACTATTCTTGAAGATAAATCATGGTGGGGGAAGATTCAGAGCATATGAAGCATTAGGAGATTTTGCTGGCTATTTTATTTGCTCTGTGTCTTTACATTCAAGAAATTCATCAACCATGTCTGCATAATGTCCATAATTATGATCCATAAAACTGAAGTCTGATCCCAGCAGAGCTCTAAAAATCATTACATAGTGTTGTAAGACTTCATCTCAGTATCGTTGGGCATCTATGTCCCACATGAATGGAAAGTACATGCATTAATCATAATTTCTCTCCACACCATTACCTCAGAACTGCCATAAGGCTCATATTCCCTACTGTTGCTAAAACTATGTTTTGTTCCGGGATCCCTTAAACTGTAAATGAATTTAGAATCAGATGTTAAACTGAATATCTATCTATAACCGGATTGGAAGCCCACTTTCACAGATCTCAGTTCCAATACTTTCTCAGAAATTACAGCAGGCACATTTTTGCTGCAAGATCTGCAAAACACTTACAGTTAGTACAGGAATGTAAACGGTGTTTCATGTTGATTGGGAGAAAAAGAAAGCATACCTGTGAATGCTGTAATTATTTTGATAAATCAAATTTACAATGACACTATAGTTATCCAGATTTCTATAGATGATCTACGTGTGCCCCTCCAGCGACAAGGCAAATAGCTACGTGGAATTCCAGTTCCTCCCACACTTGTGATATAATATCCTTTGTTAGTGATCAGTCCTAGGGAAATGAAGCCACAAACACTTTCTCTTTAACAAAACCAAATAGGAAAAAAATTACAAGAGGTTAGATCTGGGAATGTCAGTGGCCAACAAAGCAATTGGCATATCATGTGACCCAGCATGGAGAATCCAGCGATAGGATAGACTGTCATTCACGTAGTGGCGTACGTTCTTATGCCAATGTGGTACATCTTGCTGCAAAATGAAGTCAGGAACTGACTCTTGTAACTGAAGAAACAACCACTCCGGCAGCATATCTTGGCAAACTCACGTGTTAATTGATTTTTCCAGTAAAAAAAAGCACAACTGTTCAGAAAGACGCAGAAAACGTTCACCTATGGAGAATCACAATCATGTTCCATTACACCATGTGGATTTCCCATGCCCCCCCAAGATAGTAAATTATGACGATTAACTTTGCTAGGTATGTAAAAAGTGGCTTTATCCATAAACAAGTCTGTTTGCAAAACCATCTAACTCCAGCTTATCTTGCAAATTCTAGCAGAACGTTTTATGCAACAGTTTGTCAGAAGGTTTTAATGCCTGCACCATCTGAAAAATGTATGGCCAGAATTGTAGATGTTTCTATAACACAAATCACATCATTATATGAGGCACATATGAGTTCAGAACACGCACAGAGCATTGATTTTGAGGGACTTCATAAAAATGTTTCATCCATTCTCCCAGGTGCTCTCCATCAAAATTGGGGGCGGAACTGAGTAAAGTCGTTCTGTCACCTGTATGGTGCTAAAGCTCTTGGCGACGGCACGCGCACTCTTGCTCTCCTTGCCACTACTGATTTTATGAGCTTGTTCTGATGTTACTGTCAGACAAGGGAGATAAGTCACAACACAACAACAATAAAAATGATTCACGAATATTTTTCACTTCAGTTTTGGTTACTGTTTGTCCTGGGCTGGTTTTCTTACAAAAGTACACCAAGTCCTGAAACCGCTTCCCCCACCATTCCATGTTGTGATGAAGTGGTGGTTCTTTACCAAATTTTGTGTGAAAATGTCTTTGAATGGCGATAAACAATGATGTTTTTCAAACATCAAACATAGTATGCTTTATCTTGCATGGATGGTACCATTTAGATTAACAGTGCCTCTAGCGGCGATTTCATAACTAAGATTCTTTTGCTGTTGCAGGTAAAACTGGCAGAACTGTAGTTCTAGAATTAATTTGTTTTGGCTTAATAAATCAACTACAGAATTTCTTCTATGGTATTCTTACTGTCCCATTCAATATGAAACGCTCTGTATTTATGAATGCAATTTGCCACTATGTAAATGTTCCAGTACTGGCTTCAGGTTTTAAATTTAGGCTCCCTGCAATCGAGTTCCTCTTGCAATGGACAGAAAAAGTTTTACGAAACAGTTACTTTTCCTCAACAATATAAAAATCTTGGCATTTTAGCAGGTAAAAGAATAAACGAGGCAAGGCATTAGAAATTCACCACTGATCGTAAAACGGTAGTCCTGCTACACTAGCAATTAAGCTCCTTACAGTTTTAATATAGAACACCCCAGGGTATAGTCCGAGAGGACCTTCTACCCTTCTTACCTCACAAGCAAAACTTCACGACAGGACTTTTAGCTCACCACGCATTTTTAATTCCCCAATAACAAGGATAATATGCATTTACAAATACAGTAATCCTTCAGCTCGTTAATGTAATTCATTCTTAAAGGCCATTTCATCAACTAAAATGTTTGTGATCAAAGCAATTTTTCCCACAGTAATTAATGTAAAAAGAATTAATTAATTCCTGAACCACCAGATACTTGTTCATTTATCCTTTACAACAGTACTTTATGAACAAGTTTTAACCCAAAACCAATGAAAATCATTAAATACAAAATAAAATATATAAACACCATATTACACAGATAATATAGACGAAAACTTGCTTTAATTTTATTGCATCTGTATTAAAAAGAGTATACAGCATAAGTGATAAATAAGAAAAATGTTATTGTTTGGATGAGGCAGACTCTTAATTTTTTCTTTGTTATTAAGCATTATTTTGCTTCCTTTGAGACTCACTGAGCCTCCATTTCACTCAAAATCCACTGTGATTTAATGTTATCTAAGATTTAAAACATTTCTAAAATGAGACATGATATTGCTGCTAAAAATGCTTGTGCTATAATTTGCTACTGTTTTTCAGGATGATACCAATATGTGAAATCTTGGCAGATTTGAAAACTAGGATAATTTTTTCTTTTCTCCTCCTTTTCCGAAGACTTTTCTTCCATAATCCCGTTTTGTTGCTACTTCTGAAATTGTTGGAATTTCCTTTTTTTGTTGTTGTTGTTGACTTATTTTTATGGTTCGCTGGTAACTTCTCTGTGATTTGATTGTTAACTTCCTAGTCAGTGGTTTTGCCTAGAAACACAATATCACAGATACGAAAAAATCTCTTAAGTTTCAAAGCCTCAAGTCTCTGGATGTGATCCAATCTGGCCATAATTCCCTTCAGGCTGAATTCATGGTTTTGTAAGTTACTTGCTATCAGGCTTTGCTAATGAGAGTAAAGCACTGAAAAATGTTAAAATGATGTTTCTAGAAGTCTCTGAGTGTTAATTATGCAGCATCAGTTACCACAGAATATCTCTGAAAATCATACTTTGCAGCTTCACTGTTCGTAACTCAATACACCTTTCAAGATCTAAGACATTTTTTATTCAGATAATCTGCTTGTGAAGTGAATTGTTCATGATCCGAGGTTTCATTGTATCTATGCCATCCATGGGATTTGAACCTTAATCTGTGACACAGCAGTCAGGAGCATGAACCACTATACCAATCGGGGCAGCTGGAATTTCAGTTTAAAAGAGCAAAGATTGTTCACCTAGAAACTCTCTGATAATGTGCCACTTCCACAGCTCTCTGTCTTGCTTCTAAATGGGTGACAACTCTCCACCACAAAGATTATTTATAGAGTGTGTTACATATGCAATTATATCAGGCAGACTGTTAGATATCATTTTTCTACCAGTTTACCTAAAGATGCATAATTTTCTTCTCCTCCCTTCCACAAAAAATTTTGTATTCTATGTTTTCCATCCAGTCAGCTATAAGCATCAAACTACAGAACTTGAACGGGTGTTCTTTGTTATAATTCCTGTGATTGTATTGGAGAACCATTTTTCTGTTTACATGGCAACCCAAAGTCATCTGTGGTGATTAGCTTTTTATGTCATTACAATGCAGAGAAAGTGCACTACGCAGTTGTTCTTCCAAAATATTTTTTATGTGTAATATGGCTCCTAAAGAAACTTCAAAATAATAAAAGGCTATGTTGATTTACAAACACTGAAATCAAATTTTAAATGGCAGGCGTTCATGAGTGAATGCACTGCATTTAAAGTATCTGCTAAGACTTGGGATGATGTGATGTCACTATTTGCACATCAAAAACAGACTGAAAACAAAAAATAAAACCTGAAAGCTTTCAGATTTTACATTATGCCCAAAGGGGCATTTCTTTAATGTTTTGTGTGTTACCTTTATTTATTAAATATCATGTTCTTTGCACGTACACCGTAAAATTCAATTCAACAGCAATATCGCAGAATAATTTTTAAATGAGCAAAGCTTTAGAATTTCCAATACACAGTCTCGTGCGCTAAAGATAAATACCCCCTACAATGTTTCCATTGCTTGCTTTGAAATCATTGCATTTGTTAATCAAAAATTTGTTAGTTAAAGTGTTACAAAATATGAAATTGATAATAAAAAACAAAGTTCAAATTCGAAATTTGGGCTTCCAGATGACCATACTTGGTAGAAGATTATGTTATTTAAAATTTGCTGGCTGTTGTACTGTTGTTTTATCCCAATGCGAGAAACATACATACATTTATGGAGATTCTTCATTATTTAATTTCTTTAAATATAACAGAAGCAATAATATTTGGTGGCAACAATTTGAAAAGTGAACCAACGCAAAATGCCGAAACGAAATTAATAGTCCTCCAGGGCAAATTGCGTCTTTGGACTAAAAATTGCTTTTGTTAATAATTATGTTCTTTTAGCCATTACATGAAAAAATAAATCTGACCGATTTATTGTTTCATAAAGTACCAATATTATTATACATATAAACATAATTTCAGGCACCTGTTTAATACTAAAGCTGAAATTTTTTTGAATTAAGATTTCCAAAAATACCTTTTTATGCGTGTCCCACAGAGATTTAAAGAACTTTTTATCCATAGCACGAAATAAATAAAAATGTAAGACAAACAGACAGCAGATATCAGGAAGCTTCAAGCGAGCATCAAATTCATTAACTTCACCTAAATGATCAAAAAGAAGAAAATATTAATACTGCTACTAACATTACAAATATGAATTAAATATTATTCATTACATATATGCACACACAAAAATACTTTTACCTAACTTTGGTTCCACGACTATAAATTGATTCTTAATGTTTAGAGCAAATTCTTCAGCAAAAAATTTATTCTTCGACACAAAATTTTTGTCATCATCAAAAATTTGTTCAACACATTGCTGGAAAAAATATCATGATTAAAGCACCAAGAAATATTTAACTGTATCTTGAACACACAAATGTAAATTGTAAATTTAAAGTAATGTGCATATTTATAAATCAGATTAGTTATAATTATTAGATTAGCCTTGGTAACTGCAGTTTACAAATAAATAAATCTTCAATTTCCAATTACAACAGAACGTCTATTAACTATGTCTCAATCAACCGAGGTCTCTATGAACAAAGCTGGCAATCAATTTGAAGAAATAACTGGAACATCCATGAATTTTATCAGTAATGGATCTTTTGGCCTTTCTTATCACTAATGGGTCATTTAATGCAATATGGTTTACATGCTTTAAAAATGAAAGCAGTGCTGACTGACTACTAATTTGGCAACATATTTCAAAGGATAAGAGGATGTCATTTCTAAATGGATAAATATACAACATGGAAAACCAATTTTTGAAGTTTTTAATTACAAAGAAAATACTCGCAACACAGATGCAAAGAATAATAAAATTGTAATGATGTAGAAATGAAAAATGTAAAAATTAGTCATGCTGAAGGTCTTGGTTAATTATGATTATGCCAAAGCACACAAGAACTCTCTGCCAAAAGGAAGGTGTGCCTTTGTAGAAGATTTTTAGGGGAACTGGCCATATATGCACATAACATAAGCAAAAACCATGAAAACATCCATGCAGCCAGTCCATTAGCAGTTAGTTGAACTTGGATCAAAATACCAGTATTCTGAGATCTTACTGTTCAGCCACTAGTAAGCACTGATGACTTCAGCAAAGCTCTTTAATATTTAAAGCAATGTCATGAAGGGATTAAAAACTGTTGATCAAAAACTGGCGTGATGGATTAAAAACTGTTGATCAAAAACTGGCATGATCATGGAATAGTTGACAGAGTTATAGGATTACAGCAAAATAAAAGGTTAACTTACATTTTCATTTAAAAAAAGAAAAACTGTCTAATGAAAATGCAAGAAAGAAATTTGCCATGATTTCACAGTTTGCATAAATTTTAATAGAGTTTTTCCCTTTTTTTTATTTATTTATTTTTTTAAAAAATATTTTTGGTCACAAACAAAATTTTGTATGAATTATGTGTTACCTAGAAGAAACAAATTTTATCTGGTAACAAAACCATGGATAAAATATTAATAGCTACATTTCAATACTTATTTTAATATTTTCAAATAATCCGTTTCAGAAAAAATATTTAAAGAAAAGTTGGCATGATTTAAGTTTAGTTTCTACTAAGTTTTTGTTTATATGGGGTGATTACATTTCCAATTACCTTGGAAGATTTAGGTTCTAGCCTACTGAGAAACTGCTGGCTTGTTGCAACTGTCTTCCATCAATGGATTAATTGGCTGAAAACAAAACTGTTTGCCATATGTACATTTTTCTGTCCTCTTATGATAAAGGAAAGTTTATAAGTGGTGCCTGTAATTTCTATGTTGCATACAGCAAAAATGGAAAATCCGAGAACTAAAATTCCACATACACCTTCTCCAAAAATGCCTTGTTTACACTTTTCCTTCAAAGTTTGATTTAGAATTCATTTCATGATGAAGTTATTTTTAAGAGACATATCACACATATCCTTGCTTAGCTATCAAACAACCCAGTGTGAAATTTCAGTTCTCTGGACCATCAGATAGATCAGAAAATAAACACCCAAACAAACTCCAAATCTTTCATGAAGGTGATCATTTCATACTTTATATGTTTCATATTTTTAAATTCTAACACCGGGGAATCTAGGTTTAAGACTTAAAACTTTCATAAGTAACACAAACCAATCCCTCACCTTTTTTAAAACAGGAATGGTAAAAAATATCGTTAAGGCAATTTTCTAGTGTTTTAACCTATCATATTACAATTTCAAATGCACAGATATTGCCTGGACATTTTGCCTTTTATGAATCATCACTCTTGGAAACATGATATTCTCAACTTCATTCCTACGTTCCACAAAATATATGAAATTTCTAGCTTTAGGAACATCATAGTTTACTTTCAATTATTTTTTGCCCCCCACTTCCCCTTTCCCAACATTTAATGGGTCTTCTGAAAACAAATTTTCTTTTCTATGTGTGAAGAATGGATATTTTTCAAATTAATTATAACTTAAACCATTTTCAATAATTTATGATTTAGTATCCTTAATTTTTACTGCTTCACTTTCTTTTCAGAGTACAAGCTTTTTTGAGGAGAATTTTACATTGGAGCACTTTACATTCACTTTAAAATTTTCCTCTTAGAACTACACTTTTTACACTCTTGTTCTCCTGACTCCAAAATTTAGTTTTTATTTCTAGTACATAAACTTTTTTTTTTCAGTAAATTTCATTCCAGACCTAATAAATGATCATAAAAGTCTGCTATGAACCAGCCACCCCCCTTCAGCATGACTTTTTTTTTAAATTTTATTTCAAGATATTGCATTTTGTTTGATTTTAGGCCATAAGTAAATTTCCTTCCGGTTCAGGCTTCTAAAATGGTAAACTACAAAAAAAATTAATTGGAAAAACAAACGAAACAAATTACAAAAGAAATTAATACTAAAGGAATTGGAATCTAAAATACATATAAAGTATTTTGATTACATACCAAAAATATACTTCCATCCAACAGTTGGCTTTCTAATTTTCTCATCAGCTTCTCAAATGGTCTCAACTTCTCAGCTGTAAACCCTAATTTCGATGGATTGTGATGTATTGATACCAACATTCTTTTATATTGAGTCCAGTGTTCTCGAAGGGTTACCTGTCCATCTATAATCTCATCTAATGTGACTAAAGCAGTTAAAAGTGATCCCAAGTGTTTATAAACAGTCTAAATGAATAAGAAAATTTACACTGAAATCAGGTCATAATAAAATGAACATACAGAATTCTTTTTGATAAGAACCCTTTGTACAGAAAACAAGGTACAGTAGTGCTCCTGTAATTGCAGATAATACATGCCAAGACTTAACGCAAGTACATGAAAAAGTGCTTTCTCTCACAGGTGTGGAATTAAAGGATTCTGATACTTAAGCTTGATTCTTAAAAGACAACATAACAGTGAAAAATACTACACTTATATAAACTTATGTGCCGCATAGATGGTATAGGGGTTAGGGAAGCCTACTGCAGTACCAAAGGGAAAGGTTTTGAATCACAGAAAAGACATAGCTATAATTGTCCATCCCTTTACTGAAGGTAATGGTGGCCTACTCATCAGGTGCCTCCACTATAAAGTGGTCACTACATGCAGCCTTAGTTGTGATCAAGCCTAATTCAGCTAAGTGCTCATCAATGGAAATATATATATATAATCTTATGCAAAGTTTCGAGGAAAGAAAAATATAAAAATCCTGCTTTTACTAAAAGGTCCATACATGCAATACGTAATCCATTCTGAATCATACATATATCTTCACCTTATTATACATCTAATTCTTGCCAGTGCATAATTTGTAAGTTAGAAGTCATTCCTTTAAATTACAAGAAACTTTATGGGGCTCACAGTTAACTACAGATACCGACTCAGCAAATACTGGAGCACAACTGTATAAAGTTTTATATGAAACTCACAGATTGACTACACTTAGTTAAATGATTGCAAAAAAGATACAATGGCTAACTATGTAAGTTGGGAAGCCTTCATGAAGTACTTTCCAAGCGAAATTCACTGGTATTCACATTAAATATGAGAAAAACCAAGAAATCCTAATGTAACTGGACTGTTCAGTCTTTCAGACCAGAAACCCCGATTAACTCCCAGTGTTTCATAGCTTTGGTCAATTAGCTGCTGGTATGAAACATATATACTAAGAGCATATGACAAATACACATTAACCTCAGCTGATAGGATTATTTACCTCTGCCAAATATCATAAATTTATTAACTGGGGTGCATATCTAAAATGATCAAGGCAGAACATATATTAATGATATGTCATATTTAACGTAAGACATCCCTCGTTTGCTATACCTTTGGTTTTAAAATTGAATTGATAAATTAAATCTCTGGATGAGAGGAAGGAGTTTAATCATCATACTATATATTATACATTTTATAATTACACTACTTAAATACTAAGTAAACTACATTGGTAATTATTGTACACATAAACTGTGTTACTACTGCTGATTTTAAGTGAAATCTAGCCTAGCAATTACAGCTCAGGTAGGCATGCCCTACACTGGTCACTAAAAAGCCTAAAAAAAACATACCATAATGGCTGAAAAGATATAGATATCAATGTAACACTGACTTTTCACAACTCTATGCTATGGTAACATATTATATTTATTAGCTAGCTATCTTACATTCTAATCTGATTCAAATAAATTCTAATTAGAACTAAACTCTCATCAGATAGTCACCTAAATTTTTATTTCTTAAAATTTAAAGGGGGATATTGTTGACTAAATGCGGTATTACAATTATACATTTCTTCAATATTCCTGACTTCAGTTTTAACCTAAAAATTTTTAGATAAAAAATTGAGCTTAAAAGCCTTTATCAAGAAACAAAAGCAGGTGTATTATAAGCAAAATTGGATCACTCTATTTCACATATTCTGCAAGTATTCATTAAAAAGAAAAGAATTTTGATCAATTAAACTGTGTGACTTATCAAGAAATAATAATTGTATAATTTGAGCGAACAGCGACTCAAACTAGAATACCCTTAAGTTTTAAAACGAATTAGTTTTAATACATGTATGAAAAATATAAAAAGAGTCAAAAAGTGTCTTTTATTTTTTAAAGTTATTTTTTCTTCCATTCCTTACTGTAAATCTAATTACTTTTCTTTTATGGTACGAAAATTTGCAAAATTCTAAAAATTTTAGGATAGTTTAAATTTCAGTGTTTTGCAGGTTTGAAATCCCTAGGATCCCAAGCAGGATGCATTTTTTAACCTCTACTGTAATTTTCAGGAATAGCTGCTCAGTAAACTAAATCAAAACTAATTTAAGATAGTATAGTACATTTTACCTGGAAGTGAACATCAGTAACATCTATTACTGCAGTTTCATTTTTGCCACCACAATACAAAGCTGATAATTGATGAATCACATTTTTCACTACAAGGTAACATCGTTTCACAAAGCAGGAAAGTTCCTATAAATATTATTATTCATTAGATTTGTAATCAGTGACTTTCAAAATTTTAATTTAAACTATGATATTTAATATACTGCCCCTACATTTAACCTGAAACTGGAAATAAGCATAAGTGACACTGTTGAACTAATGATCAATTTCCAAAACCATCCTCTTGACATTTTGCCCACATGCAGCCTCAGTAATTACATAACCTTGGATATATGTTGTGTGTGCATGTGGATGGCAATATGTACCGAGCACATAGAAAATACTTGTATTTAGTTAGAAATCTGAACCTATTGTCAGTTTGCACATTTCCATAATTGATGTTTGCCAAGATGAGTAAGAAAGCAATATATTTGGTTTATAAGGATATGATAATCTGTGATCTCAATGCAGCAGTGCACCTATGATATAAATTTCTACTGAAAAAAAAAAACAAGTAACTTAGAAAAAATAGATCCTTATGCCCTCTCCTAAATTCGAAAGAACACTTAGTATCTATGATTTTTATTAATAATAGCTATGCTTTGAGGATGTACACTGCAGAAAAAAAAAAGGGGGAGGGACAGTACTATCTCTTGTTCTACTGGGCCGATTGACGAAATTCAAATTTCGTTTTTCATGTCTCAAAAGCGCGACTTAGGATACATATTAGATATATACATAGCATTGTTCTAACACAGGTATTATGACACAAAATTGGACTTTTTCTGAAGTAATATATCATTTTTTTTATATTTCGATTCTACGACTCAAATTATGCCTAGATATTAAATTTCGTAATTTTTGGTGAGAGGTTTATGGAGAAATTTTAAAATTTATCTTGGCGGATTTTTTTCAGTTTGTGCGAAGAATATTTCACTTGGTGAACTTCTTAATTTAGAGCAACCTATTTTTCTTTCCTTTTTTTCATTGTCCATGAGCTTAAAGACATAGTTCATACTTTCAAATAATTTTAACAGAATACGTAAACTACATTTTCGTTATTATCGCTTATAATAAATACGCCAAATTTCAAAATGTGCCAAAATGTAAATTCAGGTATATCTTAGGAAATTTTGAATAAAAAACTAATTTTTTGCAGGTATGCTTAGAAATACATCTACTTTTAAGATGATGGCAAAATTTTATAGATTATAAATCAAAATTTTTTCAGAAAAATTTATAAAAGTTATTTAAAAACAAAAATTTAAAAAATAAATCATAAAAAATTGGCAAATTTTATTTGGAATGAACTTAAATTTCGAAATATGAAAGGAGGAATCAAATAAATTTAGTAAAAAGAAGAGACAGTAATAAATATATACCAAATTCAATTAACATTGAGGAGCTCAAATTTTGAGAGCTAATTTTTTAAAAACTACTTGTGCGGGCCATTTGGCATAATTTGAGTCGGAGAATCGAAATATGGAAAAAAATTGGAATGTCATTTCAGAAAAAGTCCGATTTTGTGTCAAAATTCCTATATTAGAACAATACTATATATAATACATACCCTAAGGCATACTTTTGAGACATGAAAAACGCAAGTTGAATTTCGTCAATCGGCCCAGTAGAACAGAAGATATAGAACTGTCCTCCCCTTTTTTCTTTTTGCGCAGTGTACCTACAAGGCACACAGACTGAAAATTTATCTTTATGAATAGGACGTAAATCAGAAATTTCAGGCCAGTTGAAAGCCCCAATTAATGAACAACAGGTAAAATTTAAATAAAGCAGCATTTGAGGTCCATCAAGGAAACATATTTTCATTATCAAAATAAAAAATAACAGCAAAATTAATCAAACTTGACATTAAATGTTTTGAAAATTTATATTTAGTAAAAGTAAATATCCTGAACATACACAGAAAACAATATACATTTTAACACAGTTGCCCTGATTTATGACCGCTTCAAATACTTTTCTATATATGACACTAAATTTGGCAGTCTTTCCAGCAGTAAATAATAAACAGCCAAATTTAATTCATCAGCAGTCTGTAACTGCTGTCCATTGCTGTGAGGAAAAAAAAAGAAAAGAATGCTAAGATGTGCAGATGCTCTTGACTACGTTGAAATCAATGATCAAGATAGGCTAATTCAAATACAGCATATTTTGCTGAATTCATCACTGTTTTCTCAAGCTGAAAAAGCATATGATGATGCAGTAATATTGAAATCCCTACCTCAAGCCATCGAGCAGTACCACAAGGCAGAAATAATTAACTGACTTTTGTTTCTATTTAAAAAATTGACAGGGCTATCGCACCTTCTAAGATAAATGGTTCCCACATGCTAATTATTTATCTCCTTGTTGTCTATGTAAAAAAAGCCTTATTTCTGTCCTAAGATTAATACATTGTGAAGATTTCAAACACATTGTGAAGAAAAAAGAATCAAATTCTTGATTACCATTCTTTTCATTAAAATTAAACGAATTTCAAAATCTTGCATTCCTTTTGAATACTCATTTGCAGATACAGTCTGCTAAATTTAAAACATTTCTTTTTTTAATATTAGTAAGTAAGAAGTCATTGCACATTAAATTTCATTGACCTCTTACTTAGCCGAAGTAAAGTACTATGTAGAAATGAAAAGAATCCTGTAATAATTTATGAAAGAGAAAAGGGGGTCACAGTGAGCTCCACAATTCCAAGACTGCAAGCACTGTGCTCAAATCATTCACTTTCAACAGACCTTTGCTCCTTCCATGATGTAACAGCCTGGTTTAGTACTGAACCCCTAAATTCCATCTAAAAGTTGGTTAATTTTATTTGTGAAATTCATATATGCCTGCTAACATTAAAAAAAATATTTAATTTTCAGTGTTTAATAGTTCATGCGGAATGCATCTTTTGAGACAAGAAACATTACAAAAGGGGAATGATCTCTATGTTACCACAAACTGAAATGAATGGTTGGGTCTTAAATGATCGAGAAATTTAGCAGTATAATTTCAATAATTACACACTGGAATAGTCAACATTTTAATTTTATGATGCGCTTCATTAAAATTCTCATTTATTCACGAAAAGGTATTATTGATGAAAGTTTCTCTCTTTTCATTACCAACTGGACATTTTTCAAAATGTTCTTAATGTGCATTAATATTAAAAATGATTATAATAAATAAATTGATACTCTTTTTTTCTTTTATTAGTTACAAAATAGCACAGGTTCTTCACTAGTTCAAAACACCTTCTATTCTATAACATTTATACTTTTAATAACATTTCAATCAATTTCCAGATCAGAGCGTCTCTTACAACACTGAGTAGCACAGCAATCAACCAAAGACAAATCTGAAAATTTTTCCAGTAAAATTACATGAATTTTACATCTCAAATTGGCAGATATATTAATACTCCAACTATTTTTATATTTAAATTTTTCTTCAGCTAATTACTCAAAAAAGTATCATCAATCAATGAATTAGGTTTCATTGAACTATGATTAACGGTTCTAATTTCAGCCCACTTGCTTTTACATGCACTTTTGCCCAGTATTCCTTTCTCATTTTCTCAAGAGATAGCACTCAGATTCCCTTATACTATCTTAAAATACTTCCAACTTTAGACTTGGAAAGATTAATTTTTGCTTTTAAGCAAAGAGAATTCTTTATTACTCCTTATTATATTACAATGTTCTCTTTCTTTGGAAATTAATTTCAAAGAATAGACTAGATTATTAAAAATGCAAATCACACAGGCTACTTGCTTAAGCTCAAAACTAACTTTGACTTGCAGCACCTCAGATGAAATGAGATACAGGATACATCTACAATACATTTCTTTAAAAAAAAAAACCCACAGATGAACAGATTTTATGCATCTTGATTCCTCAAAAACACTACAATCACAACTGCTTATGCCTTGGCTTGTTCAGAAACTTAACCAGAACTCAATGGCTTGCAAAGTCAGCCTCTGATAACCATTAGATGGTTTACCAAAGAGCTAATTTAACAGAATAATTGAATTTTATTACTTATTAAACTTTCTTATCTATGATATACTTAAAACCAATAATTACTAACTTATATAAATATAGGGTTTAAAATGCATATTTTTATATTTTTTATTACATATTACTTTAAAATAAGCTAATACCTGCATAAAAGGAATCATCCTTCCTATATAAATATGAGCTTCACCATCTGCCAAGGCAGCAGGTGAATCTAAAAAAAAAAAAAAAAGAGAGAGAAATTGTCAAATTAATATGAACATATCTATCATATTACAAGTTTATATAACAGGGGTGGCCAAACTTCATGATGATAGGAGCTGCATGATAGTTTTAATGAAAGTTCGCAAGCTGCAGCTGGATTTTCCTAGAATCGCAAATCCATATTTATACCGTTTCAAAAATAATGAGATAGATTTTTAACAGAAGGAAATTTTTCAAGTAAATCAATGAGAATTTTTTTTATGGAATTAATGTTGTTACATATAAATTAATAAACTTTATTTCTCCTGTTCTGCATTCAGAAAGGCATATCCCAAGAAAATTTTAATTTGAAGCCATTGTACAATGCAAATGAGCATTCCTCCAGGGAGAAAAACACAGCTTTTTCTAGTCTCCTTTACCCTCCTCCATTTATAACGTGTCTCGTTTTATTAGATGTAAACTGAAATTGGAAGATTAAGTATAGGTCTTCATTAATATAATAATGTAAAAAGTATTTTCAATTAAGTGGAATATAAATTAATCTTTAAAAACCGTTCAAATGCTTTTATTTCATTCATGTGCAGTATTTTAGAGAGAACAGTTGACATTTTGGTTAGACAGCAAACATTGCGTAGAAACTGTTGTTCTAGAAAGAAAAATTTATTTTAGCCATCAATTTTCATTACGTTTTCACATAAAGATTAATAATAATATTTTCCCATGCAATTAACATGCGTACCAACATGCTGAGATCAAATCTAGCTTTAAACATTTGAATCTATTCATTAAATGCGGCCTAAGTTATAAATAATAATTTGTTTTAATTATGTCTGAGTCATTCCAATGTTTAGATCTCGTGATATTTATTTTTAAATTCTAAAGCTGGAATCAGAATTTATTTATCATTCGAATCAATATTATTTTTCAAACTTTTAATATTAAAAAATTCTATACAATTAAGAAAATTAAGATGCATAATCAGCATACTGCACAGCCAATGTTCGTAGGTAGTTTAAAAGACGTAAGTTGCAGGTAGTAGTGATGCAATCAAATTGAACTTCCATCCTTAATATCAACTTCTTTAATCTAAATGCTTAGAGTTACTGAAAGACAGAATAGATAGGATGATAAATCACATGATGCAAAATTCACTCTCATATTGTGAAAATATCTTACAGAAGATGCTTTTCAGATAGATATCTGAATCAAAATACACGGTGCCTCCATGCCTGACCACTCTTGAAAAAAGCCTAATATAGTATAAACTTGCTTGTATGTGGAAATTGTTGTCTGGTATATGATATTTGTCTGGAATATGACTCAAATTTGATGGGTCACAACGGCATGCACTACAACTCTTTCAAGACAATGTTAAGATTGCTTATGAGCTTCAATAAGCCTACTGCCACAATTTAGTAAATAATCTGTGCAATAACATTATATTTTCAAGCAATCTTTTTTGTGGTAAATCTTTTGTAAACTCTTTAATAATGAGTTTTATAAAAGTTACTGAAAAGAGTTCAGTGACGAAAATGGTTATAATCATCATGGAGGCAAAAAAAAAAAAGAGATTGTTGAAAAGCATGAAGATGACATCGTATCTTGAACTTGGCTGCTGCATGCCATACGGGGAGTATGATGATGTCTAGGATTTTGAAAAACAAAAACGCAATTAAATTGGCTAAAGGTGACAAAGGGGTGAAATCGATTACCAAAGATCAGAGATCTTAGAGCATACTGAAAAATTGCTTTTGATCTAGATATCAGTAAAGCATTTATGTACAATATCATGCAGTGCTTCATTTATGTACAGTATATATTTGACCCACTGCGTTTGTATTTTAGTCTTAAACATTGTTATAATAATAATGATACTACTTTTTATAGAAAAGGTTAACCCCTTTATTTTTTACTGGAAAAATTCATTTGGTATGTATACAAAAATCTGGAATGGATGATGTATGCCAAAGCATAATGAATCATGAACATTTTTTATTGTATTGTGGAAGATTTAACGTAAAGAACTGTACATGTCTGCATTGCAAGTTGAATGCCAATGCTGCTAGTATTGCTTTGGAATTCATTCCCTTTAAAAGCCTACGGTAAAACTGACTTCTTGCGCTAATAATACCAAGAAACTCTGGATAGGCCTAAGCAAGCTGAAGGATATCTAGTATAAGTCCATTCTCTTTGCAACGAGAAAAATTTGAAAAAACTGGTAAAATAAATTCATACTCAATATTTCACTCAAAATATGGGTATTTTGAATGAAGCTTTGTAGAAAAGAGAAGTTTGCCTCCAGATGGTTTTTAATCGCTTGATGCAAGGTTCTTCAAACGAAGATTTGATGATGAAAGTGGAAGATTTCTATCTTGAGTAATGGCAATTGACAAAACATGAATTACAAATCATTGACCAAAATTGAAATTATTGTCAATTCGGTGAAGAAGTCCATTCCCTCCGACATCTCAAAATTTGAACATGCTGAATCATTGGGGAAGTAAATGATGCTCTATGCCTATGATTTCCAAAGAATTATTACGGAAGATACAAGTTTAATGTGAAAGACGTGCAACTGCTGCATATTACTGAGAATGATTGCGAAAACTGTATGAAAATGAATTGACTTGCTTAGGGAAGGACAATTATTTTTGAATGACACCTTCACATCAAAAACTTACGACTGATCTCCTTAACCAAGTACAAGAGGAAAAGTTTACCTTACCAACCGTAACATCCCCAGATTCCAAATTCTCCAAACTGAGAGTCCCTGCATGGATAGCAGCTTTCTTTCTTGAAAGAGGTTTCTTCAGCAGTTACTTTAAATCATTCAAAGACTGAATAAAAGTAGAATTTACCAAGACATCAAATCATGGCTGTGGTTCCAAAACAAAGGAAGGAATTTAAGCAGAACCCGTGCCAAATAAAATTAAATTGAAGCATAAAAAATTAGAAAGAATTACTTTTAAAATTTCCTTTATATTCGCATTTTATGCTGTCCGGATGGCCATTATTTGCTCTGTTATAACACTACTGTGATAAATTCGGCAGAAATAGAACTATTTGCGATTTTATTTGTTTCTCTAATGATACACTCCTGGCAAACAGTTTGAAATAGATTAATTAATGAAATTATTACATAGATATTATAATTTAATGTTTAATAAAGAAAATGTGCCACTTCATGATTTCTATTTCAAAATGTAATTATATTTCAAAAATTAAATTACTGTTTGCAACAAATAAACTGCATTTAAAAAGCGAAAGTGCCACAAGTGGTTGGCGAGCCACAGTTAAGGTGTTGGAGAGCCACAGTTTGGCGACATCTGTTATATAATCTACTTGTATATTAATATCACTGCTTTAAGGCAAGTGACTTCTTTACAATCAAAATATATTAAAAATTTTTTAATTAATTTGGAAACCACTTCCAGTTCAAATCTGAAAGTAAACCGATCATACATTTATGACTATAAATCCCAACCATATGTTCATGACTATAAGTTGATCCATGTGCTGGCCAAGATCGAAAAGACATGTGTAAACCAAGCCAAGTTTCAAATTATCCTATAAATTCAGCTACACTCTGTCCAAAATTATCTTTACATGTATGAAACTCTCAGAAACTGTGAACTATAGTTTTATGAATTCCTGTGGAAAGGTACATGATATCATAACACATACATACAAAGGGAAGAAAATTAAGAAAACTGCATACAATATAAAAAATGCAACATGACATAATACAAATGGTAACAATATGTTATAAGGGAGATTCAGAAAAAAATTAAGGCTTATGAATTTAATATGGAATGTGATCTCCTCTGACCTCTACATACATATCAAAACATATTTTCATGCTGGCAATAACACTGTGACCTGAAGTTTGTGGCAAAACAATTCCGTATTTTACCAATGATGCTTTGTTTTTCATGGTTTGATATGCTTTGTGAGCTGCACACCTTCAGGCCATCAAAATGTATGCCTACTCAAGAGTTGACATCCTCATTCTTAGATTTTGAGAGTTTATCGCTGTTATTCATACAGATTAAATTTCACATACAGGTCTTCTAGCCTCCTCACAGAGATGCTGTTTAGTTTGCTTTAACAGCTTGTATTTCTCTATACTTTCCATTAGGTTTAAATTTTAAGACTATTTATTGCATGCTCTTCCAGACAATTTACAATGCAACAATTTTCATTCTCATGGCCCATCACAGAGCTACAAGCAAGTGTGAGGATACCACAACATCAGACATTCAAGCGCCCAACATGCTGGTGCTAAAAGCAGCACAAGAACAAGAATGGGATTGATATATATAATCTCATAGGGTAACAAAGGCAGTTGATCTTGATATACACAGTTTATACAGGGTGAATCAATTAAACTTGCATCATAATTACTTCTGAAATAAAAGGTGCTAATGCGGTGCTGGGTTAACAGAATGGAAGTGTAGAGAAGGGCCTCAAATAAAATAATGGCTATTGACATAAATAAAACTACAGAGAGCAGAGTTACTGGTTGTGATGTTCGTATATTTGCCTATGCTTGCTTTCCTTAAAACTGCTTGCACTAGGACTTACTGCTCATAGTTCATAGAAGCAAGACATTTGTTCTTTTAATGTGCATGCTGAAAAATATCTCAATAGGCATAAACCATCTTGACAGTTATTTGTGATCTTTTTCAACTACTTACAGGAAACTGGAAGTCTAACAATTATCAACTGTAACAGAAATAAAGGGGTGACTACAGAAGAAGGTTAAATTAACATTCTAGATGCTAGCACTGTAAATCCACATGTTAGTTCTCAGGACAGTGCAAGGAGTGACATCAGTCAGCCAATTGTGCTACATATTCTCCATCATATGTTCCATCCATTTCATGTCACTCTCCATCAAAAATTACATGGAGATGAATTTAATAATCATGTTAACTTTTCTACATGGGCATTAAGACATGACATACCAGATTTCCCATGCATCTCGTTTAGTGATGCAAATTTTACAAATCATGGCTATACCAACCATAGAAATATGCACTACTGGTTGGTAAATAATGTACAATGTGCAATCCGTTCCAGATTTTTGTATGCATACCAAATGAATTTTTCCAGCAAGAAATAAAGGGTTTAACCTTGGGGAATGGTTTGGTGACCACCATATACTGTCTAAATGCTGCATACTAAAGTTAGTAAACAAAACTGCGAGCATTGGAATGGTGCTGGATCATCACGGCAGGGAAGGTTGCCATTATCGGAAGAAAAAGTGACTGACGTAAAATGATTGTTGGTCTCTCCTGCAAAGTCTGTTCGATGTTTATCTCAGGAATGTGGAATGTCACAGAGCACATATCACGGAGTTGTAAGGAAAGCCAATATGTATCCATACAGGTTTACAGTTGTTCAGGAACTGCATGTCAATGACAAACACATTACACTTTGCCATTGGTTTCAGCAATTTTTTTCCTCAGAAACCAGGAATATTGCAGAACATATGTTTCAGTGACAAGATGTGGTTCCACCTCTCTGGCTGTGTAAACTCTCAGACAACACATTTGTGGTGTAATCAAAGCCCATATGCACTGGTTGAGCAATCACTGCATTCACAAAAGATTGGTGTGTTCTGCGCAATGTCACAGCGCCGCATCATTGGACCAATTTTTTTTCCGAGTCTACTGTGACATTGACCTCTTTCGAGAATTTGCGAACCAACCAGCTGCATGATGAAGAACTTACCCTCAGCTGGTACGAGCATGGTGGTGCCACATGATTTGAACGTCCATGGCCAAAGTCGAATCCTTTTCGCCCTGCAGAGTGATTTTGAAAGGATTGTGGCCCCCAAGGTCACATGATTTAACACCACCTGACTTTTTCCTCTGGGGTCACCTAAAAGGCAAGGCATACAGGAAGAAATCTCAAACTGGAAGACTTACAAGAGAACATCATTCGTGAAATCTATGCAGCGGCACCTGAAGTTCTGGCAGCAGATTTCGAGAATCTGCAGCATCATGTTCAACTCTGTTTACAAGTTGAGGGCAGTCACTTCCAGCACATTTTGTGATTCACTTTTATTTCCCCATGAACAAGGGATGACATGTTCATTTTACTTATTTCCTGATTCTTATACAAAGCCAAGTGTAAGTGTAAATTAAGCAAATGTTTATGGGGCCTCTTTCAAGTGGGACATCTCGTATAAATATGAGTAGATTTCTGTTAGAAAGACCTCTACAGAGTTATTATCCACAAAACCAAGACAACTAAAAATAAATTTATTGATTGATTCCACAACTATCTGTAACTTATCAGAATATAACTAGACTATCTCAGCCATCAATTCATTCCCTTGTAATTTAGAAGTATCAACTGAAGTTTCCAGTTACTTATGACATATGCTATAAGATTTTGTCAGCTCTAACATTTCTTAATTGCAATATTTTCTGAATTGAAGAAGGAGACATCACTGACAAAATAGCACTCAAGAATTAGTCTCCATATGAAAATATTTTGCATGTTAAAGCTTGGACAGTATACAGTGCAACTTACCTCCTTCACCATAGAAAAGAACAGCTGGAAAATATTTCTCTTTTGCTTCATAGCAGAGGTGATCCATTTCAGAACATAATACAGCAAGAACAGAGATAACTTTGTTTAGTACTTTATTATCAGTACATATCAAATCCAAAACAGTAATTCTTTCACAAGGCAAGAGCTAAAAGAAAAGATGAAAACAAAAGACTAATCTGATAATTAATAGCCTAAAATAATTTAAAACTACTATAAAAATTTAACTACTTATGCAATTCTGAATTTTTTTAAGAAAAGTAACTGTAAAATTATATACCTGAAAAAATTTTTAACTTTTAAATCTGTTCATTGAAATAATTAATTCGATCATCAATGTACAGTTCACTGAGTTTTTCAGTCAAAATGTTAAGCCCAACAGATTTTCTAGATTTGATTGATTCCAAAAATGAATCTCTATAACTTTTATTCATGATATCCATAACCTTGACAACAGATAGTGATTTCTATGAAGATTCCGACAACAGCTAGTAATTTCTACGAAGATCCCTCTAAATCAGTGGTTCCTACAAGCCCTCATTGGTCCTTATAACCTCTGAGGGGGGTATATGGCAAATTAAAATTTATCTTATTTTTAGATCATAATTAAAATAAAACTTTTTTTTAAACAAATAACCATATGAATGAACTGAAGGAAAAATGCAAACAATAAAATGCTGAATATTTAAAATATGGCTTTACTCCATTACCAGAATATGGTACCTATGTGCCTTCTGTGTAATAAAATTTGTCAGACTAACCAATGAATCTTGAGGAACATTTGACAGAAAGCCACAGAGGCAAAAAAGATAAAGATTTAACTTTTTTTAAAATAGCCAAAGGAAAATATTCGAAAACACCACCAATGCGACAAAATCTAAGCGAGATGACAATGGACTCTGTACTTCCTATAACATTTGTTTTCTGACTACAAAGCTGGAAAGCTGCACCACTGGTGAAGAACTTATTCTACCAGCTGGTAAACAATTCAATTTTATCTAAACTAAAAGCATAATATCTGCATTTATTGCAAAACATTTTTAATACAAATAAAATTTCCAGACAAAAGATTGCTCTCAGTTTACAAATCTTTCAAAATTGCAAAAATGAAGTGAAGATTTGCTTGCTTATTGCTAACATTTAATTGGCCGTTCAACCTCAGCCAAAGATTCGAAGACACTTTTCACTTGGATATTCCTGACTGGATATAGGCCTTTCACAAGTAGACCCACAATCTCAGATGAATCCATGCTAATGCAGGAGAAATTTACTAAATTATTCACAAATAAGGCTCTGAAACAAATATTTGAACAAGGATACCATGAATTCTTGTTGCAAAAAAATCCTACATTACAGGTCACTATAGAAAAGTTGTTAACTGCTTGCCCATAACTTACCATTTAGTAGAACACGGATTTAGAGCACTTACAAGCCTCATCACGAAAAAAAGAACCCGATTGGAAATTAGTCCTCATAAAGACTTACAAACGTTATTCACAAACATAAAGGCAAACTAAATAATTTCATATCATCACATCAGGTTCACCCATCTCATTAAGGGGAAAAAATATATGTTTTTGTATTTTAAAACAACATATAATTTCAAAAAATAGTACTTTAAATACCAAATGTTTTATTTATATATTATTTTTGTGTCACCATTTACCATTCAAGACATCAATGTTAAATTTATAATTTTTCTCTTATACACTTATATAGCATTATTTCACTTAGGGATCATTATGGACTGTCAAAGTTTGAGAGGAAGAGAATTATTAGGATGATGGAAGCCTGGTGGTCTGCTTGACCAGTAACCTACCAACTTAATTGTTCTGATTTTACTTTAACGAAGGGTTGGCAACAGTGGATAAGAGAGAAGTCACATGCTCGGGAGCCAGGGTCAGGATGCCTTCAGCAGCAAAATACCAAAGAGGACCAACACATCACATAACATGCACGTATGGCCGCAATTGTACTACTGACTGCCATCCAGATACAGAGAGAACTAAGTACAGACCCCTGTATCTGTCCATACATAATAAGGCACTTGGCTGGAAGGACATTTGGCATTGCAGTGCCCATTACATATGCTGCCAAAAATACCCATTCATCATTGCCTATATTTGTAGTGGTGTGGCAATCATCAGAGTTTAACCACATGCAGATGTAACCAGGTTGTTTACAGCAATAAATCAAGATTCAACTGGTGCAGTGATGACAGCTGTGTATGTATATGAAGGTTCCATGGTAAATGCCTTGATCTTGCCTTTGCTTTGAAATGGTGTATTGCTCTCACAGCTGATGTAATGGTATGGTGTGATCCATGGCACCATGACATGTTCATGATATTCTTCACTGCTGTGTTGCTACTTGTCACAGGGTCTTCACAAGACAGTTTTCAGTGGGAATGACCAATCATAACAAGATGTCACACGAATGCCTCTGCCACATTACCACCCTCCGCTAGTCTGCCCAATTCCCAGACTTGTCATCGATCAAACACGTTTGATATTACTTGGGTCAACCAAGCTGGACAGGCTAGGAGTTTGGCTGAATTACAAGTGCACTTATAGCAACTATGAAATATAACAGAAGATACTGTATGAGACTTGTATGCCTCAATTCCTGCCTGTATTACACTGCATATTCATGACAAAGGTAGCACAATGAGGAACTATAATCTTTATCCATTTGTAATTATCCTTTAGCTGTAACCCCATAATGATTTATTAATAGCAAAGCTTCTATCTAAAAATCCATTCGATTACGACAACTCTTTTTTGGTGAGCAAATTTTTATGGCAATGAGTGGGTTTTTTGAGCACAGCCATTTTTGACTCTGTTTTTTCACTTAAAAAAAAAACATGTAAAACTGCTAATTGTTTTCAGCGAGTTCCTATTAATTATAGACTGCTTTCTAACAAAGCAAAGTATTCGACTGAAGATGCGCTATTTTCAGAAATGAACTGGTTGGAAAAGAGTTTGGAGATAACTTTTCAATGCTCGAGAATTCTTATTTTTAGGTTTTTGGATGTCGAGCTGATATATTGGAGTGCGTAATTGTGCAATGCGAAACTAAACAGTACATATACCTGAAGTATCTATTGTGGCAACGTCTGACTTATCTTAACGATTTCCAGATAGATGGGGCTGGGTGCAAGTTTATAGCCAAATCTTTTAAACACAGAGCAGATGCATGGGATGATAAGGGAATAGGGAAAAGTTCTAATAAATTTACTGTTATTTGATACCTTCATAGGTGACAACTTTACTTTCTCAGAAATGACTGCAGAAGCTTGTCTATTGGTTTTCTAGGTGTGTTTTCTATAAAATCAGAAGAATATCTATTGTTTTCAGCAATTCATTGAAAAGAAAGAGTCAACCGGATTACTGCTGGACTGTCGGTTGGTTTGTGACAAATTCTAGTCTGAAGAGAATTGCCACTTCTTAAAATTAAAATATCAAGAAATTGAATGCTATCACTGACTTCTGCACTGACTGCAAACTGCAAGTTGGATAAATTTCTTGAAATAAAAGATAAAGCTTTAAATTCATCTTCTAAATGTTTCCATCCCATGAAAATATCGTCCATGTAACTTACCCCCCAAAAAAACAGGTTTTTGAAGCACTAACAAAAAACAAAATTTTTCCACATATTACACAAAAATTTCAGTACACTTCCTCTTATCAGGACTAAATTCAGAAATGTATCTATATCACACATGTGTAAATGTGTACATATATACATGCAAACAATGAACACATATATCCATCCATATGCGCATACATACATACATTTCTGAATCTGATCCTGATACCAGAACAGTGCCTAAATTTCACTCACAAGAGGCAATCCTTATGCTCAAATAAAGAGACCTTGCTGTTTGAAGACTTGTCCATTACCTCTACACAATGCAAATTTATGTATGGCATGAAATAATTCGTAAATGTTTATAATTAATTTGGATATAATTCTTTGTTTTTCAACCAAAGTTCTCATTAAAATCATTTGAGATTAAAATAAAGAGACAGAACAAAACAAGGATTTGACATCAATGGTAAACATGGCAACGTCATGACAGACTGTTTTCGGAATCTGTGTATGGAATTTGTTTGTAGAATGCACACTTGATATACTATCCTTTGTGAAAGTGCAGCAAAGTTTGGCAAGCTTATAAGGTCTTTCTCCCACCTTCTTTGCATGTTTTTGTGGTGTAGTGGTCAGCACGCTGGGCGCGTATTCCAGTGGTCTGTGGTTCAAGTTCCGGCAAAGGTGTTGATCATTTTTCACATCTCCTGCTTTCAAAATAAATCCTAGTGATTCTACAACTGGCACCCGAACTAAAAAAGGTGGTAGGTGATGATTCTTCACCACCGGGATTTGGTATTTGGGTCCCCTGAACCACAGTCGCTTTTAAAAGGGGGAGTATATAAGGTATTTCTCCCACCTTCATCGCATGCCTTAGTGGTGTAGTGGTCAGCACGTTGGGAGTGTATTCGAGAGGTTCATGGTTCGAGTCCTGGCAAAGACATTGCTCATTTTTCACATCTCCTGCTTCCAAATAACCCAATGACTCTACAAGCTCATGTTTGAATTTACTGAACTGAACGTCTACTCTTTACCAAAGGTCTGGCTGGACAGTTTTCTTAGTGAGTTTTGATGAGCATAAAGTTGTCATGAACGTAATTAGAATCAGGCTTAATGTTACTAAGGTAGTATTTTATGTTGGGATATTCAGCTAATCTGCAAAATGCACTATTTAGTTTGACAGTGTTTCAGATATCTCCAACAATACATTTTGTATCCTGCACACATTCCACTTTTCTGCTGAAATTTCTTTACCAATGATGACTATGTCACCTGTTTTATCTGATTTGCATATCCTGAGATTGTTGTTTGTCATAAATTTTCCTGTACTGACAGATGTTAAGTTTATCTGTAGAAGGCATAGATTTTTTATTCTCCAACACTGCACAAGCAAATTTTGTTTCTGATAACAAACACACAAGAGTCCACAATGTTCTTGATAACCAATTCTGCACTCCATAATTTGTTTAGCATCATTCGAGCCACCATGAAAACATCCATTCCAGCTGACGAAGTTGACAGGTTGCTTACAAAAGCTGCTGTATTTTTTTTTTTTTATGTTTAAATAAGGTTTCATTGCATCAACCTAGTGTATTTTATCCCATTTATAACCTAAATAAACTTTCCATCCCAGTTTTAATTGAAATCACCCAAGGGAGCAGTC
>KK113238.1:235688-267578 GCA_000611955.2 Stegodyphus mimosarum
AGTTTGCCGTGTATTTTAAGTGCCCCCTCTTTGCATAGACACTTACAAACCTCCATGCCTTCTCTGGGATTTGATCTCGTGCCCATCATTTGTCATAACCACTATATTGTCATGTACACTCAGAGATACTGCAGGGTTTTCTTCAACTCTTGATATGGTGCATAATAAAGCCCCCAGATTAATCACTGAAGAAACTGACTCTACTAGGGCCGTTCCTAGTGGGGATACAGAACGTAAAAGTACGCAGGCAGCCAGACTCTCATGATACCATGCCTAAATATTTTTTATTCATTGTAAGTACTTTTTATACAATTTTTCATAAGTAAGTACTTAGTGAGCATGAAATAAAATTTATTCATCATTAAGCACTTTTTTTTTTAATTTGGGGGCAGCAACCTTAGGAAAGTATGCAGGCAGCCAATGCCTAGGAATGGCTCTGGGCTCTACCCCAATTGCTGCACAGGAGGTTCAAGCAAGTTTCTGATGACCAGAAGAGAAAACCAACTTCTTAAAACTCCATGAAATGCATAAAAGCATTCTCCCAGTGGCACTAGCAATAGTACACCCCCATCCCAAGTCTAAAAACTTATATGAATTTTTTATTTAAAACAAAGGAATGAAAGACCTTTTACAATATGTTTCTCTGCACCCACCATCCATTTAGTCACACCAGTTTCTCTCCTCCTGTGAATAAATTCCCATAATATAATCTTATAACAGGTACTTCTGAAAAGAAATATGAAACCATTGCAGAGGTTCTAAAGCCTCATTCCTCAGAAATCATCCATACATTTATTCAAGTGAAAACTGGCTTAACATTTACACTGATAGCTGAAGATGATGGATCTAGCAGTGGACTCTTATGAGAAACACTTTGAAGTCTCATGCTATGACATGACTTTAAATGAAACAAACTGTCATGCAATCAGTGATTTCTCTTGAGGAGAAAAGCCAAGCATTTTTTTTTCTGGCCTGGAGATCGCTTTACAGTAGATTCCTAGACATTACAATGTTCCAGGAAATGTGAAAACTGATTTTCCAGCTCAAAATGAAACAACTTCCTTTTTCCTAGCCATCTAATCAACCTTGCTCTCAGCTATTTAAGTCAATACAGAAAGAAATTTGTCAAAACCCAACATGATAGGGAATGTGCAGAAAAGACCTGAAACGATTTGTTCTCTTCTCCCATCTCAATATGCCTCTCTCTCTTGTACTGTTTTTATCAGTAATTTTAGACTCTCTCTGAGGCATGACTTTTCCAAAATTATGTGTACAGATCTGGTATGGCTGACTTTCTATACTGTCCTCTACGATCAGCAGGAGAACCAATGATGTTTAACTATTTGACAAACAATTCAGTGTGAATGGCTGCTATTTCTAATTCCATACGTTGACTGCTGCTCCATTAAAGCAAGAATATCTAAATTCCAATTATTGCAATTTTTTTTCAAATATTACAACACAGGCTTAACTTTCTGTTGCAAGTACATGTTTAATGACTTCTGGGAAAATATTATTTGGCAAAAGTTACAAAAGCACTTATAAATAGAATATGGTATCTTGCTTCAATACTAAATATAGAAATTTACTAATAATAATGTCCAAATGTTAACCTTACAATCTACATTTTACTGCTCATATCTGAGAAGCTGCATGGATTTTAGGCAGTGGAATTTTATTGATAGATTTTTTTTTTCCGGTTTTCTACTTTTTGAAATTCCAAATGCTTAAAACTGGTAAATCTGTCAGAATTCTAAATTAGCTGAAATTTTGTTCAGCTTTTTATATTTATTTGTATGTAAACATATAAACATCACAAGCAAAGCAATACATTTTAAAAATATGCTTAATTTATTTGGCAAAGATAGAGACATTCATAAACCCTTTTATACACTTTCTTAACTTCTAATTAATCTATTTGTCCTTTTCATTTTTAATGTTTCTAGATTCTTTTGCAAACTTTTTTTTAATTACATCCTTTTAAAAACTGTAAGTTAATAACTATCCCTTTTCATTTACAAAATAAAATGATTAGCAGCAACAAGTTATATAACATTCTAAACATGATGCACAATATAAAATTTAAAAAAAAAAATCTGTGATTAGAATTTGTCCTAAAATTATTTAAACTAGCTCCAGAATGACCAGTTATCAGAGCAAAAACAAGTTTTTATATTTTAAAATGTCAACACTTTTTTCCTTTTTCTTTTTTTTTTAATTTAGAACTATAATCAGATTTTAATAATTTCTTACACCCTGCATTTACAATGTTACTGTTTACATTTTAAGACATTTAAAGAAATCATTTCCTAGGCAAGTTCAGTCATTAACATCTAAAAAATATCTACAGTTCTGGTTATTATTCTGAAGAATGACATACAGAGATAGAAAATTTGCAACTATTATATTTCCAAGAAAGTAAAATTTATACTTTTCAGAAAAACTTTACAGTATACTCTGGCAACTGCAAAGCATAAATAAAATAAAATGTTTGCATCTATGCATAGAAAACTTCAAAGGTTGCTCGGAATAAAGAAACATATTGAAGAAAATTCCATTTCTTTGAAAAGTACTAAAATATATGGCAGAGGAAAAAAATTGCATTTCAAATACAAATTACCTATAAAATCGAGTATTAATATATGGAATAACTATGCAATCATTGATATAGAGCACTAAAAAACTATAGCACTCTACTTCTCTAATATTAATGCTAGATTTGTACTTCACCGAGCTCTTTTAAATACAATTAATTTTATCAAAAAAGTCTCAATGATATGAGGGGTGGATTCTGCAAGATGTGGGAATGAAAAAAAAAGAAGATATTTTTATGGTGTCCTTAAGTTATTATTAGAAAAATATTCAATGCAGTTTAATTAAATAAAAAACACCACACCCTTTCTCAGTAAAATGCACGGAGGTGCAGTTAATGAAAATATTCATGAAAAATAAATAATCTGGCTATAAACATAAAGTTTAACAAACACAGAACAGAAAATTGGGGGGGAAGGTATTTTCCAGCTGCTCCCAAATTTTATTCTCAAAAGTTTATAAGTTAATTCTGTAATCTTTTGTTCTTAAAAACCTAAACACAATGAATATATTACTAATTGGATTTTTACTTTACAAGAACAATATACAAAGATAAAACAGTTCTCACAGAACCTTCCCAAACTGCTTTCAATCAAATACTGAATTTTATTTTTAAAAATACTGAAGCTTGAAGTATATGTTGAGAATCTATATTTGAGAAAATACAGCCTATAGCCACATCTCTGAACAGTATACTTATAATATACTAGTTGTCTTTATACAAATAAAAACACAGAAAAGACAAATTAATATACTTATCTGCCATATGATCTTGTAAATGTGAACAATGGGAACCAATGACAGGCAAGGAGCTGGCTTTCATCAGTTTCAACAAGTATAAATATGAGAACTTTAATGGGCATATTAAAAATTGCTATCATGGGTAAAGACAACAATCTAAGTGAGTTTGATGATTGACAAATTATTGGTACTTGCAAGGCCAGATGATCGATTTCAGAAACTACCAAACTGATAAGCATGCTACACAGTAGCCTCAGTGCCTCAAATGCAGAAAAACTACCATGATTCACAAAAAATATGGATGCATACAAACAAGCAATGCACAAGGCACTCATAGACTCAGTTGTATCAAATAAACAGCAAGAAGCACAAAACTCACGTCATACTATGACAGGATTTAATGAACGTGCTTCACCCAGAATCTCCACAAGATCTGGCTGTTGGCAAGAGGTGTAATTCAGTTATAATAACCAGAAGCCATCTCAGGACTGAAAACATGTCTAGTAGAAGAATGGATACAAGTCATCTGGTTTGATAATTTGAAATTCAAGCTGCTACAGGTGGATGGCACAGTTTGTGTATAGTATAAAATGCACAAAAAATTGCATCACTTGCATCAGATAGGCATTCCATAGGCAGGTAATAGCTATGCAAATATCTGAGGCATCTTCATGTAATTCTCATGGTGTTCTCCCATCACACTAAATGGAACTCTGATGAGCTCAAGCTACATAGCCTTTTATGCACTTACTGTCGCCACAGAACAATGCACTCTTTCACGCAAATAATGATCCAAACCATTGCTTGCACATCTCACAGGAGTGGTTCAATGAACACAGCAATGATGCTCACCAGGCTTCCAATGTCCCCAGATATGAATCTTCTTGAGCATCTGTGTGGGGAGCTTTAATGGTCTCTTCATTCTCTGAATTCACAAGGATGCTCTATGGTGGTTTTATGGCAGACACTGCAGGAGTGCTGTACGACAATCCTACCATCTCATCTTCGGTACCTCAACAAATCCCTTCCCCGCCTACTGCTGCTGTTATCCAAACAAAAGATGGAATGGTATTTAACAGTATGTATAATAATTTGTCTTTTCATTGTAAGAACCAAATGTTCAATTTTAGAAAGAGATATCTATTATATTCCAAATAAGAATACATACTAATAATGAAAGTGGATCTAAATCAGAATTCCAAACATCACTCAAAGTATCATCTAGTGCATGTTCAATTGCTCTCAGTTGTGTCCCATACTCTTCAAGAAACTTGCCATATTTTCTCAGTTGGACTTCCTCAACAATTTCTAAATGCAAGATGTATAGGAAACAAATCATTTATTCAAGATATCAAATAAAAACGATTAACACATTATTTTTATAACACTAAGTAAATGTACATCAGATCTTTCTACATAACTTCAATCTAAAATACCTCAAATTAATAACAAGTATGGAACTAGTAACATAATTGCTTACAGCAGTATGTGCTGATGCACAGAAGCATTAATGATCAAATAAGAAAAGTACAATTGAGAACATCGGGATACATCATTTAAAACAGTTCAATAACAAAGGTTAAAATTAATACATTTTGAAAATAAGATGTTAAAAATGAATTATTACAAACCTGCAAAAAGCCAACCAATAAAACATAAGTTCAAAAATTCTGAACTTTATTTAACATATTAATTATATAAATGAATAGCACCAAAACATTAAAAAGTGAATAAAATACAATTAGGAATGAAAATACATGAAAGAATCTTCCTAAAGCAATAGTTACTTACTAATATCCAAAATCATTCTTACATATATAAAAAGTTATATTTATATAAAATGACCAATCAAGTCTATTTTTTCAAGGAATACCCAAAAGTCAAACTTAATAACTGTTACGGACTTTTGTACATAAAATAATTTTAGCGAAGTTATGCTTAACTATCTTTTGTATAATGCAACTTGAAAAGCTGAAGTTTCGAAGATCTACCTGAAAAATAAGGTTACAGGGCCAAGCTTAATTAGCACTAAGGTAAGTGACTATCGCCAAGCTGGCGACGGTTTTGGTGACTAATTTGTGTCACCAAAGTCGCCAAACCTGCCGACCATTTCATGACATTTTGTATAACTAATTGATACTGTAACTGAATAACTGTGATTGATCCCTATATGTAACTGTATCAGGCCCTTATATGTAACTTTAACCGTATATGCCTTCCAGTAATTTCAAGAAATGGAAGATGCTACAGATTTCTCAGCGGCCAGGGAAAAACTATTAAGACTGAAAAAAGCATCAGCTCTCAGTTTCTCAGTTCAGAGTCGAGTAGTCTTAGTAGTTTGAAGTGCAACTATGAATTGTGGTCTGTGATGCTGAGATGAGCTCTGCGAGTATTTCTGTGGAAAGTTCAGAACTGTAAGTGTTTCTTTTGATAAAATAAACTTTATCAAGCTATCATTGGTTCTGTGTGTATTCAATCCATTATGAACAAGTACACACGCAATAAAACTATATTTACTCTAGTTTCATCAGTTTCTAAAATATAAATAATGGCATAATATCATTTGAAGGCATGACACGCACAATCCCTCACACACTTCTGTAATTTAAACTTTGATGATAATGCTTAATCTAATCAAAGCAATTTTTATGGCACCAAAGTTTCATTTACAAGAATCTTCAAAGGGTTAAGTTCGCAGGCTTTTAGAAGCAAAGTCAGACAGCTGAAGCAGGAAGATTATAAAATGCTTCAAGATGGACATTTGTCCTTTGTTATTCATTGGCAAATACCTGAATAAATGTATCACCAAATATGTTAAATTTGATCCGTATGCATGGTAATTCTGCACTAGCGATATGGAATGAGTTGTTAAGTAATTTTGAGAAGGCATCAAGCATAAAATTGGACACATTTCTGCAACAATTTTTCACCTTTCGGATCAAGAAAGACAAAAGTGTAATGCAATCACTCATACATTTATGTACACAGTGGGTGGATCTTCAAAGTTGGCAAGAGTTGAGCGGCAAAGCAAAGTTGCCGCAGAACTTGCTGGCACCATGAATCTTATCTAAAAAAACCTCAGATGGTCAGCCAACCCTTGACAACAATTAATCCCAAAATGATGAACAGACTTAATAAGACCAGTAATGGTGTGAAAGGTTTCAATGGCATCTGTTTTCGTTGGAATAAACCGGGGCACATTAGTAAATTTTGCCCAGTTTTCCCTGGCATGCCAACCACGATGAATGGCAAAACAGAAACCTTCTTTGCAAATACTCAATGTAGTGCGTTTGCTTGTCGAGAAGATGATTGTGGCTGAAACGTGTGGCTTAAAGACGATGGAGCTACAGCACACATTACAAATTCAGACGAGTATTCGTCACTTTAACAAACAAGCAGAAATCACTGCCGGTGACAAACAGACAATACAAGCATATGGCTGCAGGGACACTGACATGTGCATGACAGTTGGAAACGTACAAAAACCATTTGAGCTCATTGATGTACTGTATGCACCAGGAATTGGCAAAAATTTGTTATCAGATTGAAAGGCAATGAAGTGAGGAATCTTGAACATTGATGATTCAGACGATTGATTTGTCGTTTCTTTCACAAGGAGACCCCAGATAATATACTTCTAGAGTCACTATGTTCATCAACTAGACTCTTTGAACTACGTGCAAAACCAGTCAAGCCAAAACGTGGTTCTGCTGCTGCAGCCTACTTGGTTAACAACAAAATGACAACTCCTTTTCCTGAAACGGCAATGAAGACGATGACAAAATTGCCATTATCACTTTGGCATTGACAACTTAGGCATCAAGGAATACAGTATGTGAAACGGTACCTGCACCAAATTGGTATAGATTTCATTGAAAATGGATTATTTTGTGAGCCATGTGCATATGGTAAACAAAGTTGACTAACATTTAAACTAAAATGATTCAAAACAAAAAAAGTCTGGTGAAATAATACATGCAGACTTACTCGAATCGCCAGTCTTTTCAAGAGGTGGAAAGAAGTACATGTTAGTGATTAAGGACAATTACTCTAAGTTTCGACATGTAAAATTTCTGAGACATAAAAACGAGGCTGTGGATGAAATCAAGCAGTTTCTTGTTCGGACCAACAAACATGGTATAAATGTAATAGAACTGGTCACAGATGGTGGTCGTGAGTTTGACAATGAAATATTGGTGAAACTGACTAATGATGCAGGCATCAAGCCACGAATCACTATGCCATGTACACCAAAACAAAATGACTGTTTCAAAGAGAGAATCATACAATAATGAATGCAGTTTGCACTATGATCAAAACTCCTATGGGCAAAATCAGCATCTATAGCTATCTACATTCTCAATCGAACCGTACCAAGTAAGACCACGGGAAAATCTCCATTTGAGGAATGGTTTGGATGCAAGTCAGCAATCAACAGAATTCGAGTTTTTGGATCAGCTGCATTTGTACATGTACCAAATGTCAACAGAGGTAAATTAGATGACAAGGCTATTAAAGGGCTTTTTGGTTGGTTATTGTGATGGCGATGGATATTGCATTTTCATATCACCAAGGAATGATATGATAAAAAGTGCCAATGTAGTGTTCAATGAACAGCAAATCGACCCTACTTCCCAACTTTCAGAACAGCATCTAATAGTGGTCTATCAAGCGGTATGAAGTTTATTTTGGAGGATACACATGATGATGCACAGGGGCTAGTGATCTGTGCACTGATGAAGACGAACAGACACAGATGACCGCGTGTACATTGCGAGACTGTTCAACTATCCAACGGCCTGTCAGATTTAACGACTACGATGTGTACAACAGGATTCTGAAGTTGGAAGAGCCTAAAACATATGACGAAGCAATGAAGTCTCCTGAATACGCCAACTGGAAACGACCCATGGATGAAGAAATGGTTTCGCATGGCAAGCATGGAATACAGCAACTTGTTGAGCCACCTAATGGACGTAAAATCCTCAACAATCACTGGGTTTACAGAGTCAAGACAAATCCCGATAGCTCAATCAAGAGATTCAAGGCCCATTCAGTAGCAAAAGGGTACACACAGATGGTAAGTATCGACTACTAAGATACATTTAGTCCGGTGTGTTGCTATAACACTATTCGAGCTCTAATTGCAATGACCACCAAGAAGAATTTTAAGTTATATCAAATTGATGTGGAGACGGCAATTGTGACCTAACTGAGATCTACATGCATTAACCCGAAGGCTATGACGACAGAAGTACATGTGTATGCAAGATGCTCCGACCTTTATACGGCTTGAAACAAGCTGGATGATGTTGGAATGCCAAGTTTACTGACGTGAACATGGCATGATCCAACGTAAATCAGACAACTGCCTGTTCATACGAAATGATTATGAACATAAGATGCTGATGGTGATTTATGTTGATAATGGCACTGTCGCTGTTCAGGACAAAGCAGCATTCTTCACATTTATGGACGAGATCAAGCAACATTCGAGTAACAACGTTAATTTGTTTCCTTGAGCTACAAGTTGAACGTTTGAAAGATGGCTCACTCTTCCACCACCAAACAGCATTTACAAGAAAGATATTAGAACAATTTGGAGATGCTAAGACATCACACATTCCAGTAAAGAAGTCGAGTCTCAAGATCGACTATGGTCAACCAAATGACAACAGCATGATCAAGATCAAGGAGGCAAAGCCTCTCAGCAGTAAAATTCCATACTGATCAGCAGTTGGCAGTTTGCTGTACTTGGCGATGGGGACTCGACCAGATATTGCTTACGCAGTGAGTTTGATGTCTCGAAAGCTGAGCAATCCTACAGAGAGTGATTGGGAAATCGTACAGACATTACGATACTTTTGAAATACCATTGGACATGGCATTGTATACAATAATGAAGATGATTAGAAGTTTGATGTTGTTTGGTGATGCAGACAACAGTTGTGCAGAAACACGAATCTCAAACACGTGTTATTTCTTTCTATGGTGAAGGTGCAATTACATGGCGAAGCACACTACAGGAGGTCATATCCAATTCGACGACAGAGTTCATGCCAGCAGCTGATGCCACGAAAGACCTGATATGGTTGAAGGGCTTGTTCAATGAGATAGCTAATAATGTCTTATAGCCAATCCTACAAATTGATAATCGGAGTACTGTCAAGTACATCAAAAATCCAAAGTTCCACGTACAAATCACATTGACCAAAGGTACAAGTTTGTGCAAGATGGGTTCTCGAAGGGACATTTTAATTTTTATCAATTAGGTTATGTCAGAAGTGATGAACAATGAGCAGACATTCTGACGATGGTGCTTCCATGACCTCAGTTTCAATTTTCAGAAGAAGTTGATTGGTGTAAAAACAGTCAATTAGTAAAGGTTAATCTATATGATAAATGACTATTTTCATGCTCAACGGAGGCTGTTTAGAATTGAGCATTTAATTGATGTTATGTGCAGTTTTAGTGGCATCCTTGTTTTGTTGTATTATTATGTTTTATGCATCTGGCATCACTGTTATTTCTGTCATTCTAAAGTTTTGATATAAATAATAAGACGTACGTAAAGTTTCTTTATTTTTTGCTTATTAAATTCCGAAATTCATTTAGCCATCACTCTGTGACATTAATTTTAAAAAAACCTACTACAACAGAAACTTGATGACAGGAAAGTATGCTTACTTACAACTGTTTACTTAAACGAAAAGATTACTTTGCCATTAGATCTTTTGCTATATTATCACTTCCCAGTTCTGTCAAGTGGATTTCAACAACAGATGTCAACAGTAGCGAGAAAGCTAGATGACAGGGATAGGTCCACTCAGATAAGGCAAATACTCTAATAATGAGACAACAGCAAGAAGTGAGCAGGATAACAGAAGTTCACCAGTTGTTTTACAGTTATAATTCCTACCACACTAACTGTACAGCTGCATCCCAATTTTGATACAGAACAACCTTTGAAATCCAAGTATCTCCTCTCTTTCTTTCCTAACTACGAACTGGATGGAAGATGTATGAAGGATGACTAAAGATGATCTGCTGTCATAAGAAATAGCACCCCAGACCTTCACACCAGGGGTTATGGCTGTATGCCTTTGTAAAACAAAGGCTGATTGGGAACACTGGCCCTGTCCTCTCCAGACATGAACACGGTGGTTATCTGCTTCAAGAGTGAAGCGGGATTAATCGCTGAACACTATACGATGCCAGTCTGATGGCAGCCATGATGATCGGCAGCAGCACCACTCCAAACGAATCCGCTCACGTTGTGGGCTCAAAGGCAAATGTCTTAAAGGCCTCTGTGAGCGTAACCCTGCCTCAGACAAGCGCCGTGAGATGGTGGACGGTACCACGGGAGGTATAGACGTGGCTGTAATGCATTGAATAGTCAACAATGATACTGGTTGGGTGGTTTGGGACTGGCGAACAATCATTCTACCTTGCCTCGCATTTGTGCTAAGTGGTCTTCCAGAGCCTTTATTTCGTCGGCAATTTCCTCATAGCAACCATTGCTGCCAACATCTTTCCATAGCAGTGTCTGTACACTATAGGTGGCAGCCCATTGCTCGGTATGACCACCCAGCTTCACGCAACCCTACAATGTGACCACGTTCGAAGTCATTTAGTTGTAAGGTCTTCGATATCGCCGTAATGGCATCTTTAGTTGATTCTTTACAGAATTACAATGGCAGGAAAAAAAAAGATCAATTTTCCACCTCTGTTACTGGTTTTATACTTTGAGAATTGAGCACTAGAAATGTGCGCTATGATCACAATTCCTGTTCATTTGCCTTGAAACTTTGATTATTTGCATATTCGATCAAGATACTTTTGCATACAAAATTTCGTCACGATCGCAAAAATCCTTCTTGGTGCTTCGATTTTTTTTTTGCAAAAGAGTGTATGTAATGACATTTATTACATATTATAATTATTTATTATGATTTTTTTAGCTATGGTGGACATGATAATTAGCAGATGAAAGTTGATAGTTATCATGATTACATAGTTACCAGATGACAGTTATCATGATCAGTTATTAGATGCTACAATTCGACATGCTTAATATAGCAGAAAAACTGTGCAATAACTAAAAAATGCACATTCTTAGGTTTCACCGAGTTTTCCAAATTTGATAGTAGCTGAAAATCTAATTAAGTGATGCAATTTCATGCAGCATTTTCCCAACTGCTCTCGCACAAATAAATGAAAGTGATCAGAAATTACACAAAAATTTTCTTTTTAACACTTTGATAGCTGTTGCTAGATATGTGCAATTTCATGAGCCAGCATCATACAAAAGGGACTTTAATTAATATAGCAGTTGCTGGCACTATCATACATAAATGATTTTGCATGTTAGTATCGGCTGACATGATGTTAATGTGACTTTGTTCTCCCAACGATTATCTGCCAGTATCACATAAACATTGGCATAATTCAACCAATCATGCATATGCTACTACAGCATATGCATGATTTGGGAAGACAGTGATTTCAGCTGGCAGCTTAATAATGTGACTTAGCTCTTCCAGCAATTACCTGTTGGTGTAAGATAAACAGGATCTGGGATGTCAGTGGGTATCAGGTAAATGTTAACATTATTTCACTTGGCAGACAGCAATTATCAGCAGTGACACATGAATGCCTCCAATCTGCCAAGATTCATCATATGGTATACCAGCTGCCAGTAAGTACACCTTTACATAATCTTCTAACATTTCTGCTTGATGTTTGCAATAAATTAAAACATTAAATTAACCTATTAACTGCCATAATCCCCATTTGTGGATTTGTCTTAGTAGCGGAAATTTGTAACTTTAATTAGGTTGGCAATGATTACTTTTTTTTTTAAATTGTCGTTTAAACCTTTCTCAAGATTTGCATAAGTTGTTGAGCAGTAGTTGTTAAATGAGTGAGCTGGAGAGTATTATTGCAGAGAAGTAGTAAAATTTTTTTGAGTTTCAAGATTTCAACATTTTTAAAACACGATATGTGATATTATTATGTACATCATTTCTAACGTCTGTGTTCTGCCGTTTTCTTTAATGGTTTTAGAATATATTTACTAACTATTTATTGTCAATGTGAATTTTATTCTCTGGTGAGGACTACTTGAATGTCAATCCCCATTTAGGGCTCATGGCAGATTCCATTTATATTCCAATTTCCAGTCTCTATATCAATCTAGACACATAGAAGTAAATGTCAATTGAGAGGAAAAAATCTGGCAGTTAATAAATGTCATTACATACATTCTTTTGCAAAAAAATCGAAGCACCAAGAAAAACTTCTGACATTGTGACGAAATTTGGTATGCAAGAACATCTTGATCAAGCATGCAAATGATCAAAGTTTCAAAGCAAATGAACAGGAATTGTGTTCACAGCACACATTTCTAGTGCGTAATTTGCAAAGTATAAAAGCAGTAAGAGGCAGAAAATTTATCTTTTTTTGTTGCTGGCATTGTAATTCTGTGAAGAAGCAACTAAAGATGTCATTACGACGATATCGAAGACCGTACGGACAACTAAATGACTTCGAACGTGGTCAAATTGTAGGGTTGCGTGAAGCTCGGTGGTCATACCGAGCAATCGGCCGCCACCTGCAGCGTACAGACACTGCTATGGAAAGATGTTGGCAGCAATGGTTGCTACAAGCAAATTACCGACAAAATGAAGGCTCTGGAAGATCAAGGACCACAAATGCGAGACAAGATAGGATGATTGTTCGGCAGGCCCAAACAGCCCTAACGTTATCATTATCAACTATTCAATGCATTACAGCCATGTCTATACCTCCCATGGTACTGTCCATCATCTCAAGGTGCTTGTCTTGAGGCCGGGTTACACTCACAGAGGCCTTTAAGAGATTTGCCTTTAACCCCACAACATCGGTGGAGTCGTCTGGAGTGGTGCCGCAACTCATCATCATGGCTGCCATCAGACTAGTGTTCCGTGATGAGTCCCACTTCATTCTTGAAGCAGATGACCACCGTGTACATGTCAGGAGAGGGCGGGGCCAACAGTCCCAATCAGCCTTTGTTTCACAAAAAAAGCATGCAGCCATAACCCCTGGTGTGATGGTGTGGGACGCTATTTCTTATGACAGCAGGTCATCTTTAGCCATCCTCCGTACATCTTTAACAGCTCAACGAAATGTTGATATCATCCTGCAGCCAGTTGCATTACCCTTCATGGCACATCATCCGGGCCATTTTCCAACAAGATAATGCCAGGTACTTACCGCTCACATATCAATGGACTGTCTCTGTGCGTTTGATACTCTTCCTTGGCCAGCAAGGTCACCAGACCTTTTACCAATCGAGCATGTCTGGGACATGGTAGGCCGCCAGATTCGGGCACCACAAAATATCACAGGTCTTCAGGGACAACTCATGAATGCCTGGCAGAATGTGTCGCAGGATGACATTAGGAACCTCTACCACTCCTTGCCTTGATGAATTCAAGCATGCATTGCCGCCAGGGGCGGTTCTACCAACTACTAATTTGAACACTCAATGGGTGATTGTGAGCTGTGAACAGGTACTATGGACCTTGATTTTTTAATCATTTTGTTATCTGTGTATGAGCTACACACATATTGAGTTTCATCAAAAACAACCACTTCCTTTATAGTGTTCCGATTTTTTTGCAAAAGCGTGTATAATAACCATTTCATGAAAAAACTAAGATTTTTATGCATAAAATTTAATTATGGTTGTAAAATTTCTTTAGGTAGAAGTATATTTTAATTTAAATATTAAGGAACAAAAATGAAAAAAAAAAAATGACGCCAAGCAATAAAACCTCTACAATTGATGCTTGCAGATGGTAAAAATATGAACATTATGAGCAATCAGTCAAAATGATAAAACAGCACCTGCCACTTATTAAAATCACTTCCATTTCAAACATATTTGAGTTTAATAAGTGGTTGAGTTTAACAGATGGTAACTGCACTAAAGCAACAGCCCTTCTCAGAGCTTTTGGCAAACCATGGCCAAACTATCAGCAGTCCTAAACTGCAGCAAATTTTCAGTGCTTTCTCTAAAAATTCACTTTTAAATATAGGAAACCATCATAATCTCACTGTAAAACACACTATTTTTTATTAACACCAATGATACATTTTTCAATTTGTCACGAGCTTTTTCTGTGCTTTTAACCATTAAAATATCTGCAAACTTCAATAGACAGGGTTGCCACTCAAACAGGAGAATGAAATTCCCTGACTTTTCCAGGTGTGTTTTAAGAAAATTCCAGTCTATCCACGTAATGCACTTTGGCGGTGCTAAGAGGTAAATTAATTATGGTACCACTTGAAAACATAGAAATTTGCAATTAGACATGACTTATATACTATCCTCAAAGATTACTATTATAACTATACTACGAGTTGTTTTCTCCACTGAAGAATTGAGATCAGAATTTGCTCAATGTGGATAAAAAATGTCTTTTTTTTTTAACTGACATTTTGCAGCTAAACGAAAGAAAGAAATCTATTTAATGATATTTTTAAATAAATTTAGGTATTTTATATTTATTTAGCTGAATACATAAGCAAAAAATATGTGCACTAAATTTCGTGATGTTACGTCATCATACTGCTAGAATTAGTTTCAGGATTATACCACAGAAAATTTTCTGAAATTTGAAAGTATTATTTACTAATAATAAATAAATTTAAGGGGAAGAAGCAACATTAAATTAATACGAATAACATTAAAATAATTAAAAAACTGAATTACAATAATCAACGACATTTTGGCGAATATAGTTATATTAAATGGTTACCCTAGATGACTGATTACTATCTTTTTATTTTACTGCAAAATGACAAATAAGACATTTCTTTAAAAAAATGTATTTAAAAGATTTTGCAGTAAAATACTACTATACGCTATGGTCTTGGCACAATTTTGAAAATTGCTGCCAACACCAAAATGGCCTGTTTGCAGCTCATCATAATGTCATCAAATCCTGTGTGTACCATACACGGAGGCTATTCTAACCTCCATGGTACCGCTATACTACGATTAAACCGATTTACAAAAATTAACGATTAAATTATTAATTTAATTAAATTAAATTACATTATTATAAAGAATACGTATTTTTTTTAGTTCAATATGCAGTGCATATGCGCATGCTAGTATTTTTGATTCTCGAGGTTACTGGGAACAAAAGTTGCTGGAAACTTGCTTTGCCTTTCTAAAAGACAATCTGTTTGGAGCTTCAAGAACTGACTCTATTCCAGCTGCCCGACCGACGTTAACGCGCGCCAAGAAAGGGATCGGCTTACAACGTTGGCCCAAAACTCGCTTTTTTGGGGGATCGCTATATGAAATTCCCTGACTTTCCCAGATTTAGATATATGAATTCTGACTTTTTTGGTCAATTTTCGAATTCCCTGACTTTTTCTGGTTTTCCAGATAGTGTGGCAACCCTGATATTAGAGAAAAAGTCAGAAGCTATTTTTAAACAATTTAGGGGGGAAAAAATGAATTTTCCAAAGAAAGCTAACACATACTTGAATATTTTGAAAGAATTACAAAGGGAAAACAAATTACAAAAAAGCAAATAGATAAATGAAATTGAGTTTTACAGTAGCATTTTTGCTTTTGCTAAAAAGTAATTCAGAAATTCTCTTTTATGACATTTATGTTAATAAGAGAGGCAAATCAAGAACCTTGTATTCGAAGTAGATTTTGTAAAATCCCAATCGATTTCGATTCTGAAAAAGCGAGAACTTCTCTTCGAGCGAGAATTTTTTGCTCCTGATGAACGGGGACCCGTTTTGCCCTCGAAATCGATTGGAAGATTTTACAAAATCTACTCCAAATACAAGGTTGTCGATTTGCCTGTCTTATTTTCCACGTTGGCGTGTTTCTCTTGCATCTTGATTTATGTTATTATTTTATTTATTTAAATTTCAGAATTAAGATATTCAAAAATCATCAAAATGAAAAGTTCTCCCTCCCCCTCCAATGTTGGGTGCTTCCCTATGTCGGCATCGGCCTCCTATGAAGGGACGAACAGTTACAACTATGACTTCTCCGGGATTCAAACCCCGGCACTTCGGTATTGCAGTCAGGCTCCCCTAACCACTATACTGTCTGGACGGCTCAAAAATTAAAAGTAAAGACAGTTAAAAACCTCACAGATAGATACAAAAATAGTCATTTTAATAATATTTTTGCAAAACTTTAATTCTGATATACGAATGTTATTTTAATGACATTATAATAATGTTATTAAATTATGTTAATGAAATTGTCATGAAATTTACAAATCGGCAAAGCAAAACTTTGTAGGCAAACTGATTAACCACCAAGATTTGCAGTGTACACCAAAAAATTCATGTCACAGAAAGGGAAAAAAATTATTCTTAGTGAAATAACTTAAATGGTAACCTGAATTTCTGCATTTTAAAATACAAATCTGGCGACAAATCTCCAAATTGATATAATTTTAGTCATTTCATAAAAAAAAGTGCAAATTTCACAAATAATAATTTTGCCTATAAGAGCCACCCAGACAGTACAGTGGTTAGGGTAGCCGACTGCAATATCAAAGGGCCCAGGTTCGAATTCCAGAGAAGGCATGGTTGTAACTGTCCGTCCCTTCATAGGAGGCAAAGGTGACCCACCTATTAGGTGCCTCCATGATAAAGTGACCACCACTTTTAGCCTTAGTAGTGACCAAGGCGAAGTTGCCTGAGGGCCTGCCATTGGGAAAAAAAATGCCCATAAGATTTTAAAAGTAGAGCGGTTTTTCATAAAAAATTCATGACAGAGCGCAGATATCAATTAACTGAGGGTCAATAATCATGCTAGAACCAACAGCTAATCACCTTTGCTGGCATTTCGTTCAAAGTTTTTATTTGACACGTCATTTCTCCGAAGGAATGTTCTAAATAGTCTACTATTCCTATATGCTGTGAAGTAAAGGCAGCTGAACTCAGCTGATCCTTCGAATATGGTAATAGACAGTTTGGAGATTCTTAGTCAAGAGATTGTTGGTACTCCAGCAATAATCTGGAAAGTACACAGTTCCAATAACAGTTTACTTTACCATGGACTTATCAGACAACATCTATAGATAAATCAGAGATCATAGGACATGTCATGGAACATTACATGGATGAATCACAATTCTTGAATACAAAACAGGAGAAATTCACAATAATATCTGAAGTACTTCACACAGTTCTTTATCTTGTGTGAAGCACTGTTACGTTATTTGTTTTGTATATCTGTGCTAAATATATGGATCCCATGGCGATCTCAAGAGTAAATTCAAAATTTTTGCAAAATTTATCTGATGAACACAAACAGATTGCTTAAATGGTAAATGAGTGTAGGATAGATTACAAATAAGTATGAATGTCCAGCATGTGAGAATAAAATGAGACTGCGTGAAAAGAAGGCTATTGCAGTTAAGTTTGAATGGCAGTGAAACAAATCTGGTAAAAAATGGACATTTTGTGAAATGCAGTGCACAGAGGAACACTTGATTCAGTGAAAGTCATTTGAGTATTGGCTATATTTTGCTAATTTTGTGTTATTGGGTCAATCAGCTGCCAGTTTCTGGGTTTCTTATTTAGGTATTAGCAGTAGCACTGCAGCTGACTGGAATTTTTTCAGTAGTACATGAGACAGTGTACATGAGAATATGCATATACTTGGTGGTGAGTTGCTGAAATTAATAAAAGTAAGTTTGGCAAGTGAAAGTATAACAGGGGAAGGATAGTGGAAGGAAAATGGATGTTTTGTGAGATCAAAAGAGGAAGTAAGTGTTTTTTAAAGATTGTGCCAGACAGAAGCAAAGACTGCTTTCATTATTAACCTACATGTGTAATAGCTATTACGTTTCATTAAGCAGTATATTCTACCAGACACTACAATAATATCTGATTGCTGGAAATCATACATCTGTTTGGCAGATGAAGGTTTTCAGCATCCTGCTGTTAACCATAAATATTACTTCAATGCTCTTAAAGCAGGTGCATACACAAATACAATTTAGGGCACATGGGGTGCCATCAAAAGTGCCATACTCAGGCACTATGATAAAGAGAACTTTGAATTTTATTTAGCAGAGCATGTATAGTGAAAAATTCAGATAGAAAAAATCATTCAGATTTTACTGAATCAATTTAAAAAGTATGGCTCTACTCTGATATAAGTCCCCGGTTGCTCCCAGGATATATGTGGTTGCCAAATGTGGCAATATGTGTTCTGTGCTGGTTTTTGGTGGGAGTTTTTTTATAGCAACCTTTTTGACGTTGAAAGTTGAGTGGGTGCCGTGGTTTTGTTTTGCGTTTGGAGTTTCGATGTTTGGGGAAAGCGTAGGTTGCGTTAAGGCCTAGGATTTTGCAATTCTGTGATTTTTTTTTTTTTAAAGTTAAAGCCAGTCGCTTTCTAGATGGTTTCTCATCAAACATTTTTGGTGAGGGTTTTTGAAGCCGAGCATGACGTGTCATAAGTCCGAAAGAATTTTGAATGGTAAGTGAAGCTATGGTTTTTCTCGTGTATTTCAGGGAATGTTAATGCATTTTGTAATGTATTGAATGAATATTGTATTTAAGATGATTGTGTTATTAATGAATTATTTCTTCACGGTTTGTGTTTATGCTTACAGTATATATTTTTTAAAATTTATTGTTATTATTTTAGCTTATTTTAGCGAGGTTTGCAGAATGTCATGATTTCTGCTTAGTGCCACGAATTCTGCGCGGTGCCATGAATTCTGCAATTCTCTGATGTTTTTTAAAGCTAAAACAGATCACTGTGTACATGGTTTTTAAGGGAATTATGTTATTAATAATGAATGATTTGTTCACTGGTGTGCTGGTAGAAATATATTTTTGTGGAAATGTATTGTTATTTTAGTTTATTTTAGCGAGGTCAGAGCTATGTGATTATTTCAGTGCAGTGCCACGAATTCTGCAATTCTCTGATGTTTTTTAAAGTTAAAACAGATCGCTGTGTACATGGTTTCTCGTCAAACATTTTTGGTGAGAAACTTCACACTTTTACTATGTAAATTTTTTGTTTTTATTTCGGACTCATAGCGTAAATTGTGTGTAAAAACGTGGGTTTTGCACATGTGAAAACCGCGTTTTTGCAGACATTTTAGGCTTAAAGTCCGAAATGTAAACAAAAAATTTAGACAGTAATGGCGTGTCATGGAGTTTCTCGCCAACCGGGGACTGATATAAGAGTAGTTCCAAAAGTATATATACACTTAGGATTCTGAACAAGATTAGTTAATGCAGCACTTTTTTATCGTTTGAATAAATTATTCTTCATTTATTACACATCTGTGTTATTGCGCATTATTTCACCGTAAAAATTTTAAATACAACCTATACCAAAACAGTTTATATACTACTCTAAACATAAGCAATAAAGAAATTAATGTACTATTATTAGAAAATCTTGTCCTGTGTATGAAAATTCTTTATTAGAATTAAATTTAGTTTTAAGTAAGTAAGAGATTTGCAACCATATTTACATTATTATTACTATTATTGTAATTATGCTTTTATAGCACTTTCACAGTACAAATCAGTCTGCATGCAAATAAGTTCCCCATTCTAAATAAATTAAATTGGGCATTTCCAAACATTTTTAATGTTTGCCTTATCAAATTCACAGATTTTTTTTTTAACAATTTTTTATAATGGACAATTTAGAGGCAAAATATTTTTTAATCTAATTCCTTGAATATTTTATTTATTAATTTTATATGTACATATGTATTTCATCCTTGGAAAGGGATATATGCAAGATAAATCTATAGAAACATGCATAAAATAAATATTTTTAGTGATTAGGTGTTTTCATAGTTCAAAGGTTCACAGTAATTCCGCTACATTTTCAGGCAAAATTCTTCTAATTTATGCAAGAGATTATTTAAATGTTCCACATATAAATTTATCCTACAAAACACAGACTTCAGTATGTATTTGTTCCACTACTTCAGCGAAAAATTTTGATCATGATTTTAGCTGATTTTTTAAACAATTCTGCACGTAATTTACGCAGAGTACTTTTACTTCGAAAAACTTCCAACACATGTAATTTGATGAAAGACCATGACAGGAGCTGGAAAAAATGGCATTAAAAAAAACAGTTTTTCACTGTTAAAACAAAATGGTACAGAAAAAACTGTAGGCTGCAGCCAGAGGGTTGGTTGCCAAACTTTCACCAAAAAAATCACCAAGTTGCCATAAACTGAAAATTCACCCTCAACTCCTCGCAGAATTATGTGACCCTCTCCAAATTTAGATTGTTCTAATACTAGCAGATTTTTTTTCAGAACATTCTTCATTACTTACATATTAACACAGCCACCTTGGTAGAAGTCACCAAACTCTGGCAATGATTCTTCAAGTAACCACATCCATAACAAGCAACGTTTGGACAAGAAATGTCATCATTTCCATATGTACTATTTTGGTTGTATTAGAAATTTTAAAAGGAAATCTCAATATTTCTATTCTTAAAGTGAATTTTGAAATATGCATATATGGGATTTGTCTGCTGCAAATGAAGAAAGTGCAGTAAAATTTTTCTAGGAATTCAATATTTTGCCACAAAAGGCATGAATGTTCAGATTCGCGTTTGATGATGTATTTTGGAAAAAAACGTTTTTGAAAATACAGCATGAAAAAGTGTCATGAACACATCCGTATTTGAACCAGTAATTGGTTTGAGAACAATTGTCTCCCCTTTCACTGCAGCAGTCATATTTATATACAGTTGGAGTACAGAATTAACCAGTATTAAATTCTGTTTTGAAAAGTTAGAAAAGCCGATAAGACTAATGTAAATAGAACTAATTGCATTCTTGATAAAGAAGCCAAATGACTGATTGAAAAGTCAAATCACTGAAATAGATGAAAGTTTATTTATCAAATGAAAACAGAATGCTAGATGTTTGCCACTGTAAAAATTTCTTTGTTATAGTTTGTAACAGAAATTTTAAATGAAAACATCAAGGAAGAAAGTATAATCTACTTATCTCTGATCTGAATTTATGTACAAAACAGTTAATCATGCATGTAACTTAGGGAAAAGGGGCAGACTGGAAGAGTTATCTCTATAAAGGTAATGTAAATCAGAAAATTTAGGCCAGTTGAAAGCCCCAATTAATGAACAACAGGTAAAAATTAAACAAAGCAGCATTTGAGGTACATCAAGGAAACTTTTGCATTATCAAAATAAAAAATAATAGCAAAATTAATCAAACTAATTAATGTTTTGAAAATTTAGACTCAGTAAAAGTAAACATATACCTATGTGGGGATCACAAAATGACATAACAAGAAGCACATGGCTACAGTTTGTCATCACCTAAAACCATATTTAGTGGAATTTATATGGCATCATGACCAGGCCGCTAAGGAAAACAACTGCTTTGAATCTATTCTTAAAGCCATCATTACAAAATTTCCACCTGAACAAAAGCCTGTTTGTAAGTAGTTTCATAAATTTGTTTTTGGTATAAATACCAAACTAAAATATACACCTAATAGCATGCATGTATGAAATAAATAATTTTTGCAATTTTAAGGGATCATCCTTTTTTTGCTGTAAAAAATCTCCAAACTGCAGCAAGGTAGTTACACTAATATGGTAGTATTCATCCTTCTCCTTTTTGAGGGCTTTATTCATATCCTTAAAAGAATTTCTGAATTCACTGATAACAGTGAATGAAAATGAATAAGTGAATAATGAATAAGTGAATGAAAAAATAAAATAAAATTCAAGCATCAACTCTTCTGAAGATTACATTTTCGTGATGGAACCTAGGCCAAAATTTGCTTTTCAATAAATACAGACAGTATTCTAGTTAATAATATCTATTTTAAAAGGCTAAGCTAACAACCAATCAAGACACTTTAAAATTTCATTGCAGTGTAGATGAATGTTCCTCATTATTTAAAATGTCAGTTTGCAATGATTCCATTACAAGCCATGTGAACTTAACTCTATATTCATCTAAAATGTTAATGCACATTAAGAATCTCATTCATTGAAAGTGAATCGAAATATCAGCTAGGACGTTGGTATATTTTGACTAAAATTACAGACTTCTAAGTCATTTTACAAACACTAAGGACTTTTAAGGATCATAAAACTGTGTGTAAAGAAACATAGGTATATAATTCATTTGATAAATTCACTCAATGTTAAAAATATTATTGGCTGCCAATCGTTTCATATGCCATGCTACTACAAAATTAGGAGAAAAAGTGTCTGCATATCATGAATAAAGAACTGACCAATATAAATGGTACAGGTGAGGATAGTTACAAATAATTACATTGCATATACACATATTTTGGTTAGGGACAATGAAATTGAATTTTTTTCTCTTTTATTAAAATTTTATCTCTTTTATTATGTAATAATCTATTATTTTTAATATTAACACACACTAATTAAAATATATGCAAAATTGGGGAATTTTGCCTGTCCAGAGTAATATTTCGATTTAAAACATCACACGTTTTCGTATTAAGATCCTGTAGAATAAAAACTCGTCGCTTTCTGTTATAGCATCAGTTCAGTATTTTCTACAACTGATTCTCTTTAAACATACATAACATTTTCTCGCAAAACTTGTAACAATTTATAATTAACTAATAATAAATTTTCATAAGGAAACAATCAACTACAGGAACGGGGAATAAATTTTCTGTGAAATTAATACAATACGCCCCACTGATAAACTTTCGGAATCGCTCAAATTTCAGCCTAACTAATGAATTTCAAGCAATTATCTTACATTTATTCTTTAAATCAACGAAATTTTTTTAAGATATTTAAGAAAATAACAGAATTTAATATATAATAAACAACATACTGATAACACCATCATCAACTTTATTCATATCCCAGTCTATTCCGTCAATAATCATTTTAATCGTAGTTTTGTACACCTATAATTTATACAAACAGCTTAGACATCACGTTTTTAATTAAAATGGATATGAATTCTACAGAACTAATTCCCCGGACGACAACACAATCGGTCCCTCAGCCGCACGTTACAAAACAAAGTTGTTACAAAAAAATGAAAACACAAACAAGTACAATTTCGAACAAATCATTCAGACGCTCTTGACCGCGGCCGCAAGTGTTTGCGCATGTACACAAGTTTCAGAAGTGAGAGAACGAATTCTAAGTACGCGAACTGCGGCAGCTTGGCCAGCTCCGACATTTTTATGTGTGCTTTCCGGAAAAAAGCCTAAATTAATTTTTAAAAATTTTCTTCGAAGTGTCTCGCCCTTAAATGAGACAGTTTTCCGTTGCAAAAGGGGTTTCATCTTCCTCGCTGTTCATTCTTCTGAAATCCGAAGGAAAACAGGAGCTTTCAGATAAGTAGCCTTATTTTCTCTAAACTAAATCAAATGTGTATTATTGGAGTGCCTTCGAATTCATTTATTTGTTATGGTTGTAGGCCTCTGACATTAAATAATAGTTAGAAATTTCTTTATATCATATGCTTGTTTTTCCTGTAACCTGTAGTGACGCTATCCTTATCAGTAGATGCCGTCTGTTAGCACTCTTCATCTGGGCCCCTTTGAGGAATTTCTCAAGACGGGGAAAGGGGACATCTTGGGCATCGATGAATCTAAAAGGTTGCAGTTTTAGTGTTTTCGATTGCAATTTTTCTTTCAGTTCGCAAATAAAGAAAACAATAAGATTAATTTATATTTCCTTGAATACATCTCTTAGAGTTATGAGCATATACTAATAAAGTGTGCCTCAACTTGTTAGACTAGTACAAATATGTAGTAAACTATGATGGTTAAATTATTAAATGAATATAATGTTTAAAAGAAATAATTAACCAAAAAAATTTTTTTCTGATATTTATTCATTTATTTAATTTTGCTGATATTCTCTCGCACTATGTATGGTTTTATGATCTTGTCTGATGTTGTTTGCAAAAAAAAAAAAAAAATTATGTATATTTTTGGATATCGCAATACTATATGTTACCTTACTTAATATGTACTTTGTTTGGTCACAATCGTATTTAGGACATATTCTTACTTCCTTTCCTTTTCTTTATATAGGTCCTTTTTAATTTTTTTTCCTCTCCATTATTTTTGGGCCATTTATTTTTAATTTTATTTTGTCCGATATTCCTTCGCACCCTAGCTTGATTTTTTGCCCATCGGTGCAGAAAGACTTAGCGGGTGCAAAACAAGACATCTCTCTTCTTTGTCTGTCAACCCGCTGGGAACTGAAGAAATTCAACCAATCAGAATAAGCCACCGCCGGAGACCGTTTTGGGCGACCAATTTTTACTGCCAAGAATTAAAGGATTTGTTCTTGAGTCATTTTGCGCTGGTACGGAACTTTTCGTACATCACCTGATTGTATATTTTTCGTTTCGATGTGTAATGATTTTTTAACTTTAACCTGTATTGAAAGGCAACAGAGTGAATATGTAAAATTCGTAGGATTCTCATGTGAACTGTGTAATAAAATTTTAAGCTCAAAAAAAGTGTACTAATAAATCCCCGCGTCTTTTTACCGTGTGGTATCTTAAAAACCAAAAATTGTTCTCTGGTATTAATCTTCGAACGTTCCACTTCATTCTGTAACACTGAAAATTACAGAGAGCGTTTATTTTCTGATCGTCAAGTAACAAATGCACATGTAAAAGTCTTTCTCAACTTTTACTGTGTGGAAGATAAATTGCTTTACTTTTTTTAATATTAGGGACCGAAATTTAGTGAACCAAAGCCCTCAAGCTTATATTTTTTCAGAAAGTTCCTAAATACTAACAAAATATAATTTGATTTTTAAAAATTTTTTTTAAATGTATTGCATTTTGATATTTGGTTTTGAAGAAATTTAACACATTGAATAAATTTGATTCTAAAAATCTCAAGTATATTGTATTTTTTAAAAGATTAATATATAATTTAAAAATTATTTATTTAGTTAATAACATTTGGAATTCTCTCCCAGTTTCAACACATGAGAAATGTACATAATATGTTAAAAAAGCCTTCCAATTTTTATATTTGAAACTTAGTGTAATTAAAGTAATGAATTTATATTTGATTTCCTTAATAATGTTTTGTCAGAAAAGACTATATGCAATACTTTTACAAACATCAAAAGTGTGTAAAGGATTAATCCACGTAAAAAATAGATTTTTAGAAAAAATATCAGTAGCATAACATGAGGCATGTACAATGTGAAAATCTTCTTTACAATGTATTACATATTATATATATATATATCAGTTCATAATCATTTGAAAAAGAGGCCTATGAGTGATAAGACTGCTGAATGCTGATAGTTAGGTTTAAATCCAAGCATGTGCTTTTTGACACATTTTACTGTGTTTATCTAGTCTGATGATCGCCATAAAATATTAAATGAAGAACAAAGTATTTGTGTCATAACCATTTAATACTATACCTGATCTGCAAAACAAAATTGCCATGGCTCTAGAGACCATCATGCTAGTGAAATTGTTCTGTGTCTTGTAGGTATTACAAAAGCAGCTCAACTAGAGTACTCTATCAAGTACTATGGAGATATGTATCATATAACCAAATATGCATGTATCAAAACATTTGTAGGTACATATTGTAAAGTGACTTCCAATACTAACCTCCGTGACACAGACAGACAAAGCAGACAGATGTCTTGTTTTGCACTCGCTAAGTCTTTCTGCTATGTTCGGCGAAAAATCAAAAGAAAGGTTTCGTATTTCAGAGGAGAGTAAAAAGGAACTTAGTATATTTCATACGAGTTCTAAAAGCCATTAAAAAAAGATGTGACAAGAAAAAGTTAATAAATGGCCCAAAAATAATGGAGCGAAAAAAAATTAAAAAGAGCCCATAGAAAGAAAAGGAAAACAAGTAAGGAAATTTCGTAAAAGACCTTTGCGTCCATGGGTGTAGTAAAAAGGCGAGGAAGCTGTGTTCATTTGCAATTAATAGTGTCTTCCAGGTGTGTGTAGTGAGTATGTTTGGTAAAGCTGAATAGATGTGAAGATGAGAAAAAAAATTTTAAATAAGGTGAAATAGATAAAAAGAATAAAAAGTGTGGGGGTCCAGTCATGTAATAGTTTAAGTCTAATTTAGAAGCTAACTTTTGCTACGAGAGGAAACTAAAGTTAAATTTTTTTTTAACATGAGCATAACATTGAAAAAAAAAGCCTTGCCTTCGACTTGAGACATAACGACAAATGACACATAATATCAGACAAAAGTATATATTATCTAAAGTAACATTAACTATCGCAGTTCCCAACTTATTCACACATATATTCCTCAAAACATTATCAGACAAAATTATAAATCCATACACAGTGCGAGAGCACATCAGCAAAAATAAATAAATAAATAGATTACAGAGTTTATTTATATTTTAATATTGAATAATTTTTTAAATTATTTTAAGCATTATATTTATATACTAATTTGACCATCATAATTTATTAAATTTGTACCAGCTTAACAAATTGAGGAACACTGTATTACTATAGGCTCATAATCCTAAGACATATATTCACAGAAATATAGATTAATCTCTGTCTCTCATTTGCAAACTGGGGGGGGGATATCGAAGTCGGAAAACCTCAATCTTATACATTCGTCGACGACCAAGATCCCCTTTTTCCGAAGGCGCTGTGATCACGAACGACGGAGGCAGCATCTTAGCATAGCTCTGAAATATTTTATCTATGTATCAATAAATGCTCACCTACCGAAATAATTTTATTTCACTTTTCCTCTTCAATGGCTCGTCAATCAACTGAAGATTCTCTTCAATCAAATTCGTTTGAGAAGGAAACTTTTATTTTCGCCTCTGTTGATTTTCTACAAGACAAAAGCAAAACAACTGATAAAATATTCAGATAAGTGTAAGCGCAACTCATTGCTTTTTTTAATATTTTATTTTTCCCCGAGTGGCAACGCGAGAGTATTACGATAGAAGCTGAGCTGAACGATAACATTTCTATAAATCGCGCATAGTAATCTTTTATTTTTAGTTGTACCATTTCAATGATATGTAAATAAGGCGCGAATAAAAGATTTATTGCGTAAGTGCAGAATGTTTAATAGTTTTAAAGAAAGTACCTTAACATGTCAGAAGTGGGATTGACAAGGATTATTACTAAGGATTTAATAACGTATTGCCTTAATGTACGCTAGCCCAAATTTGGAAGCTTGCCAAAAACGAAAGTATAAAGGTACGTGCATTTATAAACTGTTTATATTATGTCTAAGTATTAAAGGGAAATAACTAAGAAAAATTTTTGTATTGTTATTTGAAAATTGAATTAAGATGGCTTATTTGGCAAAGGGCAAGAAATGTGGCTTAAAGGAACTTGCCTTAGAACTTGACGTAGATGTACCTTCTGATATTAAAATTGGGGGCTTAAGGAATATGATTTTGAATAGTAAGAATTATAACGAAGAATTTACTAAACAAATGCTAGATAGAATTATAAATGATTGCTTAAACAGGGAAAAGTTGGAAATTTTAGAAAAAGAAAGAACATTTGAACTCGAAAAGTTGAAAGCAGAAGCGGGAATCAGAAGTAGCAATGTAAATGATTCTGTTCCTTCCAATGTTAGTAAAAGTAATTTTTGTGATATGAGTAAATTAATGCATAAGTATGAATTGAGTGAAGGTGATATAAGTTATCATTTAGTCTTATTTGAGAGACAGGCACGATGTATTGAGTTGGAAGAACAAAATTGGTTGTCTCAGCTGTTGGGTCTATTGCCTTATGAAATAACTCAACCTTTGAACCAGAAGAAAAGCTAACGACTATAAGCATGTTAAACAACTGCTAGTGACAAAATTTAAGCCCTGAACCGTTTTGGCAAAATTTCGTTGATCATATTAAAACGTTGCGTAATACGTGAAGGGACTTCACTTTTGAATTAAAAAATTATTTTGAAGAATGGCTTTCTGGAATAAATGTAACAGATTTTGACTCTTTAAAACAGCTTATTATTGCGGAACAATTAAAGAAAAGGGTCCCCGCTGCTATACGAGATCATTTCATTCATCATTGGTCTAAATTCATCAATTCTGAAGAGTTGGCTGAAAAACTAGATGAATATGAAAATATTCCGGCAAGGATGAAAGTGCTTCAAGTAGAAAATAAAACTTTTAGGCATAATCTTAAGCTTAAATTTGGTTCTAAATTTTATGAGGCATCCTATAATCAGTATTCGAGACCAAGAAATGTTAACGATTTTGTGCAGACAGAAAGTAATTTCAAGTGGGTTTTAAAATCAGTTTTGATAATAAACACAATTTGGGAGATAAATTTTATAAAATAGACGAAAGGAAAAGAGAATATAATTCTGGTATCCGCAATGACAAGGGTGAGCCGAAATGGTTCAATTGTAAAGGTTATGGACATATAGCGACAGATTATCCTCAACCTAAAAAAGAAATTATTTGCAGGAAATGTAATGAAAGGGGTCATACTTTTAAAAAGTGTACGTTTAAGAGTTCAGACTTGTAAATGCAACTGATTTACAAGTCTGTTAAAAATGTTAAAAATAGCTTATCCGTGAACCAGAACTCAGGTGTTTCACCTGAGTTCTGGTTCACAGCTTTCGTCACTCCAGATGATACTGGTCAGTTTGAACGTATGATCTTTGAGTTCTCTAATGCTCCTGCAGAATTTCAGAGACTTATGAATCAAGTTTTAGGTCCCTTGCTTAATAAAGAAGCATTATGCTATTTATATGACATATTAATTCTAGTTAAATCGTGGAAAGAAATAATGGAAAAACTTAGAAAAGTGTTTGATACATTGAGAGAAGCAAAGCTGACACTGAAACTGACAAAATGCGAATTTGGAAAAGATGAAGTTGAGTATTTGGGATTCCTAATGAAATCGAATGGTATGCAACCTGGACCAAGAAAAGTGCGAGCTATATTAAACTTTCCTAAACCAACCAATGAACTGAAGTTAAACAATTTTTAGGTCCTACAAGTTCTTTTAGAAGGTTTGTACCGAAATATGCAGAGAAAGCTGAGCCGTTAACAAGACTGACGAGGAAGGATGAAACATTTCATTGGAATGAAGATCAGCAAGAAGCACTCAGTACTCTAAAAGACTATTTAACTAACTAACCAGTACTAGCGTTATATAGTCCGGAAACAGAAACAGAAGTGCACACAGACGGGAGCAGCAAATGGCTGGCAGATGTTGCAAAAAGGTGAAGATAAAAAGTGGCATTTAGTTTATTGTGTAAGTAAAGGTACAACAGAAACAGAAAACAATTATCGTTCAAGTAAATTAGAATTAATGGCTATAGTTTGGACTTTGACACGACTTCGACAATTCTTGATTGGAATTCGATTTACGATAATTACAGACTGCTAAGCTTTAGTTTATTTAAACACGAAGAAAACTTCAAATCCTCAGATAGCAAGGGGGAGTAATCTGGTCCAGGAATACGATCTTGAAATAAAACACAGACAAGGTAAAAAAATGAGTCACGTAGATGCACTGAGCCGATCGCCAGTTGATCAGCCAAAAGAAACCTTTGACTCTATAATTGAGAACAACTTGGAAGTTTATTTAACGCTAACGATAGATGAACAAATTCTTATGATTCAGCATTCAGATCCAGAATTACGCAAATTAATAGACATTTTAAAGAAAAAGATAAATGATGGAACGAACGCAGAGAAGTATGTAACTGAAAATTACGTCTTGAAGAATAATCGGTTGTTCCGTAAAGATCGGGAAAAGGAGAAATTGTTATACGTCATACCTAAGTCGATGAGAAAAGGTACTGTAGTAAAATTTCGCAATCTTTTGGAATATTTTTCAGCAGATAGAACTGTTGGCAAAATCAAGGAGTCATTCTGGTTTAAAGGAATGAAACTATATGTTCTGCGTCACATTTCGATGCGTTTCAAATGCCTAGTAAATAAAGTGCCTAGTGGTAAGAAACAAAGAGTACTGCATCCAATTAGACCTGGTAGAAGACTTTTTGCGATCATACATGTAGATCATTTAGGACCATTCGTAAAAAGTTCAGGAGGAAATACAGAATTATTTGTATTAATTGATAATTTCAGAAGATTTACACATTTATATCCTATGAAAAGTACTGTAACCAGTTAGTTGCATTAAAGAGTTTTGTAAATGATTTTGGGTTACCAGAAAAAATTATCAGCGATGGAGGAACATATTTCACAGTGAAGGAATTTCGAGAGTACTGCGAAAATAATGGAATCAGTCATACGCTCAATTGAACTCAACATCCAAGTGGTAATGGAATGGTGGAAAGGCCAAATCGTAGCCAAAATTGAGATTTTGGCTACGATTAAAACGAATATGGAAAATCCGAATCATACGGACAGGGATAAAAAGATTCAGGAATGCGAAAGGAATTTAAACAGTATTATAAATAAGACTACAAATAAAACTCCTTTCGAAATGCTTCACGGTTATTCACCTAAATTCAACGACGGACTAATGAGGATGATTACGGACGAAGACGCAAATGAATGAGAGGATCCAGTAATCTTACAGAATGAAGCTAGAAAGAGAATTGAAGATATGCAGATGAAAAGTAAAGCAAATTAAAAAGCAATTTTTTAACATTCGAACGAAGAGAAATAGTAGTTATGAGAAGAGTACCTAAATCAACTGGAGAATCAACCAAAATATCGAGGACCATTGCAGTTACAGACGTTTTACCAAGCGATACCTATACAGTGACTCAATTAGAAGAGAAGGTGAAAGGTCGTGTCTTCAGTACGACAGCTCATGTGAGCCAATTGAAATCATGGCCGTGTCAAGCTGAATAAGAGGAGGACGATGATGATAGTGATGACGTTACTGTTGCTGGTAATGATAACAACACGCCGCTTATTACTAAAACTAGGACACGGAAAAAGAATAGAAAAGGACTGTCAGTCTATATGACAGTTAAAGGCTTTCGAACTCTACATTTTAATATTATATATTTAATTTTGTTTATGTATAAGTTCTTAATGTGCCGAAGTCGTAACTAAGTCAGGATGCCCGAATATTAGGAAATTGTAAGCTGAAACTAGAATAGACAGGAAACATGCATGAACTTAAAATAACTGTTATTAAAATTAGGATAAACCCTACATCTTTCTCACCAGAATGTAACTTCTCGAAGAATAAGTTCTCAAAACGACCTTGTTTTCTTTTTTTTTATTGAAAATTTTAAATTCCTTGTGCACCACATAGTATTACACAAGGCTTACAAAGGAAACAATACATGTAAAAGAAAACAATACAATAACAACACAAAATAATAATAATAACAAAAAAAACTTACAAATTCACAGATGACACGTAAGAGATAAAATTACAGAAGAAAAAGAAAGCCAACTTACAAATTAGATGACACGTAAGAGATAAAATTACAGAAGAAAAAGAAAGCCATTTTATCTTGGACAAATACATGAAGAGGGGGAGGAAATGTAATATTCACAGATTTTAACCTAGAAATGAGTTCTTTTCGTCCTTCCTCCTT
>KK113238.1:268492-286191 GCA_000611955.2 Stegodyphus mimosarum
AGATTTTAAACCAAAAGTATTGCAAGATACACGATTAAGTCCTCTAAGTATATTTTCACACTTATTAGATAAATACATAATATGATTTTTCCAGCAAAACTTATGATCAAGAATAACGCCTAAATATTTAATTTCATTCACCGTTTCGAGTAAGGCATTATCCAAGTACAACTGTTGGTTTGAATAGCTGACATGCTTTCTTTTAATTATCATAATTTTAGATTTATTAGGATTGAATTCGAATTTTTGTTCTCTGGACCAATTGGAAATAATATTAAGGGTGTTCTGAGCCGTATTAAAGAGAGTAATGGGACACTTCTCTTGAAAACAAATTAGTAGATCGTCAGCAAAAGCAATTGTTTTACAACTCGGACAATATGAGAGTCTATTGAGTAAATCATTCATAATTAAATTCCACAGTAAAGGTCCGGAAACCAAGCCTTGAGGGCAACCTCTTTCTAAAATGCGGGAGGAAGAAACGTGGCCAAGGGAGAGCAATGCAGAAACGACCTTGTTTAAGAGTGTAAATTCTATAAAACTCTTTCACATCAAAGTTTAAACTTGAGCAACTGTGCTTTCTTGAATTCATCATTAAAACTTTTCCTGTTTAGGGCCAACTTTACAACAATTTCTAAAGCTATACTAAAACTAAGAAAAAATAACACATACACAATTTGAATTTGATTACAGACATCTGCTTCATCTTGACTTGTATTAAGATATCTGTCTTGATTCTTCCAAATTATCTGGAAGGAAACACTATTAGTGATGTCTTTCATAACAATTTCCATTTTCGTTACCAATACCCTTTATTTAAATTATTTTGGCCCTCAAACAGCTTTCATTCAGACAAAATTTAAATCTCCTTCTCCCCCCCACGCTCTCCAGAAATTGTTCTGAGTTAATTGAGCGTGTCAATGTTGTGTTTCGGCGAAACTACTCTACCACCTACAGAACAACTACTATTTGTTAAAGCTTTTGACACTCGAGACCTTAGAAGACTCATTAAACACAAAACTAGTTCTAATGTACTAAAATAGAACTTCATTTAAATTCTTAAGTAAAGCCTGGAAAGCCTAACTTTAAAACACATTCAATCTATACTTTCTTTCTATTCATCTATTATACAAAGTATTTTACAGTCATGCTTTGACCAAAACTTACATTTGTACTAGTTTAATTTTACAGCAGTTTTAAAGCTTACATTACCATTTCTACTTTCAACACAACATTTCAACATGCAATATTTTAAAATTCGTTTTACATCATTCATTATAGTTGCTATACAAAATTTACAAACTTTTCTACAATCTCTCTTTAAGTTAACACATTTTAAATTGAAGTCTTTCGACTAAAAATATTCACAAATTAGTTTCTCGCAACTTGAGAATTCTCAAAAAGGTATTTATGAAATAAATTCTCACCAACTTACGAATTCAAACATCTTTTCTGTTTAAAAGATAGTTACTATTACATTTTCGCAAACTTGAGAACTCAAATTTTTGCTTTAAACAGTATTTAGCAACTTTAAACAACATGACATAAATCGAACTTTCAATGAAAAATAGGAAACAAGGAAAATTTTCACTTATCTTTTTTTCTTCTAAACTCTTCGATCCTAATCAAGCAGAATTCCTCAAAGTTAGGATACTTCAGAACTCGCAATCTCCTTTTTTGGCTTGGCTGATTGTCGCCTCCGTCGGCACTCTCTTTCGTTTTTTTTCCTTTTCGATGAACCGCGAGGACCTCCTTATGGGTTGAGGATTCTTGAACTCCGGTTTTCTCTTTAATTCTGGGCTGGCTTCGTTGCTGGAGATCTTTAAACCTCCTTTGGGGATTCCTGGCATGGTGGAATGGCACCGTTACCATTGACCTTTAGCTGACCTTTTCTCTTTCGTGAATCTTCGCTCCGACGTTCCTGTGGCTTCTTTTGAGGTGGTTGGCTTATTTTATAGAGTTGGACGCTTTCTTGGAATACTATCTATGGGTTTTTTTCACTTTCCTATCGGAGCTTGCTTGTGCTGTAGGGAAAGGGAAAGTTTTCATTTTTTCGTTCTCTTCATTCTCGCTGAGCCTGGCTGCTGCTGGGTTCGCTTCGCGGTACTTTCTTCGGTGCTCTCAGCCTGTTGTCTTTTGGTTGCTGGAGAATTCTTGCTCGGCGACGGCGACATCGAGATTCTGGGCGCACTCTCAGGATCCTGCAATAGATCTTTTAGAATTTGAAAATCAGTACGACTATAGTATGGTTTGAGCTAGTCAACATTAGCAATTATTTGCTGGCCATTTTCTGCCTTTATCTGGTCTATTTCTATCATAGTACAGTTTCAGCTTCTTGCCACATCAGAATTTTTGATAGCCTCATTAATAATTTTCTGGATATGCTTCAACTTAAACTCTTCCTGTCTTTGCTGAATGAAAAATAGCTTGTCCAGTGAGGCTAAGATTTTTCTTCCTAAAAATAACTCTGCGGGGGTTTATGTGGTATTATGTTTTGCTGTTCTCAAGGCAAAACCTAATTCGTTGACACAGCTGTCCCAACGGTCATGATAATTCTTAACATATCCCCGAATAATTTTATCTATATTCTCATTTATACGTTTCGCAATATTCGATTGCGGTCTATAAGGTACCATCTTCAGATGGCGTATGCCAAGGCCTGTGCAAAGGTTGTCAAATAAATTACTTACGAATTGCCTACCATTAATACTATTACTTTTACTGGGGCCCCGTATTTTAAAATATATTTATTTAGAAACGAATCTGCTTCTATTTTTGCTGAAGCTCGTTTAAGGGGAATTATTTCCATCCATTTTGAGAAGTGATCCACAATGGTTAACAAGCATCTGTTTTTCTTAACTTTTGTTCTAGGGTAGGGACCGAGCAAATCAATGCCAACCAATTCATTTGGGAAAGTCGTTTTTACGCTATTTAAGTACCCGGCCGGACTGTAATTAACGTCGTTAATTAATTGACACAAGTGACATGACCTGACATACGCCGTCATCACTTTGTACAACTGCGCAAAATAGAACTCTTCGCGGATCCTTTTCAAACCCCGAAATAACCCCCCTATTTTCGAATCATGAAGCTCCTCTAAAATATTTAAGCGTAGACTCATTGGGACTACTGGTCGCAGTTCTTGATTATCGTTGATTGTTTTCGTGTAAAACAGCAACTTACCAATAATTTCATAATGGGCCGTCCTATTGCGAATAGCCGTTAAGTCTACATGTTCAAAAGTTTCGGGATCTTCCAAATATGCATAAATGTCTTTGAACTCAGGGTCCGTTTTTAATTCGGCAATTATTGTTTCACTGGATTCAATTATTGTAGCAGTTAGCATCGTACATCTAATTGTATTTCCCTCTTCATCGATCTTGATTCTTGATAGGGCATCCGCAACTACATTTTCTTTATCCGGCGTGTGTTTTATTATTAAATTAAACTCTTGCAGTTTTAACGTCCGGCAAAAGATTTTTACCGGTGTACAAGAGACCAACTGCCGCATGATCTGAGTACACAGTTATCGGGGCACTTCCGAAGTAAGACGCTAGTAAGACCGCGAAGGTTTCCCGTTCAGTTGCGGTATAATTACGTTGGGTTCGCTTCAACGTTTTGCTAAAAAACGCTATTGGCCGCTCATTTTGGGAAAGAACTGCGCAGTCTGACGCGTCTGCTGCAATTTTTTAATTTTGATCTCCTTCCGGGAATTTAAGAACAGGTACGTTAATTAAAGCGCGTTTCAATTCTTCAAACGACGTGTTCGCTTCCGCTGTCCATGTGAATCTCGTCTTTTTTCGTTTAAGAAACAACAAGGGTTCAACTATCTTTGCAAAATCCTTTATAAAAACTCTATAATAGGAGCATATTCCCAAAAAGGAAGATAATTTCTTGGCCGTATTTGGAGGTGGATAACTTTTAATCGCTAATATTTTGGAATTGTCTGTCTCAATACCGTTTTTCAAGATTTTATAGTCGAAGTACCTCAATTCCTTGGCGGCAAATTTACACTTCTTTGGATTTATTTTCAGGCCGGCCTCATTTAACAGTGTAAAAAACTTCCTCTAAATGTTTAATGTTTAATGTGTTCCTCTAGGGTTTCGCTAGTAAGAATAATATCATCGAGACAAATGACTGTATTTTTGCCTAAGATTGGCCTTAAAACAATGTCCATAACTTTTAGAAATGTAGCCAGAGCTCCGCTTAAGCCAAACGGCATTCTCAAAAAGGCATACACGCCTGACTTTGTAATAAAAGCTGTTTTTTCGACAACCTCGGGTTTTACGGCAATCTGAAAATATCCTGACGCTAGGTCTAATGTGATCCTATATTTAGTAGAACGAATCTTTCTTATAATTTCATCTATTATCGGGAGGGGATATGTGGGGTATTTCGTTATGCTGTTTAATTTAATATAGTCAACTGCGAATCTCCACGCATTCGGATCTGCGGGTCGCAGTCCATTTTTCTTCATGCACAAAACTACTGGACTTGCATAGGGGCTGGTACTTGGCTTAATTATCTTGTTCTCGAACATTTTTTTAATGTGGTCCTCGAGAATGTCTTCCTTCACGCGGTCATACCTATACGGTTTAGACTGAACTGGGGGCTTACTATCAGTGTCAATACTGTATGTTACAACTTGGCAGAAGCCAGGCTTTTCATCAAATAACTGTGCAAAATGTCTTACCAGATTTTCGATTTTCTCTCTTTCTCCTTCTTCGAGATGCTTTAAATCCAATTCCTGGACTGCGGCTTTTTCCTCTTCAATTTTATCCATCTTCACCTGTAAAGTAGAATTTTTGAAACTAATTTTTGCCCTAGCTGCGCGTAAGAAATCAACCCCCAATATAACTGCGGTGAACAAATTCTTTACCACCAAAAAATTTATTTTTTGCACCTTGTTCTTTATTTGAACATCTAGCCCCACTTTTCCCAAACATACTGTTTGCCCTGGGCAGCAATCATCAGTTGCCCTGTTGTTTTAAACAATCTATAACGACGAAAATGCTTTTTAAAGAAGTCCTGCGACAGGAAGCTGCCATTGAGCCTCGGTATCCAGTAGGGCGGTAGTAGGAAAGTCGTTTAATAATATATGGATCTCTGGCAAAGCCAAATTTTGTACGACTACCGTATTCAGTTTGATTTTTGAGGGATTTTTCTTCTCAGATGGTGACCTAACCCTCTTCTTGGTCACCGTGATATCACTTCTTTTCTAGCCGTTGATGCAGCTGTTTTTTTTTATTTCCCCACGCTTTGGACTGACCAGTCGTCTTACAAGCTGAAACAGATTTTCTAATGTCTGTAAGTTTCTTACTTCCAGGAAATCTTGAATCGACGGAAGGAGACGCGGCAAAATTACTTCGATTAGTTCACTATCTGGCCTCTTTCTATACAATAAATTGAATATTTGTATCTTTCTCAAAGTACAGTCAGTTAAATCCCGGTATTCGCCTGATATTTGCTGAATAGCTCTGCTTCCAATTTCGCTCGCTCTTTAACTACGAGGAACGCTTTTACTAGAGCGGTTTTAAAATTTTCCCAGATGTAGGTGTTGAATCCTGGATCCTCAACAGGAATTTCCCAGTGCCCTTAAACCAACTCAGGGCCTGGCCTTTTAAGTTAGCCGTAGCAATTGTGACTTTCTGCAGCTGGTTTACGGGAAGTAATGTGAAATTCGGGTCCAGCTGCTCTAGGAAGGTCATCACGGACCATCAAATGTCGCGGTTGGCTTCTCGCTGCTGGCCATCAAATGTCGCGGCTGGCTTCATAGCTGCTCGCATGGTTTCTAAGATGAAACCAAATCTCTCCATAGGATATGCTGGTTTCTCAAGGATTTGAAAGGTAGGAGGAGTCAGCATAAATTTTTCATTTTCTAACGACATTGGTTTTTCAAAATGTTTCCGGTGCCAATGTTGTGTTCCTCACTTGTATTCCATTAAGTAAGTGTTGAGGAACCTAGTGAAGAGCTAAGCGAATAATCGCTTAAGTCCAAGAACAGAAACGTAAACTCGAGAAGGGTTAAATACCCTTTATGTGTTCAAAATAAAGATTTAACAGATGGCCCCTTTCTCAGGGCGTAGAGCAAAGCCTCCACTTGGGCTTAAAATCAAAATGTAAGAAATAAGAACTACCCAATGTCTAACTACAGAGATTTAGCCGAAGCTAACACACAATTCTAAACTAGTTGGCCCGTAATATTAAACTAGCCAGCGATCTATCAAAAGGCATATAATACGGCCGAGTGCAGTAACAGTTAGGGTTTACGGGAAGGAAGTTTTTGGAAGTCTTCGTAGTTAAAAGGCAAACGCGCGCTATTCAGGATCCTAACTCTCTCTTTGGAAGTCAGTGGAACTTTGACTTAGATATTACTCTACTTCTCATTTGCATTTGCTCTTTAAAGCAATTTTACAAGTTCATTCTGGTAAGGAATTGTAAGCTGAAGCTAGATGAGATAGGAAAGTGCCATAAACTTAAAATAACTGTTATAAAATTAAAATATACCTTACAAGTTTTTAGGGCTGTTCCCCTTCCATATTTGATAGAATTTATGTGGTGTCGATTATATTGAAAAACTGAAACTTTTTCTATAATTTTAAATGATATTTGTAATTTTATGCCGCCTATTTAGATTGAATTTCCCTTTGTTTTATGATTTTTTATTTACGTGTAGAATGTTTTTTATGCCATCTGTTTAGATTAAATTTAGTTTTTGTGAATTTTTTATTTATGTGTAGACTACTCTGGATTAAAAAGTTAAAAAGAAAAATTTACTTTCCTTAAGGATTATGAAATTTAAAAAATATATACTTTTTACAGAAGCAATTTTTTTTGGTCTTTTGAACTGTATTATTATTTCATAATCTTATACTTGGCAACAGTTGGTGGCCAAAAAAAGGGGTGCTTTTTCAACTGACGCCACTCTAACGGAATAGTACCCTAAATTGTTTGATAAATAATAAATCTGCTTGCCATTGACCATCTATATGTGAAACATAAATTCTCCTTCCTCTAAAATTTCTAGTTAAAATTCTAAGTGTAGTATAAACATCTCATTTATGTAAAAATTCCTCAATACCTTTTTTTTACAAAATCTTGTTTTTCTTTTCAATGATTAATTTCACAATAGCCAGTTTCTGAATTATAATATGTCTTATTAAGGATGAAATCCTTCGCAACTTTTAATTTATCCAAACTTATTCCGTTTTTTCTCCTTTTTTTTTTCTTTTTTTTCCCCGCCCCTAAAAAAACATTTTTTTTACTTTCACATTTTACACAATTTCCTTTTCCCATTAGTCTTCCATTTTTATTTGTAACCTATCATGATAATTTTTAGTATCAGTTTTCTCTTTACACTTAACACAATAGATCTTAAGATCTTTTGACTTAATTGTTCCCATTCCAAATTTCTTTTTAGCATAGATAATAGGTTTAATAATCCTCTGTTTATTCTTTCTCGAAATGTTGTATCGGTTATATTATTTAAATCATCTATTAATTCTTGATCAGCTTCAATCTTTCGTTTGTATTTTTTGTTTCACTATAAGCAATATCATGCTTTTTACATGCTTTATAAACTCTGCTTATTCCAGGACACAACGTTTTAATTTTTTTTTCTAATTTGTGGACTAGGCCATTGCATTTCTGGTGGATTTATTTTATCTTGTAACCATCCAACAATATCTCCTCCTCTAAGGAGACCTGTAATATTTTCCATTTATTTTTTTTTAAATATAAATATTCTTTTTTCAAACCATTTAGGGATAAACGTCGTTATTTTTCTAGAAGAAATTCTTCATTATAATCACTCGGCTTTTGAGTAAATAAAGCTAATACTTTGAGGTAATTTACCTTTATTCCTTTCTCTTATATATTTCATACAAAATAATCCACATTTGAAATGTTTTAATAATTTCAGGAATAAATTCGTTTTTGTATTTATATTCACCAAATATATCAAATTATTCGATAAATTCATACTTTGGATCATTGTAATAGCAAACCGAATGAGTTCCTTGACCCGTTGATTTATCTAAATTAATGATTCCATTTTCGAATTCTTTAATTCTTTCAGGTAATGAATCTGATGTATATGCACCACTAAATCCTTTTTCATTTTTCATATTATCATAAATCATTTTACCTGATATTCCTGCTTCACTTAATTCCACATTCCACGTTTTTTTAAGATCCTTTTACCGGATCCAGAATAATCTTCAAAAGATTGATAAATTCCGTTTCCTGAAATTTTATCTAACACTTTCTTACTTCCCCAAGCTCCACTCACAGCTCCTAAACCTAATGATGTTAAAATAGGTAATAAAAAGGGTATAAAACCACCAAAAACTTCAGGTTGTTTTTTCTTTAATTTATCTAAGACATCAAAGAATGCTAATAATGAACCATTTTTTCTAAAGCCAGTTTTTTATTTTTCATGTATGAACCAGATCCAGATTTAAAAGATTTTATTACCTCAAGCATTTTTGGCACCTTTTTATATTTATAAAGTTCATTTAAAACTGATGGTTTAATTCGATTTAAAATATCAATAAACAGTGATCTAATTGTCTGAAGGAATTATTAAGAAGTTGTGTTTGACTTAAAGTAATTCTTTTTCCATTATTAAGTCGATTAATTTGTGTTTCTGTTAAATATAATATATATGTCATAATTAATAAATTAAATATATATCATTATTAGTAAATATTAAATTTATTAATAGTTTTAAATTTATCTATCTATAATGTTCTCTCTTCTCCTGCGGCTTTAGCAGGTTTCAATTTATTAATCTGCTCATCACACAAATGAACTTTCTTATTTATGTAATTACTCATTTATTAAGAACTTGCGTCTAGAAGCTTTTCTAGGAATGAAATTCTTCGGTGATAAAATGGTTAAAATATTGTTTTACATCTGCTTCTGTCATAGTTCCATTTTTTAATAACATATTTAACAATAAAACTATTCTATTAAATATTTTCTTAGGCTTTGAACGATTTAGATGGTATTTTATCTGTTAAATTTAATAAAATATCTAAATCAACTAAACCTTTTCCAGTCTTTGCTTTCAGTTGAGATTCTTTCCATTCAAGAATATTATTTAATTGTTTTATGTACAATTTCAAATGATCAAAAATATGTTGATTAGTCGCTTTTCTCTCCTCGAGGTCTTCTTTTAGATTTGGATCTTTCGTTCTTTTAAACAGACCCAGATGTTGCTAACCATTGTGATTTTCCTATTCTCATAAATCCTACTTGTTTATTACATCTTTCAGCGTTTCTATGTGTTCATTTAAAAGCTCACTAGGCAATTTAAATTTTTGCCTTTAATAAGCTTTTTATCAATGGCAACATCAATAAAAGGATCTAATATATCACTTCTTTTAAGCGTAGTTTGTGTACTTGATGTAGATTTTTCTTGAAATAATTTTTCTAATTCATAAGGTTCATATTCTAATTCAGGTCTTGAGCGAAAAACTTCACTTCAGGACAACGAAGCATCAAACGATATATTTTGCAAAGCTTCTTGAATATTTTTTACAACTTCTTAATTTGATTTTTCATATTTTTCTATTTCTTTAGTAACAAGCTTATGAAATTCTTCCAATGTTTTCTGAATTACAAATTTTCTCATAATCGATCTTCTTTATTTTTTCTAATTTGTGTATCTAATCTTAATTTTTCAATTGATTGCTTTAATAATTTTCTACTAATTTTTAATATCTTCTAAGTTTCTTTCCATGTTCTTTTTCTAATTTATTCAAATCCATTTATTAAGGGTGTAAATCTTTCAGATTAAGTCGAAAAAACTTGAGTCTTAAGGATGAAATCCTACGGGTGTTCTAGGATTAACCATAGTAAAATAAAAATTAACCATAAAAAGTAAGTAAAAAATAATTAAGACGACTTAAGCCATAGCAAAATTACTAGATCTTTGTAATTTCCAGAGGGAATGACCATCTGATATTTTTGATAAAGAGTAATTAAAATTAAAATGTTTGGTCTCTAGTGTGGAAGGATTTTGTTTTACAACTGTGCAAGCTAGGTCAATTTGCATTTCGTTATTTTTAAAACATGCAGCTAACATCTTTCCAAAGAATCTCTATGTACAATATACAGGCTTTGATATTTCATTTCAGTGCTGCCATCTACCGATAGAATTACTACTGAAGTAAATGATAAATTTTTCTGAGTAACTCTCACTTTGATCTACCGTAATACATTTATATTTAACTTTTTTATTTTTTAAATTTAATAATTTCCTTCGTCATCAGTTATACTCATTTTAATTCTTGTTACTCCTCCATTGGAATTTTTAACGTTGAAAAAGAATAATTTATTAAATTTTTGAAATATTTTACGACCAGGATGATGCGTGTTTACAAATGTACTAGTTACTTTTTTTGATTAATTATTGATTTGTATACCTTCTATTATACTACAATGAATATAAATATCGTCGGATAAATATTCTGTGTTAGCATGTTGTTAACGTACTTGCCTTATTTCGTTATATATTTTTGGTTTAAACCCTAAAACTTATTAAAAATTACTTTCAGTTAAACCAGTTCTATAATTTTCTGCTAATTTAATACTAAATTTATTTTCTTCTAATTTCATTGATATATACAACTAGATTTTTTTCAAATAAACATTTTTCATAATCTTCAAATGAAATTTTGTTTTTTACTACACATTTCTCAACATCTTGGATTTCTTAATTATTTCATCTTCAGTTTTATTTGCATACATTTTTTATCTTAATCTTAAAAATTCTAGTAATATTTTCCCTGTATTTTCATCTTTCATTTTTCCTAATACCTTTTTTTATTTTTTAAAGCAATAATATCTATATTCTTCAGGATAATCTGATGTATTAAAATCAAAACAAATCAATCATTTCTTTCATATCTTGATAAAAATCTTCTGTTTTAATATTATATGTTAAAAGATTTGTATCTATATAAAGTAATGTGAGATCTTTATATTTTGGTTTCATTACATTATAATGAAAATCATACATTAAATGTTTTGATAAATCTAAAGTACACAGTCCTATATAAATCGATTTATCTAATTTTACTTCTATTTTATTTACATGAATAGCTGCTAGATTTTCACAAAATAGAGCTCTTTCTTTAAAGTTTGGGCTTAGCAATCAATTTTTTTCACTTGATTATAATTAGACCATAATCTTATATTTATTCTTTTTCTAACATTTTCAATAGCTTTTCCATATTCATTAATTGCTAAAACTCTTTCTCAAAGCCATTAGTAGCTTTTTCTCATATCAGTATTTAAATCTACATACTTTTTAAACCAATCTGATTGTTTTAATACTAAAATTCTATGAACTTTTTTTTAGTTTTAAACCCATTTCTAAATATCTTTTCAAACTTTTATAATGTACAACTTAATTAGATTTATCATATAAAGTTGTTAATAATTTCTCTCCTTTTTTCTTTTCTGGAGTTAAAGGGTTACACTCAATGATAATCATGTAATTCTTTGGGATATTCTAAATCAACTTCTAATATACATCCTACTTCACAATTATCTGGCAACGAAGTTATCGTTTCCGTCTTATTAAGTAGAGATGGCCATTTAAATTCACCATAAGGTGAATACTGACGCAATACTCAACCATATAAATTATTAGCGTATACATACATTAGATAATTCGATTCTTTATTATCATCTTAGTCTTTCAAATATTTATTATTTGTTTTCGCATATCTATTAAAACATTGTGAATTTCCACCTCTTATTCCATTTTCTATCATTAAAATCAAGTTCGAATCATTAATCAAATCTAATTCAATTTCAGTCTTTTTTAACATTGCACCCCATTACAATTCAGGAGTTGTAAAACACCATGCTGAATCTAATTTATATATTTTTAAGCAAACATTTCTAAATTTTTCAAAAATATCTGTTAATATTAAAACATCTGTTTTGACCTATCATTCTGAATATTCACTTAAATTTTTATTATAAAAGCTTTTCATACATCTTGTGCATGTTTGTCATCATCATCAGATATGCCACATTCATTTAATGTATTATGAAAATCTTCTTGTGGTGGTAATTTAGTTTCGTTATATCTTTCTTCAGAATCCATATAATCATAAGGATAAACACCTTTTCTTATTAAATCTAGTAAATTTTCAGGAAACTATTTTGCACTTTCTTTAAAAACAGATTTTAAAGGAAGAGAAAAAGAATTTTCTCTTGATAAATCATCTAGACTTCTCGGAGTAAGTCTAAATGAATCCATGAATCTCAATTTTAAATAACATCCAAATTTTTTAGTAAAAGAGATATATTTTCTTCTCCATTAGGAATAACATGTAATTGAGAATCATTGAAATCAAGTGCTTTTAGAAACAAATGAACACCTTATCCAAATAAATTATGAATAATTACAGGTATAAAACTTGGAATTTTATAGTTTAGATTAGTATTTCATGTGCTGGTCCCCTATATCTTCCAGTTAAATGACAATGATCAGCTACGTTTTTAGGATCCTTTGGGTTAGGTAAAATATCTTTTCCATATATATTACATTTATTAGTTGTTTGGAAATGATTTTCATCAAAATCTATCATAGATTTAATACTTCTATATTTTTCTTCTTTTTCCTTAATAAATTTTTCAATTTCAATGGTATCTTCTCATAACATAGTGGTGAATGTTTTCACAGCATCACTTCCATTATAGTGAACTGGTGGTTTAAAATAACGGTTACTATATTTAATATAATAACAGGATCCATTTTTATTATGTTTTTGATAAGGAAGTGAATAAACACTTTTATTCAAATTTGATTCTATTTTACTAATTGTTTCACCCCTAAGATTATATTTATCTTTTAAAACAGATTTATATTTCCCACTATCTATTTCTTCCGTTAAATTATTATTAATTTTTAATAAATTATATTTATGTGCTTCACTAGGATTTATTTCTCAAGTGCGTATTTTCTTTAATAAACATTCAAAATCTGCATTAAATTACGAATAATCTCCTTGCACAAATAAAATTTTCAAATTTTATTTATTTATCATTTTCTGACATTTTGATTTTACATGCTTTTTTGCTTTTAAAACCTCTTTCATGTTCTTTTAATTTTTCACTTGAATGTAAATCTAATAACCTTCTTGAAGGGAAAATGAGCAGAGTCAGAATATATAATTAATCAACATTTTAATTAAACAGATGGACGTTTACAGATTAAGGACACACACAGTAGAAAAGCAAAACGTAGAAACGAATGCAACGTATGCATACAATACAACTGCAGAGAGATAGCGTTATTACATAACATTACTGCGCTCGCATTGATAACAGCCAACTGCGCCAAGATAAGCCAAGAGCTGTAAGCTAAACGGCGCATTATTATTCCCACAATCCCCCTTTCGACGTTTAGCTGAAAAAAAATAATTAGTATAACAAACAAACACTAATCAGTTACAGTCATTCCAATTAATTTACAACAGTTAGAATGTTTAGAAGCAGTCAATGCTTTTGTCAGTATATCAGCAGGCATTTTCTCTGTTGGCACATATTTAACGTCTATTTCATATCTCTCATAAATCTCACGTACGAAGTGATGTCTTATATCAATATGTTTAGTGCGTAAGTGGTAAATTGCATTTTTCGTAAGCTTTTGTGCACCTTGATTATCACAATATATGATGGTTGGATATTCAACATTAAAATTTAATTTTTTAAGAAAACGACGTAAATAAACTGCTTCTTTAGCACTCTCTGAAAGACTGATGTACTCTGCCTCAGTACTTGATAATACAACAGTTTGTTGCTTTCTTGATTCCCAAGTTATGGGATTTCCGGCAAGTTTGAATAGATATATGTATATAGTATAGGATTTTCTAGTATTAACATCAGATGCCCAGTCGGCATCGGTGTACCCTACAAGCGTTTTTCCAGTCTTCTGAAATTTCAGACAATAATGTTTAGCTCCCTTCAAGTATCTAAGGACACGCTTTGCAGCCAACCAATGTAATTTTCCATAATTATTATTAAATTGGCTCAGGTAACTAACAGCGTATGTAATATCCGGTCTACTAAACACAGAAAGATACATCAGAGAACCAATTAGACGCGATAAGGTACACTGTTCATTTCTTCCTTTTCACTTTCAGAAGGACATATTTCTTTACTTAATTTTATACTAGGATCTAAAGGAGTTGCTACTGGTTTTGCATCTTGCATATTAAACCTTTTTAAAATGTTATCAACTTATTTCCGCTGAGATAAACTAATAGAATTATTATTTATATCTTGATTAAATTCTATTCCAAGACAATAATGAAGTTTGCCTAAATCTTTAACTTGAAATTCTTTAGAAAGATAATCTTTAAGCTCAGCATATAAATCACAGTTATTTGTTGCTAGTATTAAATCCTCTACATATAAAATTAGAACTAACTCGCCTTGAAATGTGTTGGGTAGAGGCTAGCGAACTTTTTTCTTATGCGCATGCGTACGAACTGTCGTGGCGCAGTTGTCTCTTCCCCGACGCATTCGTCTTGCGAGCGTGCGAACGTAATGACTTGGTATGCTGTGTGATGTTGAATATAATTTGCTGTGTGTTCTTTTTATTCTTTTTTCCTGTAATAAAGTGTCTTGTCCTAAATTGATGGATTTTTTACTCTCAATATGGACCTCTGAACAACAAATGGTTGCAGAGAGTGGTTATATCAAGAAAAACTCGATGCAAAATACCAAATAGAAATCGAAACTGTCTCAGTGAAAGCCAAAAATGGAGAAGTGGAACGTTCCCGAATTAACTGGACAGAACTATTTTATTTGGGCATTGAAAATTAAAGCTGCCTTATCATTGAAAAGACTTGACTCAGTAATTTCGAGTATAAAACCAGAAAACTTAGACGAGAAAGATGAAAGACTGCGGAATGAGAAAAACGCTGACGCCGTAGCATATATAAAACTTTCACTATCGGATCAACAGGCGCTTCAGTTCTCAGCAGAAGAGAATGCAAAAATACTTTGGGAGAAAATAAAGTCAACATTTACGGGACAAGCCGAAGATCGAAAAATAGATGCCGGTAATGAGTTAAAAAATTTAGAAATGAAGTTGCACGAGTCGGCTAATGATTATATCGCAAGAGCGAGAGGAATAGCAACTAAGTGTCAATCGCTAGGACTAGAAGTATCTTCGCGGGAATTGGTGTTTTACACAGTCCGTGGACTTCGTGGAATATTCTCTCGAATTAGGGAAATTTTAAAAACCCAGCGTGAAAAAACAATTGATGAAGTACTCGAAATACTCCGCGAGGAAGAGTCTACACACAGTTCAGCGAACGGGAAACGACCTGATGGAACCAACGCTGAGGCGTTCGTATCAAGAAGAAATAAAAATCATAATCCAAGAATTTGTTACATTTGCCGACGTCCTGGTCACATCGCGAAAGATTGCTACTACAGAAACAAGAGTCCAAAAAGTGGGTTATCCAAAGGTAACAAAGAAAGAAAGAAATCGCAACCTACAAGTGTGAACGTTTCATCTCGTTCTGATGAAAGAGAAAGTGATTTTGCTCTTCAACCTACGCGTGAAAAAAATGATGAATGTGACAAAATTTGGTTGTTGGATAGTGGTGCAACTGGACACATGGCGAAAGACTCCTTTTGGTTTCAGAATATTATATCAGAGGTGAGGGAGATTTACCAGGCAGGTAAACATTCAAAAATATTTTCAGAGGGTATTGGTACTGTTAAAGCAAAAACTATAAGTACAAAATATTCTAGTTCTGTTAATTTAACTATTAGTAATGTTAGTTATGTTCCTGATTTAAGAAATAACTTATTGTCACTCACTGCATTAATGGATAAAGGATGTAAAATTGAATCAAGGAATAACTGTGTATTAGTTTTTAGTAAGTGTAATCAGTTACTTTTTAAAGCATTTAAGAATAATGGTAGGCTTGAAGTTAATTTAGATCCATATTATAATTCTGAATGTTGCATTGTACTGGTAATAATTACGAACTTTGGCATAGTAGATTGTGCCATTTAAATCCAAAGTATATGCTTAAGATGAAGGAATACATTGATATTAATGACGTAAGTGATTTTAAGTGTGAAACTTGTGACATAAGTAAAATAACTAGAAAAAGTCATCCAAATATTGACATTAATCAGAGTTCAGAAATTTTAGAACTAATTCATTCGGATCTGTGTGGTCCTGTTCAAACTGAATCAGTTGGTGGGTCTAAATATTTTATGATCTTAGTGGATGATTTTTCTGGAATGTATTTTACTTATTTTCTTAAAAGTAAAAATGAAGTATTTGATACATTTTCTAAATGTGTGCAACAACGATTTAATTTCTACTTAATTTTAGTTTAAATTATTTGTTTGTTCAGTTTAGACCCAAGTGCGGTTATTATTTTCTGTATCCCTCCCGAGTTGGGAAGTGGCTGTATATAATTGTGGTTTAATAAAAGAGGATTTTAAATCCTTCTTAAGTGCAGTTCTTCTACCACTTAACCACAGTTTTCTACCTCAGAACATAGCTGCATTCAGCTCCCTGTTCAAGATCAGGACTTAAAGTATTTCACGAATATGTTCGCCAAGAATATGCACCGAACACTCAGTCCTGACACTGGCGCCCAAAGAAGAAAAACGAGAGGAAGGCTTGAAAGACAAGAAGAGGAACCTGAGATACCTGGAGTACCTGTGCAGAACCTTGAGATACCACCTCCTGCCCTGGAAGGATTTGGCTGCATTGTACAAGCCATGCGGGCAGCCATGAAGCCAGAGGCAAGTTTTGACGGCAAGTCAGCCGTAATTAATTTCCTGGAAAAACTAGACGCCCATTTCATGTTATATCCAGTCCACGAATTTCAGAAAGTCACTCTTGCCACCAGCGCTTTGAAGGGCCAAGCGCTAAATTGGTTCAAGTGTATTGGAAAGAATCTGTTGGGGGAACCGAGAAGCCCCACATACACTTATGAAAATTTTAAAAATTCCTTGGTGAAAGCATTTCCTATAGTACGAGATCGAGCCAGACTGGAGGCGGAACGTTTTAGCCGTTATCAAGAAAAGATAGAAGATTTGTCAAACTTTATCTTGAGAAAAATCCATGTTTTCAAGCTTTTGTATGGAAGTCGCCCGGATGCTGAAATTATTCAAATTATACTTCCTAGGCTACTGCCCCAAAGATCTTATCGAGCTAAGAAACCCAACGACGTTAGATAAATTATTCGAGCTCGCCGTACAGTTTGAAAGTCGAAGAACGGCAGACAACGAACGACGTCGCCAATTTGAGCGAAGAAGTCAGTGGAATACACCAAGACCCCAGCAGAAGCAACAACAGAGTTACGGAAACAAGGTGAAGCAATGGCCGAAGAAAGATGTATCTCCTAAATCGAGCGGCGAACGACGAGATTTTAATAGGAAAACGGGCAAAGATGCAGAAGGCAACCAGAATAAGAAGAAGGATTTAAACTGAGATAGATTTCTCCAAGGAAGGTGAAGAAGTCCGAAGCCTCGCAAAATCCTTCCACAATTAGCTTAAACACCGTGGTTGTAAAAAAATTAAGTTTACCGAAGATTGAAGTTTTCATTAACAACCATAGATATAGTAATACTAACCATAGATATACACAGTCCAGTCACATTAATGTGACCATCTGTCAAAAGCCAGAATAACCACC
>KK113239.1:0-30826 GCA_000611955.2 Stegodyphus mimosarum
AGTTGAGTAGTACCTTCTGCCCCAGTAAAGGTGGGAATTGACACCAAGGGATCAGCCCCAAAAGCTGAGATTCTATTTGCAGTAGGCTGAGGATTCCGACCCCCATTTAAACGGTTAATTACAGGCATTCTAGTTGCCGCTGGAGTTAAACTCTTCCTTTTTGTAGGCATATTAACCAATTTAACTCATAAATGTGTAACACAATATAATACAATACTACTAAATTTGTGTAAATAATGTAACACTGGTAAACAGTACAGCAAAATATATATAAGCAAAATAGTGTAGTTTAATTACACAATTAACAGCACTTTTAACAGTACTCATAAAAATATTATACTATGAAATATCATACCACGAAATATTATTCAAATCAATTATCAACATAAAGAAAATAATACCAGTAATTAATAATGACACTGCCACCACTCTTAGCAAAAGCAATTTTAAAAATTACACTGGAACAAAAATGATAAATTATAATACATGGCACCTTTTTTGTGCATACCAAATACAAAATAAAATACAAATTGCATATAACAAAATTCGAGAGGTCACGGCCCCATTTTCTTGTTGGAGCTTTTTAATTCTTAAGAGTTTGTGTTTATGTTTTAAGTTCAATACCAAATGATAAGTCAATATTTGGATAAACAATTCTCAATAACATGAATGTGTAAAGTTTGTGACAACATGATATACACAATATATACTGTAAAACTAGTGTTCAAATCAATCGTAAATAGTGAGCATGAGCTCCAACAGAATAATTAAATAAATGCGTTGTGTAACATATATTGGGTCCAGTGTTCTAAGTTAAAAGTGAACACATTACAAGAAAGGTTAAAATTAAATATGGAATTTATTAAGATATTACTGAATAATTTACAATTAGTTACATTGGTGGCGGTGTGGAGGAATTATTGAAATAATCATACCCATCCAAACAGTGAAGTTTACATAGTAGATACATTGCAGACTCCGTCTATTGCAAGGTTACTTGTTACAGAATCATGGCAGTAGACGTCACAATAACGGTAGAGAGCCATTGCTTGCTTTCTATAAGGAGAGAAAAAAAGGAAGTAATTAGTTAAGAAAAAGTTTAAACATTTGCTTCGCCCTCCATAGTAGCTTTTCTCTCCTCCATTTCTATTTCTTCCGACATCGTTGGTTCTCTGATAACGCTGACAGCTACTCTTCAGATAGTATTTTTCATTCGTGTTTCATTTTCAGATCCGTCTCCTTCCGTCAATGGCTGCGTGACTGCCTCGTGTCTGTCTCGTCTGAGTCTCGAGTCAGTCTCTTCCCTCGTGTCAGCCTGCTCTCGTCGCCAGCTCCCAGCTTTTTACTCAATTCGCCAAGACTGCTCGATTGGCGATTTTAGATGGTAGGAAAACCGCCAACAGCCCGGCAACCCCAGGGGAAAAACACGCAGGAAGGTGCAGCCCAAGGTGGAATGAGCTCCAGAAATTGGCGAATATCGCTGATACACCAAGGGCAATCACCTCTAGCCTCGACGAGGGGTCCCATTCCAGCATAGGAAAAGGCTGCGAGTAAGCAAAACACCCCGCCCCCCCTGAGTTTGCTGCAGGGTTACTAGTGTAGAAACTAGCCTCTACCGCAGAGTGCAAACGTTACTAATGTTGACAGATGTTTCACAGACTACCGTCTAGCGGGCGAAGAAATCGAAAACAAAGTCGTAAATAAACTGGAAAGGCAACGGAAAAGCTTTTGAAAGGATAGGTGTTAATTATTGATCTTACATACAAATTAACTTCAATACTGATAAGTACTTAAATAAAAATATAATAATTACATAGATAATTTTCTTGGGTTTATTCCAACACCAAACACGACCACCATAGTAAGGAAATAAAAATTACTTCAGTTAAAATACAATAATCAAGTATGAAAATTTTTTATATTCTCCACAACACCAAAACGACCACCATAGTCAGAAAATATGGATCCCAAATTTAGCAGAAAAGGGGGCACAATAAAACTTAAAACTTAATTAAACTTTAAACACCAACTTGTGTAAACAAACTTTAAAAAGATTGACCTTAAGGGTCAACTTATCAAGAGATTAACATTAACAACCAAGGTTAAAAAAAAAATAATTAACTAAACAGAAATTTAAATAGTTAACCAACCAAAAGTAAAGAAGAAAAATTAATTACACAAGCAACTTAAAATCAGCGTTAACCAAAACTGTCAAGAGAACAAATTAAATGACTACAATTACTTTTCAACAAGTAAAAGAAACTTAAGTTCAACTACAAAAAAATAAAAACAAATTAATCTTTAAGTCTGAAGCAAAATAAATTAAATCATTACCTTTAAAACAATTTAAATCACAACTGATATAAGTAATACATAACACATCCCTGTGTCTGTCTTTTTGATATAATGCCACTGTTATGTGGTAAAATGAGGCTCCTGTCAGTAAGGTAGTTAGTCAGTACCTTATAAATGTTCAGCGGACAGTTTGCTGATCGTAGTGCCCGCAGAATCGCTGGCCACCACAGCGTGTCAAATGCACTCTTCAAGTCAATGGAAATAAACGCTGTGTGGTGGCCGGCTAAGCGATTCTCTAGTATCTCGTCTTTTACTTCTAATAGTGCGTTTAGAGTAGACTTTCCTGGGCTGAAGCCATGCTGCGTAGGACTTAAGTATCTTGTTACATATAGGTGATGCCGAAGTCTTGACGTCAAGATCTTTTCAAGCACCTTCCCCAGTGCCGATAGCAGGCAAATAGGCCTATAAGACTCCGGATGTGCTGGATCGCGATGCTTCTTCAGAAATAACACCACCTGGCCTATTTTAAAGCAGCTGGGGAAGGTTCCTGTGTCAAGCAGCTTATTGAAAAGAGCCATGAAGAGGGAGGTATTTGCACGAGTCACGTGCTTTATGATCCTGTAATCAATCCCGTCTGGGCCCGGGGCTTTACGTTGCGGCAGTTGATGCAGCACTGTCAGGATTTCTCTAATAGTGATTGGTGGGTCATTCTTTGTATCGAGAGTTGGTGCCTGGTTCCGGGTTATTGCGTGTTCAATTGTGTCCTCCAGTGGGCCATCTGTTGTGAAGACAATATTCAGTATGGTTTTCAATGTGTCAGCCGTTAAATTGCTGTTTCCATCTGCCGTGGGAATAACTTGCATGTTGGCCGACTTAAAAAGCTTGCCAGTTGCGATCAAGTGATGCAAGCCATAAGTATCTCTACTTTCTGTGCAGAATTTCTGCCAACTGTCCTTTTTGGCCTGCAGGATCATACGTTTGTAGGACGCTCTCTCTCTTTGGTAGATTATTAGTGTTGGGGTATCCCGTCCCAACCTACGCTCTGTTTTCAGGCGCCTTCGCAAGGCGCGACTCTTCCGTTGTTGTGTGCGCAGTGCACCATTCCACCAATGGAGTTGTTTTATTTACCTTGCGACTCGCTGTGGCAACTGTTCATCACATACTGTCTGTATGATTTTAAGTAACTCCTGTGTGATTTTCTCCAGGTCGTCGCTGCTGTTTGCCTGCTGGATGGCAGTCTCTAGTGGAGCCAGTCTGGAGGTAACTGCCGTTGTGAAAGCACGAGCCTTTCGTCCCGGTAAATTGTAACGTTTGATTATGCGCACTGATGTGCTTTTTGCAATGTCGAATCTTATGTAGTTGTGGTCCGAGAGGCTAATTTCTTGAACCACTGTCCAGTCCTGGATGAGAGGAGCAAGCTGATGGGATGTAACAGTCAGATCTGGCCAACCACGAGCATGGATGGTTTCAAAAGTCGGCGGCCCTTCCGGATCATTGTGAATTGCTAAGTTCCAACTATTTAGAAAATTTTCTATGCATCGGCCTTTTGGAGTTGAGTTGCACAGCCCCATGTGGTGCTATGAGCGTTAAAGTCTCCGGCTATTAAGACATGCTCTGTTCGGTGGTGGTTCATCAAGTGCTGTAGTCGCTCTATGGTTGGACCCGCTTCCTCTGTTGGCGGTGAATAAAGGGAGACTAGAAGTATTGTGAGATTGCACACTTCTAGTAGAATTGCTACACAGTCTCTCTCGGCCATGATGATGATTGGCGACCACGTTGGGTTGCAGATGGTAATAAATGAGCGTGGCGGAAGTGCTGCATCAGTTCCTTGGTAGGTATTCCATTGGAGTGGGAATCCCACCAGTTTCCCCTCCTTATGATACGGCTCTTGCCCTAATATTATATCTATGTTTTCATTTTCTACGTACACTGCTGCTTGCGATGTTGCAGCATGTGCCCGCTGGAGGTTAGTTTGCAAGCATCGAATGGTTGGATGTTGGTCGGTTACTGTGGCGTTTATCACATGCTCCGTATTGGAGCCTGGTTGCTGTGGGCTTTGTGCATCTGTTGTTGTATCGTGGGTTGAATCCTGTTCAGTATTCTGTGGAGGTCCTGACTGTCTGCACTGTCCTCTGGTATATAGCACGTTCTGGGGCATAAGCTGGGTGTTTAAAGTTGAATTTTGTACCGTGCCTGTGGTTTGAGTCACCGCAATTAATGCATGACGGTGTTTCCGCTCGACAGTCCCTTGTTGCATGGTGTCCAGAGCAGTATATTTCTGGTGTTTATGAGGGTAGTGCTGTGGAGATTGCTGAAAGAGTCGTCTTTCGCTACCTACTACGTCGATAGCGAAAGACGACTCTTTCAGCAATCTCCACAGCACTAACCTCATAAACACCAGAAATTTTCCGTAAACGTCTGAGCAGGTATCCTAGGTGATTACCTGGCAGGCCCTTCCATCTTGCCAGTCCGTTTCACCAGCGCAACATACCGTATTTTCTTCGAACAAGTACTTCCCAGTTTATTCCAGGCTGTTCTGCTCTCCATTCAGAGAGACATGTGGTTTATGCACGAGAGTCTGAGCACATTTTTCCGTCACGGTTCGTAACCTTTTGAAGGCCATATATCCCGCACGATGAATCGGACACAGTGAACCTGTGGCTTGGTCTCCTAGTTCGCCGAACCTCAACCCACTAGATTTTTTCTTCTGGGGCTAGATGAAATCTTTAGTGTACGAGACGCCTGCGGACTCAGCTGAAGATCTCATGGCAAGAATAGTTGTTGCCACGGACAAACTTAACACGACACCAGGAAAGCAGGGGCTCCAGTCGTTCCTTCCGGTGTCAACTGTACGACGACACGCGTGGTCGGCATTTTGAGCATTTGCTGTAAGTTGTTCTCTAAACATTAAGTCTGATTGCGCATATTTTGGTCTCGTTCATTCGCTTTCCCAACACTTGTAAGTCCAGGTTGGAATTCTAATATTCCTCTTTCCTGCCTCTCAGTGTGGAATGCTACCCTATGTTCTATGGTAATTATTGCGCGTCTGGATGGGTACTATCACCCCTCTAAATTTGTAAAAGCAATTTAGAATCACCCTGTAGACTGCGAAGTCAGCGAGAGCGTAAAAAATCTTAACAAACTCAGGTGACAGTAAAAACCTGAAAATTTCAGATTTGTTTTAATTTTGTTTTGTGTTTTGAGCGGAAGTTTAAAATAAATCTTAGCTACTTTCATGTTTATTGTTATATTCACTCTGATGTTCTGTGATTGTATGGGCCGGGAAAATAATTTGTCTTTCAGGCTTCCATATTAAACTGGTATAATATAAGCCAGTTTGAGTTTAACGTTATATGACTGAAATATGTGGTTAGTCCAAATCAAAATGATATAGAATAATGTAACTATGGAGAATGAAATAGAATAATGTAACTATGGAGATACTTAAAGAATACTTGCATAATCGTAATTATATTTATAAATGCATGTTGCAATGGATACCATCGCTGAATAACGATAATTCCTTTTAGAGTTCGATTTCACATCTTTTATTAATGGCGAATTCTAAAGCATTCTTCTAAGATTCTCAGTATGTAACAGATCTGTTGCCCAGTTTTTTTCCCACGAAACATTCCTTTCTAGATATGTGAAACTTTCATGTTTAGCCTGCTCCCTAAATTCTCAAAAATTCTGTAATTATTTGTAGCTGTATATTTTTTATTTGTCTGTTTAGTTAGCAATATTCTAAATATTCAAAAATGTTTCAATTCGCAATTTTGACTGAAAACATGCTGTCAGCAAAAATAAATTTCGCTTTAATTATCTTTTTTTTACGTTTGTATGCATGTGTTTGTATGTATTTATAAACTTTCTACTTGTGATTTAAAATTAAATACAGATGAAAAACAAAACCTTACTGCGTAGCATTTCGTAACTTCAGCATAAATGTTTGAGGTTTTTCTCTCCGAGTTCTGTCGAAATTGTTCAATCGGCGAATTTTTGACGGCACACTACTTCAAATTATTTGTTAAGAGAATTAAAATACAAAGACAGGTCAAAATAATATTCCTTTATCAAGAGATATTGTTTATAGCTGTGGTCAAAGTATAAAACTAGAGACCTAATAATAGATCTTTTAGGGATGCACCTCTTTCATATTTTATGGCACAATAGATATCACTTACGCGAATAAATAATATTAAATATTTCACGAAATATTCTGATAATCCAAAGTTTTCTTCCGTTTAAATTTATTTCAATAAAAAAAATCTGAATGCCTTCAGATTTTATATTACGCTCTAAGTGGCTTTTTTTTAACATTTCGTGTGTTATTTTTATTTATTAAACATCATGTTCTTCGCATTTAAACCATAAAATTCAGTTCACCAGCAATATCACAAAACAATTTAAAAAGAGCTAATAGAAAAAGCTGTAGAATTTTCGATACACAGTTTTCGATACGCGAGCTGGAGATAAAAATATGTTTTTCTTTCCGTACAGTGTTGCCGTTCCTCGCTTTGAAATCATTGAGTTTCTTAATCAAAAACTCATAAATGCTTTATAAAATATGAAATAGACAAAAAAACAGATTCCAAATTTGAACTTCCACATGCCCATATTTGGGTGGAGATGTACGTTATTCAAAATTGGATGCCTTTAGGCACCGTTGTTTTATCACAATGCCAGAAACATACAAACATTTAATGCAGATTCTTCATTATTTAATTTCTTTAAATATAATATAGGGCGATAATAATTTGTGGCAGCAATTTGAAAAGTGATACGCCGTTTAGAGTGATTCAACGCAAAATGCCAAAACAAAACTTATAGCTCTTCTGTGCTAACGCCCTTTGACTTAAAAATATTTAGTTCATCTTTTTTATGTTGTAGTTCATGGTTCTAGTTTATAGTGTGTAAAACAGTGTGTAAGATTATACGATTTAAGCCAGAAACTTGCTTCTATAATAAAGCTTGGCGAAGAGGGAAGAGTTTAAAGAATTTTTATTGACTTAAAAATCTTAATTAATTAAAATATAAAGAAAATCCAAAGTTATACACCTATCTTATTTTTATTTTCCAGTAATATGGCTAATAATTTGATATTGGGTATTATGAAGGTTTACACATAGACGTGTCTAAATCTTAAAAACTAGTCTCAATATCGTTATAACGAGCGAAAGCATTTTGCACATTTTGTCGCTGTGAACAAGAAGACATCTCTCTAGAAAAACGGTCACCAGTATGATTAAATTATTTTTTAAATTTAAGGCGTGTCTTGACAGACCATCCACTATAGGTACAGATTTCAGCAATGTCAACGCACAAACACTTAAAGCTAGCTACAGGAATAATGCGATAATGCGGCACCAAATGACTCAACACACTCAATCATCCGATATGAATATTTATTTGGTTACGAAATTTCATTTGGATCTAATCGAAAGCGTTAGGCATTTTCTTCGGGTCAGCACCATTATGGCTGAATGTTATGTAGCAAAATTCTGTTGAAGAAAGCAAAATATTGATGATACTATATTAATCACTATGAATTGCTGAATTTAATCCAAAGTGTTTCTTCGATGAGGTTTTTAATCACATTCTTTGAAGACAAAATTTGTTGACTATATTAAGAAACTCAAAGATAAGCCTACTGTGTAAAACTCATTTGGTGTCAAAGGAAACCGAGCACAACAAAGAAGCAAGTTTTAGCTAATATCACTTAGAGTAAAATTGTGAAATAATTAAATACATTTATGCCATTTACTCAGTGTAGTAACCGCAAAGCAGTGGTTAAGTAATGAAACTTTATATTCTCCTTAATGACGTTTCTATAAGGAAGTCTGTATCCGAAGTCTAAAAATCTTTATATGAGAGCAATTTATTAAGTTTCAAAACACATAAATTGATTAAGAATTTTAAATTTTGCACGTATTTTTGTCTTTCTTCTGCTATAATTTCAATCATTATGCATTTGTATACACTCTGTCACAAAAAAGTGTATGTACCCAGAAGGAAACGAATTACTGTCACGAAACTTAACATGTATGTAGTGTATGGGGAGATAAACAAATGATTACAAATTAGAAACAAAAGAACGCTTTTTTAAGAATTTATGGCATGAAAAATTTTTCAAAATAGGAAATAGTACAGCCACCTCTGGCAGCATACAAGCCGAAACACGGCGGGGCATTGACTCACCTATGACCTATGACCACCTATGACCTATCACCTATGACGTCTGCGGAAGACCATGCCATAATCTTTGTAACTGGGCAGTTGATCCACTAGAATTCCTGGACGCCTGAAGTTGCCTTCCAAGCATGTCCCAAACGAGCTCTATTGGCGAGAGGTCTAGTGACCTGGCAGGTTACAGAAGTATGTCATGTCACTGAAGGCATTGTTGGGAAAGACCCTCAGTATGTGGATGAGCGTTTGCTTGCTAATAAATTGCACCTGGGATACTTGATAGCATAGGCAGTACAACTGCTGTTAAAATGTCGTTCACCTAACTGCGAGTCATCATAGTGCCTTGAAAGATGCCCAGAGGTAATCGCTTGTCCCAACAAATTGCTGCCCACACTGTCACATCTTGTGTCATCGCCATATGCCGCTCGACAACAAATGCCGGATCGGACCGTCTAAATGTTAAAATGATATTTCCTTTTAAATTATTTTGCACTAAACAAATACTTTACATAGTTATAACGCAGAAAGTCTTTATTCCTGGAAAATGTCTGACTCAAGCGAATCACATTTTAATGCAGTATATAATAAATATATATAATAAATATTCGGCTATATTTATATTTTATACCTGCTGAATACGATTAGTTTTTTATGCATATTCTTTCAATAAGCTATATTTTGGTATGTAAAGTAGGAAAATGGTCTAAGAATTCCAAGTTTCTATTAAATTTTCGGTCTATAATGTATCATAAAATGATAAGACACGCTATAAATTTATGTAGGTATTTCCGATTTTGTACAAAACTATTACAGAAAGGAAATATGTTGTATTACCAATGATCTGATGGGAACTTAAAATTCAGAGAACGGCTTCATCTTGGTAGAATGTTTGCTCTGCAGATTTATTTAGTTTAGCTGTTAGATTTCCACGTCTAAAAAGACTCAGTTTTCTACTTAGTTTTCTATAATAATTGGGCCACTAAACCTTGTTTCAGTGAGCAAATAAGAAGTTAAATATTGTTGTTTCACGAGAGTATTTGGATATGCTTACTTTAGGTACTATTATTGATGTAATCTAACTAGCTTTTCTTAACAGCTTTAAAAATGAAGAGCCATTTAAAATAATTGTCTTAAAGGGCTCCAGCTAATAAAAAACCTTTCAATTATATTTGGTAATAATTAAATGATACTTAAATTGTAAACTCTAAATTTTATAATCCAAAAATAATCATCCCTCTCTTTTGAGAAAATAATAATTTTTAAGAATCACGTTGTGTTTTCTAACTCAGAAGCCTACCCTTGTGCTATGTAAACAATATCGCAGCAGTTAAATGGTTAATGCAATGTTTTAGCGTCAGTAAAAGCAAACTACAAGTTATTTACTTTTAGTTCCTGCATTTTTTTAAGAAATAACCCCTACAGTCTTAACTTAATATTCAATTTACTGTAGAATATTCGAGAATAATTCAAAATTTCAATTGCTTCTTTAGCTAACATTATAAAACACTGCCTAATTTATGGTAACTGAACTTATTTCGCAAATTCATGAAAATGAGAGCTAGGTTTATAATGCACTAGCAACTACTTATTATAAAGCCTTACATACTACAGATTAAAACAGCATCATAGCTGTATATAAAAGAAGCAAGTATATAAAAGAAATTACTCCTGATAAGGTATTGCTAAAAACAAAAGGGAAGATCTGAAATATTCAGATTTTAACTTCGCACTAGACGGTTTGTTAAGGTTTTTTATGTTCTGTAACCTTAACAAACTCTCTAGTACACGGAACTTATAGTTTACCAGTCTGCTCCTTGACTCAGTCCTACTAACGTAGCTTTTTTTTTCCTTTTCTTTTATTTATTATACTATTCCTTTTAAATAGAATATATGGCAATAACATTTGGTGACAACATACTTCTGTTTATTTTTTTACGTTCGCTATGTTATTTCTTAGAAATAATATACATGTGGATCAAATTTGGTGGCAGCACCCTTTTATTTGAAAAGTGATACTGATGCAAAAGGGTTGCGGGTAAAAAAAGGGGGATCAAGATTAATAGCACCTCTAGTGCTAAAAATAGAGTTTTCTTCATCAACGCAAACAACATTGCAGGGAATAAAATTAGATTTATGATCCAGGGGTTTCATATTTGCTGCAAAAGCTTTCTCTCAATACAACAATGAATGTTCTTAGGATGAAGCTTCCAGTTCTTTCTTTTAGAAGCTTGGAATAAAGTTACAGGCTGAGAGAAACTTTGGCAACAGAAGAAAAGCTTTCCTATTGCAGTCTCTAATTTTCTTCTCTCTCATTTCTGAAAGTGATAAATAAACTAGTAAGGCTGTTTCCCTCTTTGCTATTAGAAAGACATTCACGAAGGCATTCTTCTTAAAACACTTTGTTCAGAATGTTTTTATACAAAGTAGAAGAAAAATAAGCACTGAAGGAAATCATTAAACTAATTAATGTAAACAATAACTGCATCATCTTGTACGGTCACTACTATTATTTTTCACTAACCAATTATTTTATGCTCTGGATCTTTACTGTCATTTCTGTTTCCCTACCAGAATTAAGTAGAAAAAGATTGTATTTAAAGGATGTTTTTGAGAGTTTAATTCAGAGCGTGTCTCTGCCTGTGTGCGAGCACGTTACTTTTCTCCCCAGTTCTAATAGCTTGACTTTCTTGACTTTGCTTTAATTGCTGCCAAGTATGTGAATATCTATGCCGGTTATGTTTGCGAGCCAACTTCGCGTTAAACTGAATTGTGTAGTCTTTGACTGCTAGCTAATTTAATTTAAATTTACATACGGCTCGTCATTATTTTAAGACACATTATTATCACATTACTTTAAGACATCTCGTCATAAGTGTTGGCCGAATTGTGAACAGCAAGTATACATTCTGTTCTATTTTAGTTATAATAAGGGGTTCTTTACACCTTTCTCAAGATTCAGTTGTTAGTTTAGACTTAGCAATAGTTCGCTGTCAGTCTACCTAAAGTTTGGATAAAGTTTATGATAGCTAGGATAACCAAACTTTATAATCTTTAGGCCTTTTTTATATTGCTGTGAATTTTTCGAACTTTTTGTGAATATTGTTTCTAAGTGTAATTTTTCTGGTTGTTTACTTGTTTATTATTTGTATTTATAAATTTTGAGTATTAAGTGTTATTGATATTTACATGTTCATTTACCTCGCGCAATTTATTTGGTAAAAGGTTATTACTTGTTTAACTTTTTTTACGTTTCCTCCTTCAGCAACCCTATAGACAGGATTCTCTTAGCAACTAGAAGTCAGTCAAATCCAGATTCTTGGCCTAGGATAATTTAATCATGCTTCTATGATTCTTCTTTGGGTCATTTATAGCTGTTTATCTCATAGTAAAGGCTATCATACTTCTTAATAAAGGTTTTAAGTTTATCCTGTTCATCTGGCTGAGACATATAAAGGGATTTATGTGAGCATGTAACACTCAATCTCTGCAAATATTTTACGTATTATTTTACATTTTTTAAACTGAGGATCAATATCTAGTCATGATCTCCCGGAAGAGTTAGATGTTTAAAATAGTTTAGGAATTCCTAGTCTAGGTAATTACTGTTTAAAAGAAATTTTCTGGTGTAATGAATAATCAATAATATTATAAAATAATTAAGGAACTATTCGTTCTCCCGCTAAATTTAGTTTTAGCTAAAGTATTTTCATTTTTTTAAATTTTATTTCTTTTCCTTCCTAATAAAAGTAATTACAATAAACATTTAACTATTTCAAGAGGGAAAAAACTTATACCCCTTAAATTTATTTATTTCTGATGGGGTAAGTTGAATATAACGTACAAAATATTTTTATCAGTTACACATTAGAAAGACCAATGTAAAATTCACGCATACTTCTTCACTAAAGATTTCATTTGCTGCGCACATTCAAGAAACTAATTGTCAAATGTTTCAAAATAATCACCAAATAATCCAAATAGTTTTTGACGTAAAAAAACTCCTATGTGTGCATTTTTCTTGTTGTTTCCCGTTACGCTCTTGCCATATAAAGCATCTATATAAATGCTTGCCCCTTCTAAAATATGCAGCTGTTTTTTCGGTGTAAGATTTTTAAATTTGTCTTTCAAATTCTAGAACAAAGTGACTTCTTATCATCATAATTAAGTGAATGATTTTAGAAAATGTACTGTCTCCTTTTTATTTAGGAATTTCTGACTTGGAAACTTCAATTGTACTATTTTTTCCATTAGGCGCTTAGTATTACTTTACATTGCATAAACAAAACTGCTATTCGCATCATCTGTGCTATCTATCAAACTGCTAATTCTAAGAAGTGTTGCCATTCAACGCTGAATAAGAAATTTTAATATAAACATTGTTTTTCTTGACAAGCGCAGGGTTACTGCCGTAGTAACAAACTTGTTGCATTTGAAATAGTCCATTAGGCATTTTGATAATGGAAATGCTTTACACAAACAAACACTACCGGTAAGCGGGAATAAAAACGCCTATAGAGAGAGGGGTTAAACATTCAATTATCCATTGGCCTATTTTGCAACATATAACACATGGAATGCCATATACTGACAATTCCGACAATATTCGGCTAAATTAAAAATTCCAAGTTTACCTTTTAGCAACGTAGAAGATAGTTTTAGTTCTTTTATGTTTGTAATCGAGAGATGTATAATGCTCTGGTTAAGGAGATAAATTCTTGATATGAAAAGCAGCCAGATTCTCAAACAAGTTGAGCGAACTTGTAATTCTTTTGAAGTCAACAGAATCAGTTTTTAAATAATTGTGGGTCTGCGCACTAGTTACATACCCTGGCGCATTAGGAACAGATTTAAGAATCTTGTTCTGAACATTTTGAATCTTCTTTCTGTGATTAGTATCTGCATGAGCTCATACTGAAAAAACATAAATAATAAGAAGATATGATAATCATTATATGATAAACGTTTCTTTTAATTTCAATTGAAATAGCTCATACTGGAAAAACATATAATAATAAGGAGAATATATGATAATCATTATATGATAAACGTTTCTTTTAATTTCAATTGAAAATTTAGATTTGCTTCCAAGTAAGATATAAATGCATTCATTGCTTCCCATATACATTCCTCGTAATTGCTAAGTTCTAATTTGCTGTTAAGAATTGTTCCTAAACATTCAGCGTCCTTTTGGAATTGAATATCTTGATTACTGATTTTAATTCGATTATTAATATATGAATTGCACTTGTCTGTTCTATAAATAGCTGCACTGCATTTAACATGTATTACTTTTTATCTTCTACTTTGTACAGCATTTATGTATAATATTATCAGCAAACTAAATTTTATCCACTGCATATTGTATGTTAAAAAACTTGGAATCACAGGGTTTGAATATTTAGAAGTTATTTAGTGGGTTCGTATGATAATTAATGAAGATACTGGAAGACAGTGGTCTTAAAATATATTCCTGTGTTTAATAATGTCGTATCAGAAACGGTAGAGCCAATATGAATTCTAAATGACTTATCGTTTATGAAACTTTGGATTAATTTAATAAAAATATCAACGCATTATCATAGAAATTTTTTGTACCACGCCTATGCAATTATATTTCTAATTAGAAACATACACAGCTTATAACAAGCAGGTAGTTAAATATATATACCTACTCCTTAAAAACAAAGCACAGACATAACAAAGGTTAAACGATAGGCATACAATTAACTATTAAGTGTATTTAGTCTAACGACCGAAAGACGTTTCTTTCGTTTAAAGATTTTTAACTGACAGCAACTTAACTTTCGGAGAAAAATTTATGGAAAACTCAAATACTTATTTTGAATTTTATTTTAAATTTTTTAACATGTGATTCCCAGGATAAAGGAATTTAAAAGAGATTAGAATTAGACTTCAATTATATTTCTAAAATAAATTAATTTTTCGCTGAAAGATTTACCTGACTGAAACGAACGTAAAACGATATCATATTTAAAGCAATCGTGGCTATATTAGTTTTGCGAAAGAGAAAAAAAATGTTTTTTACACAAGAATGACCTCACACATATGAGCTTGATGTGAAGCTACTCTTCTATAAAAGAAACAACTAAGTACTCTGATCATCTTGTCTTTAAGTTAAAAGAAGTAATTACGCATTCTTAAAATGAATAATTATAAATAAAGGATAAGTTTTCTTAATTTTTTAAATGTAGTCTACTCAAATAAATAGCACGTTAGCACAATTAAGTAAGAAATATTTTAGCTCTCAGGTTCATTGGAGCTCGGTCTTGCCGTATTAAAGTATTGTTATTGCGACGAACATTTGCAGCAGATACTATAGTGCTACGCTCGGAAGTTAGGATACTGAGCCGAATGAAACGTGGGGAGGCTCCGAACAGCTTTTCCTCTATATCTAGTAGGAAAGATTTGAAGCTACATCATTCATGAAGTTGCTAGCCGCAAAAATTTCGTAAGCTTTTTTAAAACTCAAGCTGAAAAACAATAAGTAGGATCAAGCTATAATTTAGCCTTCGGAAATTTAAAGCAATTACTGCAAGTAATAAATTACTGCAAGTAATTTTCGAAAATTAAAAATTAGAATTTTTATAGCTTAATGGAATGCTATGGTGACGTTTCCTCTCCCTTATATTTATTTATCCTAAATATGATTTCTTAATTTATTATTATCAAAACGAATAATATTTTAATGATATCAGTCAGATGGTATGTTTCACGGTACGAAAGGTGATATATTTTACAGAATAAATCATCTGGATTCTAGAGTGTTTTAAAAATTAACTTCACATAAGTTACTAGAAAACAATCGAATTCGCCCTATTTGTTATTACTGTACAGCAATCAACATTTCAATCTAGTAATTCGAAGGTTCCAAGTTCAGTACCAAGAATGGACTCGGATTAATTATCATTTATTCCTCCTTTCGGTTTCGTAAATAAGTCATCGGAAATTCATCTCCTCAAAGTAGTTTTTAGAAACTTGTATCCTCAAAGTAGTCAGTGATTCCTTACCTTCAAACTCCTCTCTTTTCCATAAAACAGTCATTGAAAAGTCATCTTCAAAAATTACTCAATGATTCCTCATTTTTAATCTCTTCTCATCTTCACAAAGCAGTCAATGAAAACTCGTCTCCAAAAACGATTAGCAATTTCTTTTTTTTTTAATTTTAATCGTTTTCTCAGTTTTAAAGGTCTCCACAAGGGCATCTTTATAAAGCATTCTCTGAAAACCTTGTGCCCGCAAAGTATACAAAGATTCCTCACAAACGTTTCTCAGGGTCACATAAAGTCGTCAATGATAAGGTGAATTATAAATTAAGTTGAGAAGCAGACAATTCAAATCAATTTTATAAACATTCACATTTGGAAATAATTGAAGATAAATGGTTCAATTTTCAGGCAAAATAAATATTTCTAATCAAAACTGAAACAGTGACAAGAAGAAATAGTATATATGAAGGTAAGAAGTTTCATATTTAAAATATTGTACTTGCAGATAAAAATAAGAATGAAATTTTTGCCGCCTGCAGTTCCATTTGAATTGAATCCACCCTTATTACAACGTTGTATGTAGTCGAGCCGGTCACTTGCAGTAGAAACATAAATCCTGGCCCATAATATTTGCTGCAAACTTTTATAGTTGACTTGCACCACATTTCCCCAAGGGCTTCGACTCAAAAGGGGGTAAAAAATGCCCCTCAGGATATTCGAAATCGCAATTATGTTCTAGGTAAAAATCCGGAGAAGCACTCTTGCGATTCCGATTTGGAGATGACAAATGTCGTGGGAAGTGGGGAGCTTCTCCACGGAAGATGTTAAGATAGAAAAAAAGGGGAAGAGGGGGGGAGGGAAAAGGGAAAAAAAAAGAAGTGAAAAGGAATTGTGAGAAAATAGTGTCTTTCCGTTTTCTATGGGTTTGGGAGGTGAAGCGTCAATCAAAATCAATTGCGGCGATCTCTGCTCGATGTATTTTATTTTGCCGGACTTGGCAGGCGAATAAAATAACTAGAAAGGAGGTGCCGTATGATTCATTGGACTATCACAAAAATCCATGAATGAAAGTTTACTCTAGCTTTTGACGATTTTGTAAATTGTGGCTTAAAAATCTACTCATTATTAGGCTGCTCATAGATTTCAACGCCAATGAATAATTTTACTTCGTAAATAAATTATTCGAGATAAATAATTAAACTATTTTATTCATTATTTCTTGTGCTTACGTCATTTTCAAATGTTTTTGATCCAATGCATGAAATTTTGAGATTTGAAGAAGACTTGCTTTTCCTTCTGTTTACATATTATGCATATTTCCATGCATATCATTACACGTTCTTATAGCTTTCTGATGCATTCGTAGGAGTAAACTTTAAATGTTTTTAATCCCATCGTTATGCTTTTCTAAATACCCAAAATGCGCTCGAAATAGTGACTTTAGAAGGTACAGACGACAGTCTTCAGATACCACGTTAGATGAAAAAAACATATAATTTTATTAGAAGAAAACTATCCGAGAACAGCAGCCTTCGCCATCGAATTCGAAGTAGTAGCTATCGACTGGAAAAAGTAAAGAACAGAATTTCATACTTGTCTCTGATTTACAAAAATTGTCTGAGCGTTTAGAAAAGCTGTTAGCATCTTTGTTAAAGAAACTAATAATCTTCAAATTATTGTAAAATTGATGGAGCTTTTCTATAAACAATATCAATATAAGTTTGATTTTTTCATCATCTAATAAAAACCTGGCAACACATCTTGTACCTTCCACTGTTGACTAAACATTTTTATTTATAAGCCTATATAATGTTTCAAATTATTTCACCAAATCAACCGTTTTATGAAAGTTATCTTTAATAATTCTTAAACATTGCTTTCATAAACGCGAGAGAAATAATGAAGCAGCTTACGTTCTCCTCCCCAAATTTTGTGTCCAAAGATCCTAAGAAAATTCACTGATATTCTTCGCCTTATCTACGTAATTCATTTTTCTACGGTAAGTAAATAACGGTATAAAGTGATAAATCTAAAAATACTTTTATTTTATGTTTGATTGCCATAAAGTGGGCTAAGAGAATATTTTGAAAAAAATCTACATGTTAATGTAGTAGTTCCTAAAATTCCCTTCGGGGCTTTGATGCACAGTGGATGGAATTTCGGGTGATATACACTGGTGTGCAAAAATTAAGGACGAGACGGTTTTTTCAATATAACTTTGTACAAAAGCTTTCCGAATCAACATATTTAATACCGTAAGATCCCCAATACGTAAGGACATGAGTAATGTAAGCAACACTAACTAAAAGAGAAATCAGAGGGATAAAAGAAGCTTTATTGAAAAAGTAGCATGGAGCGCAATGCGACTGAAGGCCGAAACATCCCTGTGATGGGTGTCCAGCAAGAAACATCCGGTCTTTAATAGGGGATATGATCTCCCCTGACTGCTAGGCAGGTTTCACATCATTTGTGCATGCTGGATATGTGGTTGTTAATGAGCTGTTGAGACACTGCTGCTCGTTCCTCTTGTAGCACCAATCGCAGTTTCGGAATCGTTACTGGCGATAAGTTACGTGCTGCCACGGGTCTCCCTAGTAAGTTCCGTACATGCTTGACGGGATTTAGATCCAGAGACCTTGCCGACCAATCCATGTGTTCAATATCTTCACTCTCCAACAGCTCTTCGACAGTAACTGTGCGATGAGGTGGAGCGTTGTCGTCCATGAAGAGGAACTGAGGACCCATAGCCCTTGTGAAAAGACGCATGTAAGGAAGAAGAACCTCGTTACAATAGCAGTCCCAGGTGACGAACCTCCTTGGGAGATATGAAGGTCGGTCCGGCTACCAAGCATTATGTCTGCTCGAACGAGAACTCCGCGACCTCCAAAACAGTCCCTTTTGATGATGTTGAAGGGGTTATTGCGTGTTCCCCGCTCTGTCCAGATGTGTATGTGTCTAGAATCGCAACTCAGACTAAATCTGCTCTCATCTGTAAAGAGTACTCGTCCCCATTCATTGTCTCTCCAATTCCGGTGTTCCCGGCACCACAGAGAACGCCTTCTCCGATGGGCAGGCGTTAGAGGTACACACCGTACAGGGCGTCGTGCAAACAGACCACCACCGTGCAGTCTTCTGGCCACGGTAAAACGCGATATCGGTCGTCCAGTCGCCTGTGTCGTGTGTCTAGCGATTTCTCCCGCTGTCTGCCGCCTGTTTCTTCTGGCCTGTAAGGCAATATACCGGTCATCTGCGGGTGTGGTTCCTCGTGGACGACCGCTACTAAACCCCTGGATAGCTGTTCCTGTAGTTTGAAATTGTCTCCAAAGTCGTGAAATGATGCTGTAAGCAATTCCGAACTCTGCATCCACACTTGTCACACTGCGGTCTTCTTCCAACTTCTCAATGATTCGACCTCGGGTAAAAGCATCTAGATGTCGTCTAACAGATTGACTATTCGCCATTTCTCGCTGAGGCAGCAACTCGGTGTGATTTTAACTGCTATACGGCGTGCTATCTCTTTGCCAGAAATACTGATCTTACACCGACAGCATGCTTTATACTACTCAGACACTCACCCATTACATCTACCTGCATATCTGCGCATGTGCTACCGTACATCACCTTACTTAATCTCCTGATTGGTCTTTCTGTCCGCTCTGCCTCTTCGTTCAGCTGATATGCTAATTTTTCGACTTCGTCCTTAATTTTTGCACACCAGTGTATCTCAACACTTTCAGAGAAAAGCACTATCACTACTTAATTCATGTGGGTTTAGAATCGTATAATTACTGATGATGTGAGGAGAAAACGGGTGCAGCAGGAAAATTTACATAATTTTAATGCCCTTTCAAGCCAAAGGTCCATCGAAATTTTCTGGAGCAAGGTTGCGAACACTGAAGACACAATTCGACAGAAGTGAGATAGCTCACGTTTGGATATCATAAAAACACGTGTACGAATCGAAATAAATTTAAATACGTATTAATTCCTGGAACTGGAAAGTCAGTCAGATGATTATTGTCCAGTCTTAACTATACAGAATACACACAAGTAGAGTACACTCATGTGAAATTTTAAATTAACCATTTATTTGTTCGTCAGCCTGAGAGTTCAACAAATAAAAATCAATCTACACAGCTTGCGCGAAGCCCAGAAAGCCTGCTAAAATAAAATTTAAATATTAAAGACAAGGTAAAACACTCTCAGAAACTTCGACAATTACGACTAACAAAACTGAAGCATATTTAGGTAATCCAGTTGCAGAAAAAAGTAATAGCTGCCGAAAGCTCTGTTTTGAAAATCTATGCTTAAATAGTATTTTAATTGATTTGCAAACTGGTGGGAGCTATCGAACTTAGAAGGGAAAGTAGAAACAAAACCATAAGATAATTGGTTAAATAATATAAAGCTTCGATATTTATTAACATGGACTCCACCAGAATTTAAAAAATTCGAAAATAATTTCTTAATGATCTTCGTGGAAAATGTTTTAAATTATAAACATCAGTCAAGCTTACAAGCTTTCTCAAAGCTGGATCCTATATTTTTAATCTAAACTGAATGATATGGTACACACCTCTTCCTTCCACATTACCTAGTAGAAAAAACAGCTTACCCTAGTATACAAACAATTCACACAAATGAATACTGCGATCTTCAGTGTTTCTTAGTATTTGAAATGTGCATAATAGTTCACTATAACGCACTTAACTTTTCTCACTCTGCAGTTTCACTTGTGAACAGGTATTTGTCTATGCCTCTATGTCATACAGATGCAAGTTTTACCTCTTATTGCAACTTCTACAACGTTGTTTATTCGGCACATTAAACCTCAAAAACGTCTTATTCTAAGGCAATGTCTAAATTGAATTTAACATCAAAGCAACTATGTGTTAGTACGTACTTTACTATATCTTCTTTACTATATCTTCACTACCAACAATGTGTTGAGTTTTACTTATTTAATTCAGTGTTCAATCCTTGAACCCCACAAACACTAATAAGCGAATAATCGCTTAAGTTGTGAATATAGACGTAAGACTTACGAAAGGTTATCTACCCCTTATTTCTCACAATAAATATGATACAATCAACTCCTAGCTCGGAGTGTACATGTGTACGGCAAAGCCTCCACTTGGGCTTGAACTTAAATGAATATGAAATTAAACTTTGATGTAAAAGGGTTTTGTAGAATTTATGTTCTTAAACAAGGTCGTTTTGAGACCTTATTCTTCGAGTAGGTAAATTCTGGCGGGGAAAGATGTAAGGTTTATCCTAATTTTAACAAGTTTATGCATCTAACTGAAAGATATAGCCGAAGCTATCAAGATCCTAAGTAGTTGGCCCCTAAATCTTAATTAAATCGGCGAAGCCAAACAAGGGCCTAAAGTATGGCCGAGCGTAGCAATAGCTTAGAGAGACGTAGGCGCTAGTCAGGAACTCAGCCTCTCTCTCAAAGTCAGACTACTGTTTATTCATTTGCATTCACCGCGTTTGTGAAATTACATTCTGGTAGGAAATTGTAAGCTGAAATGAAAGATGCATAAACTTAAAATGAATATTATTAAAATTAGGATAACCTTACATCTTTCCCCACCAGAATTTAACTACTCGAAGAATAAGGTCTGAAAACGACCTTGTTTAAGAGTATTAATTCTACAAAACTCTTTTACATCAAAGTTTAAACTTGTAGCAACTGTGCTTTCTTAAATTCATCATTAAAACTTTTTTTCTGTTTAGGGCGAACTTTACAACAATTTCTAAAGCTATACTAAAAATAAGAAAAATATAACACATTCACAATTTGAATTTGATTACAGACATCTGCTTCATCTTGACTGTCTTGATACTTCCAAATTATCTGGGAGGAAGCAGTATTAGTGATGTCTTTCATAACTATTTCCATTTTCGTTACCAATACTCTTTATTGAAATTATTTTGGCCTCAAGCAACTTTCATTGACACCAAATTTAACTCTCCTTCCCCCCACGCTCTCCAGAAATTGTTCTGAGTGAATTGAGCGTGTTAATGTTGTGTTTCGGCGAAACTACTCTAACACCTACACAACAACTACCATTTGTTAAAGCTTGACACTCAACTAGAAAGACTCACACATTTAGAAGACTCCTTAAACACAAAACTACTTCTAATGTATTAAAATAGAACTTAATTTAAATTCTTGAGTAAAGCCTGGAAAGCCTAACTTTAAACACAATCAATTCATACTTGCTTTCTATTCATCTATTATACAAAGTATTTTACAGTCATGCTTTGACCAAACTTACATTTGTGCTAGATTCATTTTACAGTAGTTTTAAAGCTGACATTAGCATTTCTTCCTTCAATACAACATTTTAACATGCAATATTTTAAAATTTATTTTACGTCATTCGTTATATCTGCTATACAAAATTTACAAACTTTTGTTAAGGAGAGAAACACGCGGCACCATTGTTAAATAGAGAGAAATAATCTTTTTAAACCTTAGGGGTTTTTACTACTTTTAACTCTTTAAAATTTTAACTCATACTCACTCCCTCTAGGTGCCGGACAAACTAAACTTAAAATAAACCCTACTAAGATGAACTTGTTAGAAAATAGAGGAAGGAACTAATTGGTTGATCTGACTCATAATAATATTAAGTATAACTTTTCTTAAAGCAGTTAATTCACACATAGCAAGACAAAGCAAATTCTTCTTAATAAACTTAACCTGAAAAGGAAGCTGGAATAAATCTTCTCTGGAACTCGGTAAAACTAAATACTAAATCTCAACCAAGCATTTCTATAATTCACTCATTTTAAAATAAACTCAAGAATAATTCATATTCATTTCATAGCAAAAACCTCATAAGCACCAGAGAAGAAATATTCAGACACCAATCAATCAGTTCCGCTACTAAAAATCAAGCACTAGATTTAACTGTCCTGGCACCTAAAAGTCATTTCAAATTCTATCTTAAAACACATTCAAAGTATCATTAATAAGTGGTTAGTACACATTTGCTAAAACAGGGCGCGTTGTGAGAACCCTAAAATGCATGAACATTTTTCAATAACCCCAAGCAAAAATAATCTCCATGTTTCTTAAAAGCCTCCCGGCTCAAACAAATGGAGTGACTGAACAGACCAACTACATACACACAAAAAAACAAATGCAAGTAATAACATATAATCAAACTCATTTATTAATTATCTAGGATAAGTTTATGGGAGACCTGGCCAGACTACCCTTACATACAAATGCAATTAATATTCCACATTAAATTTCTCCAAGAGTCATTTATCAAGATAACAATTTTTTTTTTTTTTAACACAATAACGGTTACTTAGAAATACTGAAATACATTAAATTAATCATTTAAAACAACTTCTATAGAAATTACAATTTACATAAACTTCTTATTTTTGACAATAACTTTCCCCCTTTATTTTTTCTTATTTTTCAATTAAATTTTCCTCTTTCTCCCCAGATTAAGCAAGAACAGTTTAAATTAAATTACAAAAAAAAATATAATCTTATGAAAAAACTCACAGTTGACTTTCGGGATCATCATGATAAGAAGCTATAGGCTGCAGAGGAATTCCGCCGTTGAACTGGATCTTGGTAATGAGCTACAATAAAGTCCACGAAAAATGACCTCTTGTAGAACTTCAAAGATGAAAAAAAAAACCGGCAATCAATATTCTAAAACATTAAAGTTGAAGGAGAAACCGCTGCAGATGAATTCCGCCTTGAACTGGATCTTAGGTAATCAAATTCAAAAAGCCCACGAAAAATGACCTCTTGTAGAACTTCAAAGATGAAAACTCGGCAATCAAAATTCTAAAACATTAAAGTTGAAGGAGAACCTCCGGGTACAGAACGATGATACTTTTCCTTCTCACGAACAGAGAGCTTCATTTAGGTACGAGCCCTTACACTTCCGTTTTACGGGAAAACCCGCTTCAAACTCGGAAGAGTTCGCTCTGAGTTCTACTTCTCGCAAATTAGAAGAAAATTCTCTATTAATCACATCATGCCGCATCGCAAACGTGAGCCACCCGTCGGGGTACAAGTGCAGCATCGCAAATCTCCTCAGCTAAAAGCCGAGTTCGTCCGCAGAACGCTAGCGCCAGCCACCCAAGCCCGGGTAGGCCTGGCCGCAGGCCAAAGGCCCTCTCTGCTAAATATTCAACTCCAAAAACTCGAAGACTCTGGTAAAAACTGACTTCAAAACTCGCGCAACAACCGAGGAAAACTCGGTTTCTCCTCCCACCTACAATTATAGGTCCAAAGTTACACATAAAATTAAATTCTTGCCAATCCGAGACTTTTCAATATAATTTAATAGGACAAGTTCAAACCCCCAAACGAATCAGAATTAAGTCATTGTCTACAGTAGCACCTGCGAAAAACTGGAAACTAAACATTCGACCCCCCCTGCTAACAAGCGAAAAATATAAGAAACAACAAAAACTGCCCTTTCAAAGATTCAATTTACAACTTCCACCGAGGCCATAAACCAGGCGACATCACAGCGGGACGCCCGACAACAGTCTTCACTTTCAGCTTGGTAACAAAGACAAGAGAACCACGATATATTACTCAATGTTGCAACTGTCATCTTAAAAGGCATTTCCCACAGATGTTACTTCCGTTAGAAGACGCTCCCCTCTCTGCGTTAAAATTGACCGTTGAAGGAAAAAATAATTGCTTAATGATTTTAAGTACACACTTTCCAAATATATATATTCATTACGCTCTTCACAATTTCGAACTTAAAAAAACCAAATACAAATACAAATAAAATACTTAAATAATTGATTACTTAAATCATTAAAAACACTTAAATTAAAAGCACAGAATTCGCGACACAACACTTTTGCTACAATCTTTCTTTAAGTTAACAAATTTTAAATTGAAGTCTTTCGATTAAAAATATTCGCAAATTAGTTTCTCGCAACTTTAGAATTCTCAAAACGGTATTTACAAAATAAATTCTCGCCAACTTGCGAATTCAAAACTCTTTTCTGTTTAAAAGATAATTTACAGCTACATTCTTCGCTAACTTGCGAATTCAACTTTTTCCTTAAAACAGCATTTAGCAACTTTAAACAGCATGAGATAAATCGAACTTTCAATATAAAATAGGAAACAAGGAAAATTTTCACTTATCTTTTTTTCTTCTAAACTCTTCCATCCTAATCAAGCAGAATTCCTCAAAGGTAGGATGCTTCAGCACTTGCAATCTTCTCTTTCGACTTAGCTGGCTTGTCGCCTCCGTCGGCACTCTCTTTCGATTTTTTTACCTTTTTCGATTAAACGCGCGGGCTTCTTTATGGATTAAGGATTCCTAAACTCCGGTCGTCTCTTTAGTTCCTGGGACCGGCTTCGTTGCTGGGGATCTTTAATCCTCCTATGGGGATTCTTGGCATACTGGAACTGCACCGCTACCATGTCAGTTGACCATTTCTCTTTCTTGATTCTTCGCTTCGACGTTCCTGTGTCTTCTTTGGAAGTGCTTGGCTTGTGTTCCAGAGTTGGACGTTTTCCTGGAATAGCCATGGTTTTTTCCGTTTTCCCATCAAAGCTTGCTTCTGCTGTAGGGGAATTTTTCTTTTTTTCGTTCTCTTCATTCTCACTGAGCCTGAACCTTGCGGCTGCTGTTGCATTCGCTTCGCGGTACATTTTTCCGTGCTCTCAGATTGTTTTCTTTTGGTGGTTGGTGGATCCCTCTCGGCGACGGCGACATCGAGATTCTTGGCGCACTCCCTGGATACTGCAATAGATCTTTTAGAATTTGAAAAGAAGTACGACTATGGTATGGTTTGAGCTGGTCAACATTAGCAATTATTTTCTGGCCATTTTCTGCCTTTAAATAAAACGTGGAATATTTTATTCTTCCAATTATAAATAGGCCTTCAAACCTGGGCTCAAATTTCGCAATCCTGCTTTCGGGTGCAGACGATAATGAAAGTCTGATTTTTAACACTTTCTGGCCCACGGTGTATTCTACATCACGTCTATTTCCATCATATTACAATTTCTGTCTCTGCCTTGCCACATCAGAATTTTTGATGGCCTCATTAATAATTTTCTGGATATCCTTCAATTTAAACTCTTCCTGCTTTTGCTCAACGAAAAATAGCTTATCCAATGGCGTTAACATTTTTCGTCCTAAAAATAATTCTACGGGGGTTTTCTGTTCTAGGAATAGTTCTGCGGGTTTTTTTTATATCATGTTTTGCTGTTCTCAAGGCAAAGCCTACCTCATTGACACAGCTGTCCCAAGAGCAATCATAATTCTTAACATATACCCGAATAATTTTAACTGTATTTTTATTTACGCGTTCCGCAAAATTCGACTGCAGTCTATAAGGTACCATCTTCAGATGGCGTATGCCGGGGCCTGTGCAAAAGTTTTCAAATAAGTTACTTATGAATTGCCTACCATTATCTGGTATTACTTTTACTGGGGCCCCGTATTTTAAAATATATGTACTTAGAAACCAATCTGCTATTTTTGCTGAAGCTCGTTTAAGGGGAATTATTTCTACCCATTTTGAGAAATGATCCACAATGATTAAGGAGTATCTGTTTTATTAATTTTTGTTTTAGGGCAGGGACTGAGCAAATCAATACCAAACAATTCATTTGGGAAAATGGTTTTTATGCTATTGAAGTACCCGACCGGGCTGTAATTAACGTCATTAATTAATTGATACAAGTGACATGACCTGACATACGCTATCACAACTTTATATAACTGCGGAAAATATAACGCTTCGCGGACCCTTTGCAGGGTTTTCCTAACACCAAGATGGGCTCCTAATTTCGAGTCATGGAACTCCTCTAGAATACTTAAGCGTAGACTCATTGGGACTACTGGCCGCAGCTCCTGATTATCATTGGTTGTTTTTGTGTAAAACAGCAACTTACCAATAATTTCATAATGGGCCGCCTTATTGAGAAGAGTCGTTATGCCTACATGTTCAAAATTTTCGGGATATTCCAGATATGCATAAATGTCTTTGAACTCAGGGTCCTTTTTAATTCGGCAATTATTGTTTCACGGGATACAATTATTTTAGCAGTTAGCATAGTACATCTAATTACATTTCCCTCTTCACCGATCTTGATTCTTGATAGGCATTAGCAACTACATGTCCTTTCCCCGGCGTGTGTTTTATTATTAAATTAAACTCTTGCAGTTTTAACGTCGAACGTATAAGCCGGGATGAAAGATTTTTCCGGAGTACAAGCGACCAACTGCCGCATGATCTGAATACACACTTATCGGACACTTCTGAAGTAAACGCGTAATCTTTGCACCGCTAATAAGACCGTGAGGGTTTCTCGTTCAGTTGCGGTATAATTACGTTGAGTTTCATTCAGCGTTTTGCTTAAAAAAAGGCTATTGCCTGCCCATTTTGGGAAAGAACTGCCCCAACTGCGTAGTCTGATGCGTCTGCTGCAATTTCTAAATTTTGATCCCCTTCTGGGAATTTAAGAACAGGGGCGTTAATTAAGGCATGTTTCAATTCTTCAAACGCCGTGTTCGCCTCCGCTATCCATTTGAACCTCTTCTTTTTTCTTTTAAGAACCAACAAGGGTTCAACTATCTTTGCAAAATCCTTTAGAAAAACTCGATAATAGGAACACATTCCCAAAAAGGAAGATAATTTCTTCGCCGTATTTAGAGTTGGATAACTTTTTATTGCTGATATTTCGGAATTGTCCGTCTCGGTACCGTTTTTGGAGATTTTATAGTCAAGTACCTCAATTCCTTGGCGGCAAATTTGCACTTCTTTGGATTTATTTTCAGGCTGGCCTCATTTAACAGTGTAAAAACTTCCTCTAAATGTTTAAGGTGTTCCTCTAGGGTTTCGCTGGCAACAATAATGTCATCGAGATAGATGACTGTAGTTTTGCCTAAGACTGGCCTTAAAACTATGTCCATAACTTTTTTAAATGTAGGCGGAACTCCGCTTAAGCCAAACGGCACACTCGAAAAGGCATACAGGACTGATTTTGTGATAAATGCTGTTTTTCTACATCCTTGGGTTTTACTGCAATTTGAAAATAGCCTGACGTCAGGTCTAAGGTTGTCATATATTTAGTTGAACGAATTTTTCTTATAATTTCATCTGTTATCGGGAGGGGATATGTGGGGTATTTCGTTATGGTATTCAACTTCCGATAGTCAATGGCGAATCTCCACGCGTTCGATCTGCGGCTGGCAATCTATTCTTTTTTCTACACAAAACTACAGGGCTAGCATAGGGGCTGGTACTTGGCGTAATTATTTTGTCCTCGAGCATTTTCTTAATGTGTTGCTCGAGAATGTCTTCCTTCACACGGTCATACCTATACGGCTTTGACCGAACTTGGGACTCGTTTCCCGTATCTATGCTATGCGAGACAATCTGACTTTGCAATAAAAGCTGTTTTTTCGGCATCGTTGGGTTTTACTGAAATCTGAAACTAGTCTGACGTCAGGGCTAATGTAGTCATATATTTAGTAGACCGAATCTGTCTTATAATTTCATCTATTATCGGGAGGGCACATGTGGGGTATTTCGTTATGCTATTTAACTTAAGATAGTCAACGGCGAATCTCCACGAATTCAGATCTGCGGGTGGAAGTCCATTTTTCTTTTTACACAAAACTACTGGACTTGCATAAGGGCTGGTACTTGGCGTAATTATCTTGTTTCGAGCATTTTCTTAATGTGTCGCTCAATAATGCCTTCCTTCACACGGTCATGCCTATACGGCTTAGACTGGACTGGGGGCGCACTACCAGTGCTAATACTGTGTGTTACAACCTGGTAGAAGCCAGGCTTTTCATCAAATAACTGTGCAAAACGTCTTACCAAATTTTCGATTTTCTCTCTTTCTCCTTCTTCGAGGTGAGTTAAATCGAAATCCGGGACTGCAGCTAGGTGCGGCTAACAAATTCTTTACCACCAAAAAATTTATTTTTTGTAACTAGTTCTTTATTTCAACATGCAGTCCCACTTTTGCGAAGCAGATACACTGTTTGCCTTGAGCAGCAATCACCGGTCGTCCCGTTGTTTTAAACAGTCCATAACGACGAAAATGTTTTTTAAAGCATTCCTGTGACAGGAAGCTGCATTGAGCCCCGTTATTATCCAGTAGGGCGGTAGTAGGGACGTTGTTTAATAATATATGGATCTCTGGCAAGGCCAAAATTTGTACGACTACCGTATTCAGTTTGATTTCTGAGGGATTTTCCTTCCCAGACGGCGACCTGGCGTCATCCCAATCACCGTGATTAGTTTGAATTTTTCTTATCTGCCCCTTGATCCAGCTGTTTTTATTTCCCCACGCTTTGGATTGACCAGTCTTTTTCTTATCTGACTTTGCAACCTTCCCCTCTTGCCGATACAGTTTCTGTTGACCTTGAAGTTTCGTAGTGTGAAACCTTCAATACTGCCTAAAACTGCTTGCACTCGATTTTGGCCGTTCGCCTACTCTGAAACTTCACTGCTAATTCAAATACCTTTGTCAAGATTTGCGGATTCCTGAGTTCAAGAAAGTACTGGATTGAGGGAAGTAACCGCGGCAATATGACTTCGATAATTTCTTTGTCGGGCCCTTTTCCATATAATAATTTGACAATGTGGATCTTCCTTAAGATGAAGTCCGTTAATTCGTCGAAATTAGTTTGAAATTAGCTAAATAATTCAGATTCCAATTTTGCGCGGTCTTTCACAAATGGGAATGCTTTTTCATAGAGAAGTTGCCAAACTCTTGCCAAAATTTTTGTACCAGCTGATAGCTGGTACATTTTAAGTTTGTCGTAGCGATGATAATTTTCTGCAACTAGTTCACAGGATATAACGTGAAATGTAAGTCCAACTGCTCCAAGAAAGTCGTCGCGTACCATTTTGCGTCAAAAGTTGCTGCTGGCTTCATTGCCACTCTCATTGTTTCCATGATGAATCCGAATCCCTCCATTGGGTTTGCTTGAGGTTGAGGGAATTGAAAGGTCGGAGGGGTCAATGTGAAATCTTCTCTACCTTCACTACCTATATTGTTCTTTAAGAACAAAATCGGGCGCCAAATGTGGAGTTTTACTTATTTAATTCAGTAATCAATCCTTGAACCTCACAAACACTAACAAGCGAATAATCGCTTAAGTGTGTGAACAGAGACGCAAGACTTACAAAGGGTTATCTACCCTTTATTTCTCACAATAAATATGATACCATCAACTCCTAACTCGGAGTGTACAGCAAAGCCTCCGCTTGGTCTTGAACTTAAATGAATATGAAATTAAACTTAAATGAGCTTGTAGCATTCATTATTTTAATTAACCAAATTATTTTTAGTTTGAACTTTCCTATCGATATCTCAAAGTTTCAGTTGCTGCCCGAGTTTAGCGCGAGCGATATATTTATGCAAATCGCATATATCTGTTAGCAGTTTAAAAGGCAGGAGTTACCGAAGGAAAAGACAGAGCCTTGGATTTATCGCCGTAAGGCTGTGCGCGCAAAGATTTCCTCTGTCTACTGAAAGTTCGCCTTCATAGGCATTTGCAATTACCAGTGTTTGCTAGTGAAATTCGCATTATTGCATTTCACTAAGAGTTAAGCTTCCCTCGCCGTCCTACTTAAGCTAAGTTAGGGATTTGAATTTGTTAACACACCTTATTTCATATTATTTTAGTTCAGCCCAAGTAGTGGCTTACTCTCAAATTGGAGAGTTGTATTTATTTGAATTAAAGGGTCACTTTTAAACCCTCCTTCTGACTTTGTAGTTCTTCAACGCTAAAGGACATAGCCTAGATTTGCTCACTGTCCTCCACATAGGGTTTCGCAGCTTATGCTCACAAAGAAAGTAAAGAGATTGAAGGAGAAACCTTATGCTGACGCCCGAACAGCTAAAATGATGGAAGGAAGTTGGAATATGCCAAGTACATCCCAAAATCCAGCTGCAATGCCTGATGGATTTGGATTCATAGTGGAAACCATCAGAGCAGCCATAAAGCCGGCAGTAGTTTTTGATGCCAGAGGGCCTGTGAACACATTCCTGGAAAAGTTAGAAGCGCATTTTTTGCTGTATCCAGTTCCGGAACATCAGAAGGTCATATTAGCGACAGGAGCATTGAGGGGCCAAGCATCGAACTGGTATAAGTGCATCGGAAAATGTCTGCTGGGAGAACCAGGAACGCCGACCTACACTTACGAAAATTTCAAACTAGCAATTTTGAGAGCGTTTCCTGTGGTTAAAGACCGTGCCAAACTCGAAGCTGAGTTGTTTAGCAAGTACCAACAGCGGGTGGACGAACTATCGGAATTTATTTTGAGAAAAATACAAGTCTTTAAAT
>KK113240.1:11189-34020 GCA_000611955.2 Stegodyphus mimosarum
TTTTACTTTAAGTTGTTACTATTTTTGGTTGAGAATTAACTTTAACTTTTGCTAATTAAGGAACGATTAAAAATTTAAATTCTACTTTACCTTTAATTGAGTAATTGAATGTAGGAATAAATGTAATCATTTTTCTCCAACGGGTCTACATGAGTATGTAATATTTTTCTAACTGCCTAAGGGATTGCTAAATTGATGTATGCAATTTTTACCTGAGTAAATTAAGAAATTTCTTGAACTAAGTAATCTCTATCAATATTGGTAAAGACACCATGCTCGGTGATTCATTAAATTCCTGTGTATTTTAATGCTGGCCAGCAGAGTTTGATAACTGCATATGAAAATCTAATATTAATTTTTACGGTGTAAATTTTTGATTAATTCATCTCGGTGCATATTTGAAATTAGCAATATATATATTATAATTCTAAATGCATTATTTTAAATAGTTGTCACCTGAACACACCATAGATCTAGAGATTTAAGTTGAAAGATTGAGTGTCTTCCTTTAATGCTGCAATAAATATCCTTGGTTATATATATATATTTGATTCAGAGTTTTTCTTATGATGACTTGTGTGAATGTTTTTAACACCAGTACTCCTGCTTGGTCTTAGGGGTTGTTCGGGTTAGTAAACACAACGCAACTAGAATTTGGTTTTTGATATTATTGTAGGCTAATTATTGTAACAGTTAGTATTTAACATTTGGTACCACAGAACATCTGGTGCCGCGATATTAGCACGTAACAAACTGACGAAAATATTCATGTTTTAGAAATTTCAAATTAAAAAAAATTAATTTGAGAAAACAATGAAATCTAACCTTTAATGCCGTCTCCCGGCTCCTATTCTCAGATATGGGAAAGTTTCATATCCGTAATGAAAAAATTAAAATTCAAGAAGTATGACGCTACGACAAAAACTAACTGGGGTATTTAATTTAAAAATTAGCAATTTTTTATGTCATTTTGAGCTTGCCTTAAGAGATCAGTTAATTACGTTAAGAAATAAGAATTAAGTTAGAAATATTCGAGGGAATAAATTTAAATCAAATGCAGCATAAAATGTGTATAAATATAGACGTACAAGGAAGCGATATGGGGTTTACATTAGATTTTCGTTTTCTTTTAAGCACTCTAAAAACATTTTTATAACTTGTTGAAAATGTCACTTATTTCACTGACTGTGAGAGTGACGCTGTTGGTTTCTTGGGTTAGGTTATTGAAAATATCAAAGTACTGAGGGTTATCTTCCTAGGAGGAATACATTCGTGGAGTATTCTGAGGAGAACTGAACCATATTCCGTTACAAGTCATGAAAACCAACCATGCGGTCAGTCCATTCGCCTGGTATCGAATTCAATCAAGGTCGAACAACTAGTATTAAGCGGAACCTGTAGTATTCTTATTAACATAAATTATATTAGGAACTTTAGTGTTCAAGCAAGTATATTCAGACAAAGCACATTTCAGATGGCATTTTAATTATCTTTGCAAAATCGTGTATTTAAAATTAAAGTATTTTTATCTGAAAATATGTTTACAATACGTATCTGGAATAAATATCACTAGAATTGGAAAATAACTTTTAAGCTATATTACTGGTTGCGGTCCATAGTTTTAATAGAAGCAACTTAAATCTTCCCTCAAGAATATAGACCTCTATTAATATCCCTGTTATTAAATAATGAATAAACTGTATGTATATAAGTGCATACATATATATGTATACATGTTCCTTGCATTGTGGAAAAATGACAGCACTTGGAACGACCATATTTTTAATACATACACTCCATCCGAATATGTGCAACTCGAAGCTTGAATTTTGATTTTCGAATTTGTATATGATTCATTTCATACTTTGAAATAATACTTTTATAATATCTATTTTAATTGGTTAGCTTTGGCAAACAGCTAACTGCTTTAAATCAAAGATCAAATTAAATCTTTATTTTATAATATTTATGTTTATAAATTTGATTTTCGATGTCTATAAATTCGATATGTTTTAAGAAATAGCTTTAAAAAGTGTGCTTTAATGAATTTTACTGCATATCAGAAAGATAAATTCTGAGTATAGCTGATACATAAACCAGATCAAGTTTTTATTTTAAAATATTTATATTTATAAATTTGATTTTCGATGTCTGTAAGTTCAGTATTCGATGCTTTATGAAATAACACCAGAAAAAAATAGCGTATATATGTAAATTGCCACAGGTATAAAATTACGAATTCCAAACGCTTATTAAATATATGGCAGAAAAATCAACAGTTCTAATTTTCCGACAATGTCACTTGCTGTTTTCCAAATTGCTTACTAATCAAATTGCTAATTAATCAAGTTCTCTTCGTTTCTAAACAAAGCTGCTACCAATAAACTGAATAGCCGGAGATAATGAAGAATAGAATGTTTGATTAGCTAGAGGGGAGTAACAACATTAGATAGTTTCTGCTGATAAAGCAATAAAACGTTTATTTTCTATTAGTAGAATAGATAAAGCGCCTAGCTATTACCATACACTTTGGTTTTGTGTTTACTAACTCAGAGATACTTCCTTACTTTGCACATATTTATGAATTTTATTTTATATACATCTAATACTGCATTCTCTGTGTTTTGCAAAATATATCACAAGGTTTATAGAAGTAGCATCAATCTAATAAATAAATGAATGTAGTGATACTGCAAATTTAGGAAAATGAAAAAGGGAAAAAGGAAAATGAAAAAGGGAAAAAGGAATATAAAAAAGCAAAGTAATTAAAAAGTATTAAATAATAATTACAGAGAAATTTAAAGTACCTGAAAATCTAGATTGAGAATACAAGTTTGGAGAGCAGAAGTGTTTACTAGCGGAGACCAGTTAGGTTTAGCAAAGAAAGAAACGTTGAAATATCATTGAAATATCAATGGTACTTTTGCCTTAAGTATAATTCATAAGCACAAATTCTTATTGCAACCTAAGGAGTGGCTTGTATAACGAACTAATTGGCTTTAAGTAGTGTTTCCTGTTGTGCCACGTGACCTCTGCTGCGTTTTTGAACTTTGCGATTTTTAAACTAAGATGTCGAAACCTTTTTGCCTACTAGTTTCCTCTACAGAATGATTGAAACATGGTGGATTCCTTAAGAAAATTTCCAATAAGAAATTATTAAATTAGTAATTATGAAGATTTCACTGCGTGGGTAAGAGAATTTGAAAGGAATGCAATCAAAAGCAATTGCGAAACTGGTTACAAGAACAGATAAGAAACAAATGAAAAATAAAATTCAAACAACAGTTTTCAATGATGCAGTATCACCAAGAACAGTGGAAGCCGAATGGTTTGTATTCGAAGGTTCTCCCTCAGTTGCGAAACCCAATATGCATCTGAGAATTATGCTCTTTGGGATGTGAACTCCAGACCTTCCCAGATTAGCCGGACACGATTTTAAATTGCAGACGTCGGTGCGCAATAAGATGGGAGAAAAACGCTTAAACACAACAACTTTAGTGTCTAAATATTCAAACAAAATTGCTAACCAAGATGTTGAATCTTTCAAACGGTCTCTAAAATATTTCTTCACTTTTCGAAATATCTTTCAAGAATTCTATAAAAAGTATCTAATGTTAAAATTCCTTAATAGTTTTCATTCTTTGGCCAAATTTTCTATAAACTGGGTAATAGATCTTCTGTAGAATTCCGTAAAATTTTATGTTTGTAGCAATTAGGCCAATTATTGGCTCGCTGCGTTGTTGGTTTTTATGGTTTTCCTTTTCTGACAAAAGCAAGAGACAATTTTCCTTAAACCACGGCTTCCCACCCAAATTCTGTAAGACAAAATTTCATTTCGGGGGGGGGGAGGCGTCCACAATATAAACTAGGGGATTATGATAAAATAGTTAATAAAATTATTTAATAACAATAACAATAAAATAAACGAAATCCAAAAATTTGCGGTTGGGAGATACTCGTGTTTCTGGAATTTCTTAAGTTAACGGGAAAATCAAATTCTGTGTATAGAAAATTTTCGAAGGAGAAATCATTATTTAAACACCAACTAATCTAGAAAATGCCAGTCAGTCATAGTTAATCCTTTCATCCCATATCGATTATTGGTATCGTTGTGGTGAAATTTATTGTTTGTGTTACTGATCTTTATTGCTCTAGTGAAATATGTTTCCGTAAGTAGTACCTACTCACCGTAGCCGCTAATGGGGTCAGCAGTGGTGCAGCTAAACTCTTAAAAATATTAATTTTCAGTCAAAGTTTAAATTTATACTGTTTTAATTTTTATTTTATTATTTCAATTTTAATATTCAGCTATTGATGCTTAACGTTGAAGATAATTGCACGAATTCTAAATATTAAGATTACTCTCACAACATTTGAGCCAGATTTTAATATTCTCTTATGAAAATGTCAGCCACAAAGACCTCCACTAGTAGGACCTACCTTATTTAATAGCCCTAGGAATAAATTTATATATGTTGCTTAGAATGTTATATTTAATTTTTTTTCTGTAAGTAAAAATATATTTCAGTTTTATCGAGTGAAATTTTCCAAATTTATAATTTACGTTTTGATATTATATTTCAAATTGTTTAATTATTAAGTTTTAATAACCTACAAGTAAATATTTGATTTAGGAATTGTTTAACATTTTAATTAAAAGCTTTTAATATCCTACAAATAATTATTTCGTTCAAGAGTATTCTATATGCGTATATGCGTATTCACATAATTCAAATTAACGGGGATCCACAAGCAAAAAATCTGATGAGGACACTACTTGACTTCCTTATACGACCTATTAAAATATACACATTTTTTGCTCACTCCATTTAAACGTATTTCCTCGAATTATTTAAATTAAATTAACCGGCTCCTAAAGTAAAGTTGAAAACGGCATCCGAAACTGCAAGTTTTGAAATTAAATACCTCGATCAGTTTTTGCTGCATATGGGAGTCCCACTTCTTGTATTTTTATTTTTTCATGACGAATATAAAACTTCCCCAAATACAAGTATAGGAGTCGGGAAGACCGAATTAAAAGTTAAATTTCGTTATTTGTGGAAAATAAAAATTTTTTAAAATTTTGACATAACCATAACATGAATATTTTCCTCATTTAAAAAACTTGTGTAATTGAAAGTATATGACTACGACCAACGATTGTGAAAGTAAAGGACAGGTAAGGGTGATGGGTACGTATTTATATGCACATATATATTGCTTTGGGTTATTTATGTTCACAGTTACTTTTGGTACTACCGATTGTAGTAAAAAGGGAGGTTGTACAACTAGAAGTTATAGTAGTCCCATATACAAGATTTCAACTTTCTGCGACTAATCATTTTTGAAGTCTGCGAGATATCTACGTACATTCGTGACGAAAAAATCCATTTTAAAATGCGTTTAAAAAAAGAGTCCTTTAGTCTGTCCGTACGTACAGATATCGCCCAAAAATAGTAAAAATGAACATTTTCTTTGAAATATCGTATTCGAAATTTTTCGCGATTACAGTTCTTCCTTTACTTGAGAAAGTAAAACGTTTGGGAATCTTTAGGTAATGAGACCTTCTAATACGGTCTGAAATTGTGGCATTTTTGTTTAAGTTTCACGAAGGAAATGAATATTTAATTTAAATGTCTTCCATCTGCCTCATTTCGCTACGTAATTCACTTATTCCTGAATTAATGTTAATATCTGGCTACATTATGACTCAGTGTTAGCTTCCTACACCAGCTATACGGCGGTAGCCGTCTGCTGCCTTCAGCACAATATTTAAATCTTCAGAATCTAGGAATTTGTTTTAATATTGAAGGACTAGTGTAGGAAATGCAGGGTTACTAAAAATGCCTCAAAGGTTCTTTCAGTTTCCTCCTTTCAGTTCCGACTGAAAGGAGACTCAAGATTCGGCAAAAAGCACTGAACTATTTCTACTGATTTGTGGAATTTGTGAACCGTGTAAATAATTTAAAGCGAGACAAACTTTATAAAATGTTGAATTTATAGTGATTGAGAAGAAGCTTGTATTTAATCAAGCTTGAAGCTTGTTGAAGCTTGTGTTTATGTTGTTGAAGCTTATGTTTATGTTTAGGTTCAATTGGCTGGTTACTGGGTGTTGCATATTTTAATTTAAGCTCTCGGAAAGGGGTGAGGTAGAAAAAATTTAAAATGATTTGATTTCTGTGGCTGTTTTTTTTCGAGTTAGAATTTCCGATGGTGATAATTCACCATACATAACCTATATAGCGCCTTACTGTTATTGTAATTGAGCTAGAAGACTTGAGTTGAACCTCCAGCAGGTGTTATAGTTGGAGTTCAAGAGGAAGATTTGCGAAACATTGCTGCCAAGGTTAGCAAAACTTTTAGTTTTATGAAAAGTTTGCATGTGTCCTAGAAGGAGAAAAATCTCAAGATTTCCTTCCATTTGATTTATAGCGTAATGGCACAAGTTTTGATTTGAATACTGATGAAAAGCTATTCAATTTAAATCATCTTTCTCAAAGCAAACTTAACAAAGTTTCCCGTCGTCACCGAATTCTAAACTTTGATATCGAAACGATTATGCGTCGGTCTTAAAAGACAGAATGACAAATATGTTAGTTAGTAGATTAACAGAATTTCACACTAATAATTTATAATTATCATAGTCATAGTAGATGCCGTAAGCTCTCCATATTTCGATTCAAGCTTCTCCGAATTCATGCTAGCTGGCTGCAAATGAAGCATTTTCGAATCAATTATTCAGGAAATTTAACTTTTCACACCGAATTAATCTCTCCTTAGCGTGAAGCTCTGATCTTAATACACTGACGTTATCGAAGTGCGGGCTTGGTAAATATTCCAGACTTATTATGATGTTGACAGCTATTTTAACTAAACAAGAGAAGGGAGAAGTCACATAGCCATAACAATAATGCTAAGATAATTGAACTGAAAATTAAATGTATTTTAAAGGTTTAAATTTAGCAATACAGAAAAAATTCTTCTTCTATTGATAACTTAATAATATCCTATAAAGATTTTATGTGTAAATATTACACATCAATAAGTATGCTTTTTCTTTTGTAATAAAATTTGTGTATAATGATTTAATAAATCAAATCATTATACACAAGTTGAATAGTTAGAGTTATATAGAGTTGAAATTGTTCAAAACATATTTAAAATATTCGTACAAAACTGTTCAAATATGCAATAGATGAGGTGCAGCGGAGTATAAATTTATTTTAAAAAACACGGAATGCGAAAAGTAATCGTCAAATACAGGTGAAAGGTATTATTTTCGCTTTGAGCTACTTATTCTGTAACATCAATGTAGTAGCTATCTGGAATATTCTACGTTAATAAACAGTTAGAAAGCTCACTGAAATCAGTTCATTCACTATTAAAATATTTCTGTATAGTTTACATAAGCAATAAAAAATATGTAAATCAAAATTCTAGTCAGCCCTTTAACTCTTCATTTTAATTTAGGTATTACTCATTTTGGCCTTCTGCTAACATTTTGGACTAAAGTTAAAATACGAAGTTTAAAATTTAGATCTTGTTTCTAATTAAGCAACACTTCATTTATTTTAAATAGCAGTTCAAGATTTGGAGGCCAGGAATTTGATTCTTTGAAAATGAAGGAGCCTCTTAGAATACTCGTCAAGTTGCAATTTAGTAAAGCATACTTGCGTTTGGAGCAAATTTTAGTCAAGATTGAATCGATTGAGGGCAAACCGACACAGGTCTTTTTTCATCAGGAACAAAGAAATCTGCAGAGCAGAAAAGCCATGGCTGCATTTATACCCAAAAGGCGTAAAGCGAGAGAGATGGCAGCGCCAGCTGCCTGCAGAAATAGAAATGAAAATTAAAAAATTAAGTTAACTTTAAAAGCCTTAAGAAGGACTGGATTGAAATTAAAGTCAGTAACGAAACGAAACAAATCTTTGTGAATGTAAAAAGCTTCAAGAAAATTCAATTTATTAGTGAATTGATTCACCACTTTTTGGATAATTTTTACAGACCCGAAGTCTAAATTGTGATTGAATTTGCAACTATGATTAGTTGTCGAAGACGTATTAATTTCGCCTTCTCGAAAATTTCTTTCTGCAGTGCTAGAAGCTCTCTCTCTCTGATCCATAAACCTCAGCTTAAAACACTTAAAGCTAATTTTTTATTTCGGTCGTGAATGCAGAGAGAATAAACTACAGTAAAGATCAAAATCATAGTAACTGGTTAATAAATACAATAACCTTACGATATTAAAAGTTAACTTCTGATGAGTTTTGGGATTTACAAATTCAAATCGGTAATAATACAATAAACTGCTAATTAGAAAAATTACACTGTAGAGTTATGTGCCAATTTCTTGTTATCCCCTGTTTTGTCCTGGGTTTAAAATTGGTGGACGCAACAGAACTGGGGAAACTGATGAAATCCTATTCACGAAAAGAAAAGATAACGTAGACTGTGCTTTCCTCCCACAATAGGTTTTGGGTGGTTTGCGTCGAAAACCAGGAAAATGTTTTCGCTGGAGTGGCTATGTTCTTCCCCAACTGCAAGCAGCTAGATATGAACATTTGTTAGTAATTTCCACAATTTAAAGCCAGATGACGTAATGGTCATTCAAAAGTAAAATGTAAGTAAAGCGAGATAAATGTGTGACCTCCAAGCGAGAAGTTATTCTATCCTTCAAAAGCCTAAAAAGCTTTTTTTAGTCGCTTGAGCTTTTTAAAAAATAATTGAATACAATTTTTGTTGTTCGGTTGTTGAATTTCGTTGAATCGCAGTTTAAAAAGCCAACAAATTTCAAAAGTGGGATGTTGATAACAACGTACCATACTTGAACACCATTGAATGAACACATTGTCTGTAGCAAAAAAAATAAACGTTTCTTTCTTTTATTAAAAGCTTTTAATCGTATTAATGAAAGCTACTGAACGTACTAATGAAAGTTATTATACGTATCTACAGATATCTTAAATTATCTTATCCTAAAATACCGTATCTACAATGTCTTTTTCTTGGGAAAAGACGCAAAAAAGATCTAATTAAACTTACGCCTGAAATTGGGGAAACAGTCCCACCAGAAGCCATTGTGGTTACGCTTAAAAACATCATCATTAATAGTAAAAATTATGTTGAACTATTTGTAAAACAAGTTTTTGAAAGGATTCGGGAAAACAAACACAATTAGAAATTGCAAAACGAAAAAAAATAATTTTGAATTGCAAAAACTAAACCCTTTAAAAGAAAAGAAAATAATGTTCGAAACGTCAAACGGAAAAATGTACCAGTATGAAGTCTTATGCAAACATTCGATTTAAATGATGGAGACATAGCTTCATTTTTAATAATACTTGAACGTTAGGCCAAATGGGTGGTGTTAAATGAAGATTATGTTTTTCATTTATTAGGACTCTTAATTTATTTAATTTATTAGGAAATTCAATTAATCGTTAGATAATCTAAAGGACAGGGTAATGAATACGCATTTGTTAACGATTTATTATTAAAACGTTTTAAGTTAAGCCCAGAAAAATTTCGCTAGAAATTTTTTAATTATATTAGGGATTCAAAAAATACATAGACAGATTTTGTTTTCGAAATTTATAACTATTTTAACAAATGGTTAGCAGGATTAAAAATAAGTTATTTCGACTCTTTAAAAGGATTAAATATAACAGACCAGTTGAAAAAAACAATTTCCGAATTCTACGCGGGAACATTTAATTGATTCAGGACCTAAACATGTAAACGCGAATGTATGAGCTGGAAAATTAGGTAAATACGAAAATGATCGATCAGAAATAAATATAAGCATGAAATTAAAAGTGTTTCTAAGTTAAGGCCTTGGGATGATTCTGAAAACTTACCTCAAGTAATGAATTCTGGTAACTCGAAAAGAGTCGACTCTAATAAATTCAGAAAACAGTGACACGATGAGAAGCCCTGAATATTATGCAAAAGACAGCTTGCCTAAGCATAAATACAAAGATAATCAGAAACTTATTCGTAATGATCAGGGTGAACCCAAATGTTTTTCATGTAATATTTTAGGTCTATCTTAGATAGACACTGAAGCATCGGCATGTTTTTTTAAGAATCGGTTATGAAAAGTCTGAAAATAAGTTTTTCGTTTTACAGAAACGAGTTATTTGGTTTTAGAAATGAAAACTATTTAATAAAAGGCCTTGGCACGGTATCTGCGAATTTACAAATTCATGGCGTTGTAGCGTCATTAGGTTATTTTAAAGTAGGAGACGTGAAAAAGTAGCAATGCCCGCCGGGACTCAAACCTGGACCTCTCGAATACGCGCCAAGTGTGCTACCGTTATACTAGGATCGGTGATACCTTGTATATCAACTATGCAAAAGATTATAATATTACTGGGTTTGAAAACGTTGAAGAAAATTCGTGTATTAAATTACAAGTGGATGAAACAACGAAAATAACAAATAATAGTTAAATTTTGTAAAAGTAAAAACTGAAAAGGAAGTATTCTATGCTGTGAAAAAAATATGAAATTAATTATGCTAATCAAAATTGTGTTCGAAGCTAACTGTAACAAAAACAAAGGTTTATGCCGTTACCTTCAGATGTAAAACTGGAATGTGGAATATGTTGATCACTTTGTGGGGTTTTACTTATTTAATTCCAATGTTCTATCTTAGAATTCTATATTAGAACCCCACGAACACTAACAAGCGAATAATCGCTTATATGTGTGGATAAACACGTAAGACTTAAGAAAGGTGAACTACCCTTTATTTCTCAGAATAAATACAATCAACTCCTACTTGGAGTATACACAAAGCCTCCACTTGGACTTGAACTTAAATAATTATGAAACTAAACTAAACTAAGCTTAACTAAAGCTATCTGAAAGGTATAGCCGAAGCTATCGGAATTCTAAGTAGTTGGCCCCTAAGTATTAATTAAATCGGCGAAGGCAAGCAAGGGACTAAAGTATGGCCGAGCATAATATCCTAAGAGAGAACGTAGACAAAAGGCAAACACGGGCTAGTCACAAAAATCAAACTCTCTCTGTAGAGGTCGGTGAAGCATCGACTTAAATAGTGCTCTTACTCATTTGCATTCACTGCATTTCTGAAATTACGTTCTGGCAGGAAATTGTAGGCTGAAATTAGAATAGATAGGACAGTTGCATAACTTAACTGTTAATAAAATTAGGATACACCTTACAACTTTCATATTAGAAGCAAAGCTGATTGTCCAAAACGCTTGCACAGAAAAATACCAACTATAAAGCGAAAGTAATTTCCAAATAGAAATGATCTAGCAGATAGCACTCGAATTGAATTATAAAAATAAATCATACGTCCTATTAGATAACTTTATAAAAATTGAAGTAGATCTGGAAGATGCTATTTATTGACTGGACTGACCATGAAAAAACATCCTAAAAATCACGGTCAAACGCATGCTGAGGGATATGAAAAATATGTTAACAAATATATGGAAGAGAAATATGCCTGAAGAGACAAGAAAATTTTCTCAAACTTTTACTTCTCATAGACCTTTAAACTTTTGATTATAAAGTACCAAAAAAAGATATGTTCTTATGATAATTTCAATTATATATGTTAAAAAACATTTAATGGGAATTGTTTAGTCAGGATGTCCGAATATTAGCAATTTCCACAGTTCTTCATCAGATGATGTCATGGTCATTCAAAAGTAAAAAAATTTAAGTAAATCGAGATAAAAATGAAACCTCGAGCGATAAGTAACGCTACCCAGTCATGAACCTTTTAAAAATTAATTGAATGAAGTTTTTGTTGTTCAATTGCTGAATTTCGTTGACTCGGAGTTTAAAAAACCAACACATTTTCACGGTCACCATTCATATTTAATCCTGATACTGAATGACATACCCAGTCTGTTGAGGTTTTTGGGGCAATGCAAAATAGTGCAATTAAACACCCAAGAGACATTGCCCATTAATATTTACATTAGTATTTAGTTGAATTCATGTCGTGTCTGTTGCATTCTAAAACAGTCTCTGCTATGGTAAAATGTGTCTGCTACGGTTAAAAGTTATTTTGAATTTTATACCGCCTCTTATCATAAGCCATCGCTAGACTAATGATTTTAGTGCAATAGTTTTTAATTTTTTTTACTTTTTTATATTGGGTTTGAACATGTTTTTAGTCACATAAGATTTAATAAATATGACTCTTTTCTTCTGTATTGTTGTTATTTCACCTTCCTTAGACGCAGGGAAAGAAATAAGCCAAAATCCGTTGTATGGCTTTTTCCATATTTATGGGAAAAGATATGTTTGGCTGAGTATTTGTTTTTCGGCCGATAAGACAGCAAAAACATTTTTATTTTGTGGAAAACAATACTGTGTTTCCAAGAGAAAGCTTTCTAAACTTTTCTATCTTCAAACCTAACTAAAGCTAATGCATTCCTATCGTTAGACTGAAACCTCCCCAACTATTTTTAAAATATTCAGAAAACGCCCGCTATAAAAACATTCAAAACACATTTAGACATTGTGTTCCTGTTAAGTGGGAACCAGTTCTGCAGCCAAATGTCGCCGGCACGGTTAAAGAGGATCCAAAAATTGTCTCGCTAAACGAATTATGACATTCCTAAATGTGACAGCGCCCTCTAGAGGAAGCAGGACAAAGCTTGTAAGCAGAAAGATGCGGTTTTATGGGCAAGTTTAAAGACCGCTGGCAGATTTATTGAACTCTTTTGAAGGTAACATTGAGTTTTATAAGGGTGTCATCTAGACCGACATCGCCTTAGAAAATTGCGAGATTTGCAGTTCTGTTAGTCGTATATTATTTGTTACAATATATTAAGAATGAAGAATACAGCACATATAAGCATACAAATGCGATGCAGACACAAATAATACAGGTTCTTACTTGCAGTATAAGACGAGAGAAGAAATTAGTAATTACCGGTAATAGAGAGTAATTTTTGGTGAACTAGCTACAAACGAGACCTACGTTGTTAGTAAATTTGCGTTAGTTATTAGAAGAGGAAAAAATGAATATAATGATTTTAATGAGTCCAAGTAGTAATTAATAATAAGATTTGATTTTATTGCTTTTAAAATCGGTTTCGTTTGTTCATCGACGAGGAACAGATGAACATTGCAAGAAAAATAAAGTATTTTATGCTTTGAAGAATGACAACTCACGAATGACACGCGGAAGTTAAAAACCTTTTATTTTGGGCAGTATTTGGACAGTAACAAATTTCTTTCAAACTGTTATTTTTTTTAATTTGAATTTTTTTTTTAAATTTGAAAATTTAAATTTGAAAAAAAAATCTTTCGCTTTGTCGAGTGGCAATACATGACTTATAAAATCCCTGAGTTTATTAATCAATATTTTATTACGCATGATATGAAATGAATATAAAGGAGATTGGATACTAAAAATTCAGGCTTTTGGGCATTCCGGTAGAAAAACTATGCATGTTGAGAATTTGGTGAGCCGCCATTTTTCTGACAATCTAAGACACAATACATATATAAATAGAAATTCTTCATTATTTAATAATAGAAATGAAAGATATATTTCATTGATTTTGGAAGAGTTGCAAAAGTTATTTATATAAAGATTTATATATATATATGTATATATATATAAATGCATGTGATATTAATATATATCAATGATTCTAGTCAGTAATTTATATATATATATAGAGAGAGAGAGAGAGAGAAAGAGAAAGGGAGACGGTATGCATGTATAACAATCAGTTTGAATTAGTTATAAAAGCGCCTTAACGTTTTATTTAAAAGATTCGTTTTCGTTTCTCAGGTTCGTCCATGTGAATACCGTATTTATTTGTATGTCACATATCAGTTACTTGTTGTCATTTGTTTCCTCTCTAAAACTTTCCTTATTATGTAAGTAATTATTTAACACTCCGATAGTCACAAGTATATATATTAATTAATCATAAATGAATAAATAAACATAAAGTAAAAAGCATTCAAAAACTAGAAAAATAAAATTAAAATAATGCTTTTAAAATCCATCCCATATTCAACTGAAAACAAATCTTACGAAAAAAGTACAGAAGCAAAGCGGTAAACTTCATGAAAGACGCAACAAATTGCCAAAACCAAAAAGGAAAAAAACAGTAATTTACATCTTTCGGCTGATGTATTTGTTTCTTTCGTTGCACCAACTCCCTGATGACATCCCGCGAAAGATTTAAATTACATTTTTCCTTTTTCACTTTTGATTTTAACATTTTTTGCGCCTTTAATACATTTGCCATTGTGTTTCTAGTCTTTTGCTTTCTGCATATGGTTTGCTGTGAAATGAATATGGGATTGATTTTAAACGCATTATTTTAATTTATTTTGCATTAATCATTCATAGTTATACTTCAGTTAATCACTTTTAAGTCATTAGGAACATTAATACAGTGGTTACAAACTGGCGGCCTGCAGACCGCATGCGGGATCCGAATACATTTCAATTATGTATTTGTAGCAAATAAGGTCTTGCAATCAAGATTTTGATTACTTAAAATCCAAGTTTACATAACTAACACGAATAGCGCATCAGAAAAGTCAATGGAATTGATTCATTTACAGTGTGCTATATAGTTCTTATTTAAAGATATGAAGATATGGATTTTATTAAATTTTATTCATACCTTTCCAAAAATAAGTGTGCTAAGTTACGAATTTTCGCACTAAGAATAATCGCTTTGTTTGGGAATACATATAAACGCGACCAGCTTTTTCTCACAGTTGAAATCAATAACAGAAGAATACAACTGACCGATGAATATATTCAATCTGTAACGAAGATAATTTCGATGGATTTCTCTCCAAAGTTACAAACTTCATCAGAATCGAAACGTTATTGCTGTCTTGTTGTTGTATGAGGTAAAGAAGTTCATAATTATTTAGACACAAATACGCCGAAGAAAAATTTAATAAATGAAAGAGACTAAATTGTCGTTATTTATTCTCAAGTTTTGTTCCACATAAGAAGTTTCCTCTGAAAACTTAGAAAATATTCAGAACTCGCTTATTTTTGTTTAAATTAAAGTAACTTGTGTAATGATTAGTTAAACATTTGAGAAATATTTGAAATAAATATCAGTCTGAAAATATAAATTAGTTGTTAATGTGTTTTAATTACAAAGTGTAACCAACAGAAATGCTTTGCAGGTACAAAACATTAACTTCCAGACAGCAAATAAATATAAAATTGAATTTTTTTATGTTATTATCATTTATGCACGTTGTAGTAAATATCTAGCAATATTTAAAATATTGTTTATTTTGTTACCAAAAGTGTTCATTTAAAAAAATTGGCCCGTTATGTGTTTTCAGATGGGCCATGCGGCCTGTATGTAATTTTAGTTTGAGGCCCTGTATTGAGATTACATAGTAACATATACTAATATATAATAATACATAATCCTATTTGACTCCTTTTTGCATCTAAAGTAATCCAGTGGTCTGAAACTCAAATGACATGGGCCTGAATGCGTGATCTGAAAATAGCTGATGAGCCAGAATTTTTTTGGAAAGCGAAATGAAATTGTTATCAAAAAACAAAATCTATTGTAGTTAAAGTTTTCATTTCTCTTACTAAATATTCGGTGAAACATACATAATTAATATTAATAACAATGCAAAGAAATCATTCATATTTCTATTCATTTTCTATCTGAAATCTATAGTAGCTGTTATGACATTCTTGTTAATTTCGTATTGTAATTCAAACATATTGACAGGTAAATATTAATATCTCAGACAGACATTTATTTCAAATGATTTTAATATGTTGAATTTAAACGAAAATGAAAGAAATTATGAAAAATATCTAAATTTTCAGAGGAAACTTTCCAAGTGGGACAAATGATAATGAAAATTATGTTAACTCAGCAAAATTTTGAAATCTTTTAACACAGTATTTGCAAGAGGTACTCCCGATCCGCATAAAATTGCATACGACCTCCGAGGTTTCAATTTGAGACCAGTGATCTAACTAATTGTAAGATGATGTAATAATACAGTATCCAATCGTTTCCAAGTTTGAGAAATCACATGAGATAACAATCGTGACGGCTAATCGTTTTTGAATTATGCAAGATAATTCCTATGTACGTAGGCATAGACGTCATGAAAAATATGCATTCTGATTATATTTTGAATTCATTTTACAATCCCTTTTGAAATCTAGAGTCCTTTATTTTGCGCGCATATACAGACGTCGCGCAAAAAATAGTCACAATGGATTCAGGAATGGTCAAAATTTATATTTCTGCTGTAATCTGAAACACAAAATTTTTCACGATTACAATATTTCCTTTACTTCGTACAAGGAAGCTAGTGATGCCAATGTTTGCGCGATGCTGATTCTGTGTAATTCTCTGATATTTCTTAAGCGAAAACAGATCGTTGTGTGCATCGGTAGATGAACGGCGAAGAAAGAAATTATAGAAAAATTTGACGAGGAATTTGTTTCATTTTTTAACGTATAATCCTTATTTGATAATTAAAATTTCTATTTTAAATTGTTAAAGTGTATTTTTATGTATTCATAATGTTTGCTCATTAAACATAGTTTGGGAATCGTTTTAGAAAAAAAGTCCCTAAAATCGCCCAATTTTACTTGATAAGTAAGTTTCACCTTTTTATGTGTAAAAAGTTGTCAAATTATGCCAGGGCCGTTGCGTTAATATATAAGTACCTCTATTTGCTTTATATACTCCAAAACTTATCCCACTTTGTGCAGTTTCATGAAAGTGAATAAAGTGCTACAAATAAACCAAAACGAAAGAAACGTTAAAGATAACTTACAAGCACAGAAACAGAAATAAAGGCAGAAATAAAAGCGCAGAAACAGTAGTAAAATGGAAGCGCAGAAAGAGTAGTAATTACTTAAATATGGCTCTTAATTATGCATAGAATAACATTATCAAGCAAAGGTTTTAGAATTGCATTGTTTAATATGATAATAACGGCTTCTAAGTTATATATATATTTCAGAAAAGATACTGCTCTTTCCTTTGTGATATATGTGTCTTACTTTCCTTCAGACATAAAATAGTAATAGCATTGTCAGAGAAATGTGTCGTACATGCTTTGTCTTTAACTTAACTGAAGCAACGAAATGAAACTAGGAACTTTTGCAAGGAAGGACAAACTCGAAATTAAATGTCCCATCCAATCTGGGGAGACCTAGAATGCTGTTCATAAAAAATAAATAAGACGCAACTGATGGTACTGCTCCGAATTTTTGCAACAATCAAGAGAGTAACTTTGAAAAGAATTCGAGTGGAAGAAAAAACTTTCTTTTAACTCTCAATAAACGATTTACAAGAGACTGAATCCACATAACTCGAGAGAAGGTGGGAAAAAATCGTGTTATATACTTAAAATGTCAGAATGGGGACTTGCGCACTTCTTTGACGTCATTTTCCTAAACAGAATAAAATTTTCTTTACTATATTTTAGAATATTGGGAAAAGAAAATGCAAAAAAAAAAGACTTTTTTTTTAAATGAGCAGATGTTTGGAGATGACAATGCAATGAAGTGAAGCGAATTTTTCTAAATTCGATTTAAATGTTTTTATATTTAATATTTAAATGGTTTTTCGCACATGTCTCGATTTAAAGAACAAACTAAAATTCTCAGACACATACTGTTTGTGCAGTTGAATAGAGCGGAAAAAAAATTTAAATGAAATTTATATTAAAATTTTAACTTACTTTACAATTTTTTTGCGAATTTTTGGAAATTCTTGATTTTTCTATTGTTTGACATTTATGATTTTAAGATTTCAATACCAGAAATGTATCAGTTACAAAATTTTGAACTTTTCACAGATCATAACTTCCAAAATTAAGAATAACAAAAATGTATTATTTTGGCGATTTTGCGCAATTTTGTAAATACGTATGCTACAGTGTGAAACAGAATCGTTTCTACCTTCATCTACTGCTTGGTAAATATACTTCCAAGGTTATTACTGCATCATAATAAAATCTAACGCGACATTTTAAAATTTTCCCATTTTGTGAGCTTATACATATTTTTCTCATCTTTTCATTTTAAGAGTTGATTTTCTTAATTTTATTGGTGTACGTAATATAGTACTTTAATATAGTACGTATGTACGTAATATAATACTTTGAAATCCCAACATTAAAAAATATATCTGTTATAAGGATTTGAGATTTCCAAAGGTTATAAAAGAAAACACTCGAAAGATGTTGATATAAAGTATCTGATAGAAAATGGTAATGTTTTCAGAACTGATACTGAATTAGTGAAAGCTGTTTACGAATGTGAATACTAAATGGTGAACCCTTTTTTTCAATAAGATTTAAATTTTCTTATTTAATATCGAAATGATTTTTGGTAGGTACCTTCATTTAACAAAAACACTAAAAATTTCAGAATTTACCCCCTCCAGCAACGGGAAAGCCTTTCAACGAACTTTATAAGGCATTTTCAACTTCTTTTCTTTTACCCAAATCGTTGGATGTTTTCGATCATTTCACGTAAACAATTGTTAGAAGTAAAAGTGGGCTTATCTAGTAATGAGAAATCTTTTTTTAATTTAATAACTTGACTGCTAACGTATCACTGAGGCTAAAAAATGAAACGTCGCGTTACAGAACTTAGAAGGAGCTGACACGCCAAGATCTCGGACATCTCACCGTTAATGACATAAATAGATGTTTTATGATGTAATAGAATGTATCTGCCGGGTGGCAGAAACTTGTTATAGTATGCACCAAGTGGCAGAAAATCTGTACATTAGAATATATGTATATCAAGTAACAGAAGAACTGTAAATTAATACGTAAGTAAATGTAGAATAGAAAAAAAAATGGAATAAACTACATTGACAGTGCAACACACAACCAGAATATTTAAATTAAACATTTTGATATTTTCAAGTATTTCCAAATACTGAATTAATATTTTTGTATGGTAGCAATTCATATAAACTTTGCTAGTAAACATTCCAGAAGAGAAAAAAAATAACAAAAAATTTGGAACCTTTTTTACAATTCCAGTAGTAATTTTTCGAAATAAACATGTTCCAATCAAATCATTAAGATACTTTTGCGAATTTACATCCCATATATAAACATTATAGCCAATATAAGAAAAGTACGGCACTCTGTGAACGTGAACATTAATCAGCTGATCACCTCCGCGGCGCACGCATTCGCCTTTTCTGATGTAAGATAACTTATTCAAAGCAAGATAAGTTTCATAAGAATATCTCAAATGTTAAAATATAATTCAAACGTTCTTCACGGTAATTCCACTTTTATTCATCTAGCTAAGCCATCCTAACTATATTACAATGACGACGAGAGAAGGGTTGTCTTTTAACAGAGAAGCTCGTATCTGTGAAGCGTATTAAGTAAAGAACTGCCTAGATAGAAACACATTTTTTATCCCAAGACCTTCTAATCCTCTTACTATCTTAAAAAAAGGGAATTACGTAATTAATAAAACTTTTTTCATCGATTTTTCATGAGGATAAAGCTTCATAAATTCTCAACTTGCACTCTGTATTGCTTAATCCTTGACATACTGCACTTGCTTGTCTATCCCTTTTTCAGTGTATTTCAATGGGTGTAGGTGTAAAATTTGAGATAAATCGCATTTCGGTTAATTTTTCTCAAAAGCGTTCTTTGTGATTCATTACTTGTTTGAACGGTATGATGTGCCACAGTAGCACTGTATGCATCAATAAGAAGATAGAACGGATTACAATGTATCATAGTAGAATGAACGATTATTTATTTGCCTTTTTAATTTCAACGTAGTTCCAGTCCTATTATTTAACATAGCTTTACCTCTAAAATAAAGTCAAAATTAAACTTCAGCGCTGATTTTACAGGAACAACTCTACACATTTTGTGAGACCCATCTTCCGCAGTCAGAGGAAAAATGGGTCTCAGTTGTTTTTTCTCCTTAAAAAAAGAGGGCATTGATTTTTGTGTTCCTTGAAACGCATGCTTTAAAATCGGTGTGAAGCTAAAGCGGAATTTTGCTTTCATTCCAAACCAGCATATTCCTTTTCTGTTGTTGTTCTTCAGCACATCAGTTTACGATCAGAGAATAATACCACTGAAACAAGTAATACAAGATTTCATCTTTGAGTCTCTTAGGCTTCTTTTGAAAAGGAAGAATGAAAAATAAACAATGCTCTTGTCGGGGCACAAACTTTACACTTCTCATTTGCTAGCCAGACTCGCTTCTAGTTACACCACAAGGACAAGCGCAAAGGGAAGAAAGACTTCTTTGCATTCTCTTCCCCGAGAAGCGAACCAGTTGCCAAATCTAGGTGGTTTCAAATTATATATTTATTTGTATACAAATAATTTAAAATACAGTTATTTAATATAAATGAATAAATGAATAATGTTTATCAAATAAATATTTGGTGTCGATAACAAAGTACACAGTAAGATAATAAAAAGGAAACATTATTTTAATTTTGCTAGTTTTAAACTTAATAAGTTTTGTGCGTGTTGGGGGTTTTTAAATAAAATCATTCCGTGTCATGCCAAAATTCTTTAATGAAAAAACAGATGAATCTCTCGCTGTATGCATTCCTAAATTATATAAGTTTTCTTTCCTGTAAATGTTCAATACAATTGTAGAGTCCTTAGGGTTTTTTGAAGCAGGTGTCATGAAAAATGAGCAACGCCTTCGCCGGGACTCGAACCACGGACCTCTCGAATACGCGCCGAGCGTGCTGACCACTACACCACGAAGTCTTGCGAAGAAGGTGGGAGAAATACTTTATATACTCCCCTTTTAAAAGGGCGACTGGTGTTCAGGGGACCCAATCGTTAAGTCCCAGTGGTGGAGAATCATCATCCACCACCTTTTTAGTTCAGGCGCCACTGTACAGACATTAGGTTTTTTTCCGATGTCACACAACTGAACAAATGAGCAATGCCCTTGTCGGGATTTGAACCAGTAACCTCTTGAAAACGCGCCAAGCGTACTGACCACTACGACACGAAGGCATGCGAAGGAGGTGGGAGAAATACTTTATACAGTGATTTTCAATGTATTTTGTTCTATGTAACCCTTTCACCATTGCAAGACGATCATTCTCCCACTCCTTTCCAAAACTTGAAAAAATACATGTACTCATTTATTTAGATTTAGATTATATTTTAACACGTTCTTATAAATTTATAAAGTATTTTCTCTCTCGTTCGCGCTTGGTCATGGTATAACTGGAAGCGCACTTAACGCTTATTCGAGAGGTTTGGAGTTCGAATCCTAGCGAGGGCTTGTGGATTGTTCATATTCCGGCATCCATGTAACTTTAATGACTTCACAAATTAAAAAACGTTGATAAATACCCAAACTTTCAATAAAACTAGCTTTTTATATTTGTTGCCAGCAATGTTTAAAAGCCAGCGTTCTATAGAATACCATGACATTTTACTGAATGCCGAAAACTGGCCAGCGATGTTTGAAGCGATAAACATTTCATACATTTCCTAGGCATTTTACAGAATGCCAAATGATAAACCAGCAAAGTATAAAATACTTCATAGATTCGTTTCGAAGATCCATACATTTAACACAGACATGCATAAACCATACATTTAATACATTCATTCCACAATTCGATACATTTAGCACATTTTCATATGTTGTTTAAAAGGCATGAAATTTGTTTTGTATAACTTTTATTAAGTACTTTGAATGGAAACGTTTTAATGGCACTCTTTCATTATTTTTTTCAAAATAACATTTGTATTTTTGAAGAATGCATGTCTTTCAAATGATAGCCTTAACATGGCCTTTTATCATTATTTGCCTAAGTAACATTTGTCATTAATGCCTAAGTGCGATAGCTTTGTCATGCCATATACAGTGCCTAGGGAAAAAAAAATCATATTTGCTGTCTCTATATTACTTATCCTCTGACTTCTCACACTTCATAATTTGCTAAAACAACAGGCATTCTGTAAAATGCCGAGGTATTCTGTAGAATACCGACATTTCATACATTCCCGGTAATATATTCATAAACTAAAACTAAGTACATGACAGCTAAATAAAAGGCTGATCGTATTCATTCTGAAGCTATGAAATTTCTCCTAGGAGGACAGATTTCCTGCTAGTTGAGAATCCCTGGTTCAATACTTCTTCATCGATTCTTACTTAATCGAAATCCCTTTCTTAAATGTAAACCTCTTTGTTCGAATTTCAATAACTTCAAATCCAATTTTCGATTTCAATACGTCAATAAAGCAAAAAGAACGTATCTTTCTTTCCTTCCAAAAATAACTTCTTTACCTTGTAAAAATGCTTGCTGGGACGAGATACTAGTATTACTACTACTACTACTTCTACTACTATACGCAAAAAGGTGTGGAAATAAATTAATGCACGAAATGGTTTTAAAATAAAATAAAAATACCTCTCTCTAAACCGCAAAGAACTTTCACAGAAAGTTTTTATTTACTTGAAATTCTTATTTCCCTTCCCTTTAAAGCAAGTAGTTCGGCAAGTATTGTATTTTCGGTATTACAGCGCGGTGAGAATAAACAGATCCCTATCCAATTACTAGAATTTCTAAAATCGATGGTACTCTTCCTGCTAACTTTTTCTTTTTTTTTCCTCCATTCTCCTTCTTTTCTCCATTATGTTGTCACCTTCCTAACATTCGCTTTCGCAGACGTTATTTCTTGTTAATATTTTTGACTGGAATTTCAAAAGATACTGAAAATGTCGTTAAGCGAGAGTTCTCATACAGCCAATGAAATGAAACGAATATGATAGCAATTCTTATCTTACATTTTTAAAAAATCTGATATGGAAGCGA
>KK113240.1:34041-97901 GCA_000611955.2 Stegodyphus mimosarum
AATTATACACATTTTTTGTTGCACTTCTTTAAACTTATTAACTTGAATTACTCTAACTTAATTAACCGATACCTCGAGGCAAGTTGAAAATGACAACAAAAACTGCAGATTTTGAAATTAAATATCTAGGTTAATTTTGATCGTACGGGCGTTAAACTTTTTGTTTTTAGTCCAAGAGACCTTTGTCCTTGAAGGACTATTGTTTCTGTTTTCGCGTTTTGCGTTGTTCACTATAAATGTCCGATTCACTTTTCAAATTGTTGCCACCAAACGTTATCGCCCTGTATTACATTTAAAGAAATTAAATAATAAAAAATCTGTATAAATATATGCATGTTTTTCGCATTGTGATAAAACAACTGTACCTATAGCCATCCAATTTTGAATAACGTAATTTTCCACCCGAATATTGGCATTTGGAAGTCCAAATTCGGAATTTGGAATTTGTTTTATTATCTACTTCATATTTTGTAAAACTTTAACGAATTTTTGATTAACAAACTCACCGATTTAAAACCGAGCAATGGCAACACTCTACGGGGAACAAAAATTCTTTTTATCTCTAGCGCGCAGACCTGTGTATCGGAAATAAGGTAACACACAAAACGTTAAAAAAACGCCCCTTTGGACACAATTTAAAATCTTAAATCTTTCAGAATTTATTTTTTTTTAGTCCAAAGGGGCTTTGTCCCTGAAGGATAATAAAAAAAGCCTAATAAAAATGATATACATGAATTTACATTTTGGCGCGTTTTGAAATTTGACGAATTTAATATAAGCGATAATAATGAAAATGTGGTTTACGCACATTATTAGTTGAAACGGGCAATTTGCCTTGAAGGACTATTAATTTCGTGTTGGCATTTTGCGTTTGTTCACTATAAATGTCGGTTCACTCTTCAAACTGTTGCCACCAAATATTGCAGCCATGTTTTATATTTAAAGAAATTAATAATGAAGAATATGCATAAATGTATGCATGTTTCACGTATTGTGATAAAACGACAGTACTTAGAGCCATCGAACTTTTAATGACATAATCCTACTGCGAATATGGGCATCTGGAAGCCCAAATTTGAAATTTGGAATTTGTTTTATTCTCGATTTCATATTTTATAAAACTTTAACAAATGTTTGATTAACAAACTCAAGAATTTCAAAGCGAGCAATGCCAACGTTGTACAGAAAAAACATTTTTATCTCTAGCGCATGAGACAGTGTATCGGAAATTCTAAAGATATGCTCAATTTAAAATTATTTTGTGATAATTCTCTTGAACTGAATTTAATGGTTTAGGCGCAAAGAACATGATATTTAATAAATAAAGGTAACACATGAAACGTTAAAAAAATTTCGCTTTGGGCGTAATTTAAATTCTGAAGCCCTTCAGATTTAAAAAAAATATTTTTTTGTTTTTTCATAACGAGTATAAAACTTATGAGCTGCCTAAGTTTGCAACTGAGATTGAACCAAACGAAGAGAGAAGAGGACACTTTTTGAGGTGCATTGAAGAACTCTTTACCCCATACAGGGAAACGTTTAAAGAGTTGCACATCATTTACTGTCACCCCAAGGAAAAGTAGCCAGGTTGAAGGGGAAAAATGTTATGTATTATGTACTTACTAAACAATAGTAAATTTTTTTTATTATCATGCTGTTCACGTTTTCCCCTTTTGATTACAACAATATTTTAGGTTTTTTTTTAAATTATGCAAACGTTCTTAATCTGAATTATACCTAATACACGTTTTCGCTAGATAACTAACTTTGTGAAATGTTATTTTACCATACGCGCAATGTATTATTGACGTATCTCTGCCTTCTCAGCTATGATTTACTTTACACAAAGAATAACAGTCGAATGAACTTCATTAATAGAAGCTTATTTATAAAATGGTTAGTTATCAGAAGTGATATGTATTGAGGTATATTTACGAGCGAGTTTGAAACCCCTCATGAAATAGATAACTACAGTTTTTATTTCACAAATAAAAAAATCTTGAGGTGTAGGTTTCTGATATGTCTAGAAGTTTAACTCAATATCCTTCGGACCATACTGAACTGCCGAGCGAGTCATCACTTCAATGACAAAGTAGATACATATAACCTTTTCAATGAATTTTTGAAATGAACAGAAGGTGCATTTTGTGCTACAAGAGAAATGTGCGCTACGTGTGCGTGTTTACAATAAAATTCAAGTAACGTAGTCTGAGACTACGTCCAAAATAGTCTACTTAAGCTGGCTTAAGTAATTAACACCGAGTATTTAAGCGTTCTAGAAAAATGGCTAAAACCGGAATAAACGTCGGCAGATATGGCAATAATAAGCATCTCCAGTGCAAGACAGTGGGAAGCTCTGACTCTAAAACATTCAAGCCTTTGGTTTAAATACTCAACAACTGAGTTGCATTCTCGTGAACACCACGGAAAGAAGCAAACGAAAGATCCAAATCATAATAACTGCTTAATTAACACAAAGTTATGCATAATTTGCGATAGATTATTTAGTAAGCACTCGAAGTTACCTGCAGTAGGATGATTCTTTCATTTACTTCAGCAAAACTGGCTTATGTTCCCGTTATGAAAACACGAAAACATTTTATAGCCGGATCACTCGATGACAAGTAATCGAATACAAAATTTGAATTAAAACATAAAAATCAAAAACCGTAAAAAAAAAAAAAACTGAAAGCTTTCAGATTTTATATTATGCCAAAAATTTTGAATAACGTACGTTCTCACCCGAATATGGGTATCAGAAACCCGAATTTGGAATTTGTTTTATTGTCTATTTAATATTTTGTAAAGCATTTATGAGTTTTTGATTAAGAAACTCAGCGATTTCAAAGCGTATAATGGGAACACTGTATGGAAAAAAAGCATTTTTATCTCTATCACGCCAGACTGTGTATTGGAAATTCTAAAGACATGCTGTTTTTAAACATTTTGTAGTATGAATTGAATTTTATGCGGTTTAAGTGCGACGAGCATGATATTTAATAAGTAAAGGTACGCACAAAAAGTTAAAAAAACGCCCCTTTGGGCGTAATAAAATCTGAAAGCTTTCAGACTTTTTTCATATACTTTTTATTTATTTATTTGTTAATTTTGTACGCAATAGATCATTTTAATCTTTTCCTACAATTAGAGGAATTTTAAGTTATGAATACAGATGCTTCTTGAAAAGCAATGTGTAGATACTTCATAGGGTTTTGGTCACTTTTAATGTTTGTTAACAAGCCTGAATATAAGCCATCAAAAGAAACTACTGAACGCATACTTTCGGGAGCAAAATGTGATTAACTAGAATGAAATTTTATTTTGTTGCTGTGTCATTTCATTAAATCAATTAATTAGGGACCACTCTTTTAGTGAAAAGCTTACATTGCTTTGTCAGTGCATTAAAAAACTTAAAATTCTAGTTGGTGGCTTGTTTGCTATGATCTGCTAATTAGATAATTAGCAGTTAATAAGGAAACAATGAACTTTTAATAAGGTTAAAAATGAAGGAAAAAGAGCCCTTCGTAATGCGAGCTATCAACAACTCGCTGTCAACCTTCATAGTGAGCTGTTCTTTGCCACAATGTGCTTTTGTGCCATGTTTTTAAACAACAGTGTTACTAAAATTAGAACTGACAGATAAGTTCTTACTTTGAATTATTATGTTTTAATATTTAATGTATTTTGTCAACTTTAATGTTAACGTAATTTATGTATAAAAATTGCTTATTGTAACAAGTTCTTTTATGTGTATAATAATATTTATCGTATATTTCTCCCTAGCTTTTCAGCCTTAAGTGCTGAAATTTTTTTAATTTCATAGTTTTGCCCTTTTTCTATTGTATATAGTTTTCTCCTCTGAAGATTAGTTTATTGGTAAATTCTATTCCTTTTATTTTTGTTTAGTGCATTCAATTTGTATTCGAATTTCTAAGTTAACATTTCATCCATTTTATTTTCCCTAGCATTCAGTATTTGAAATGTATTGTGCGCAGATTCTTCGGCAAGCTAAAAGGACTTGGAAGTTGTTCTCACACTTAAAAGTTTTTCCAAACTTATATTTCGCCTTACTTCTATTACTTAATTTCTAGCTCATTGTAGGCTTATTTACTGCTGACGAATTCGTTTTTTTGAAATCCGATACTTCTTTTAAAGTCACGTACATTACAGAGTACAACACTGGTCCTTTTCAAAACGTTCCCAGCAGGTCATATAAGTTACATTCTACATGATGTGTTAAAATGTGTCGTCTGAAAGCCTTATTCTCTGAGAACATACATTTCACAGTGCAAAATTAAACGTATATTATAACCTAAAAATGTCAACGTTCACAACATGGCATATCATAAACCTTTTTAGAATGTTCCCAGCAGGTGTTATAAAGTACGTTCTACATAGCTTACTAAACTGATGCGTGTTACAACCATGTTTTGGGACGTATATTTCATGTAGAATACCTGTACTTTATGAAAATTTATAGCATATGAGGGCACATGTTACAACCGTCTTTGCGTGCTACAACCTTCTTTTTGTATGTACATTTCATCATACAAGAAAAGTACATCTTTCTCATCAGGTCGTATATCTCCGTAAATCTCTTTCAACGTACATTTTAGATTTAAACATCAATCAGCTGAATGCGTCGGTAGTAGTTTAAAATCGAAATATCAATTCATTTTCATTTTCTTAAGTATATGCCTATTTTTAAACATAAATCTATTTACAAATTTCACCTGGCATCGAGGTTACACTCATTTGTTTAATTGTTTTCTCTTTATGTTTAATCATGCAAGATTAATCTGAAGGGCTATGAAAATGATTTGCTCCATCTTGATTTTATATCTTAATGCGTTTTCTGATGTTTTGATATGTGCTTTATAAAAGTTTAATAAAACTGCTAACATTTTTCAGATGGAGCTGTTTGTTCCTCAAGAGCTTAGTTTTAATCTCGAGAACCATTATAACCTGAATTGTGATAAAACTCACTCAGTTTAAAGAAATATCGGAGAAAAGTTTATGACAGCTATTAAAAAAAGTATATTTAAAAATCATCAGCAAGCTGCAATAATTAATTTCACTATAACAGAATATGTCGTAGAGGTTTTGAAATTTTATAGTACTGTTGAACCTATATAAAAGACCTGATGACACTTGTTTTCGTTGTACGATGATGACACCACATGGCTTTCTCGTTCTATTAAATTATGCACATTTTGGGCTTTCGTCATTTAAACTTATTTTCTCGAATTATTTTAACTTAATTAACTAATCTTTGATGGCAAATTAAAAATGACATAAAAAATTTCAAATTTTGAAATTAAATATCTCTGTCCCTTTTTGTCGTACGGGAATCAAACTTCTTATAATTTTATTCTTTCATAACGAGAATAAAACTTTCCAAATATAATAATAGGAATCGAGAAGCCGTATTAAAAATTAGATTTCGCTATTCGCGCATTTTATTTTTAATTTCACGTTTGCCATAGCATGAATATTTTCGTTATTTAAAACACTTTTCTAACTGGAAGTATATGACTATGATCAACGATATTGAGAAAATAAAGCCTATTTAAGGAGGTGGATATATATATATATATATATATCATATTTTAATGAGCAGAAGAAGATATCCGTAATGGCTGATGGTTAAAGCATACTGATCAAGATAACAAAAACTTAATTTCTAATAAACCACCAATCTTTATTTTCGCACATAATCAAATCATTTCTTAGTAGATAAGAAATTTATTTCTAGATCATAAACAATTAGAATATTTTTCGCGGAAGGTACGAAAGGCATGTAGCAGAATAATGACGTAATTAACTCGCCAGTGGTATTTATAGTAAGTCTGATGCAATTGTAGAGACAAGCCATGATTTGTTAATATATTTTTAGTTGCTCTTTTCCAGTAACATTATAGAAACGTAGAAAGAGCCTGAATTTGGGAAAACCGATGAATTTCGGGGGAGAGCACCAAATCTAGAATCGTTAATTTTGAGGTTGTCAGTTATTTTTAAAGCATTATTGTTATTGTATTTTGTTATATCTTCCATATATATATATGTGTGTACTATGTATATACACATACACATTTGGTACTACCGATTGCAATAGAGAAGGGAAGTCCACACCTAAGTTCCATGTAGAAACTTCCCGCGTTGTAGGGCTAATGGTTTTTGAGTTATGTGAAGTACATATGGACGTATGTACAGATGTCATGAAAAAATCCATTTTTCAATGCGTTTTGGAATAAAGAGTCCAAAAATTGTCAAAATGTATTCGGGAAAGGTCAGCTACTTTTGATAAGGAACTTAACGTTGAACGTAGATGTGTATTGCTTATTTGGCCCAAAAAAGTAATAAAACGATTCGAACAAGGAACTTCATACAAGGAAGTAATAAAAAGATTCATCTCTATTTCTTTACTTTACTTCTTGCAAGGGGTAATAAAATGATTCACCTTTATTAATACCTTTAGTTCAGGTTTATGAGATGAATTTTTGCTAGAGTTAAAATCAATAATAATAAAAATTTTCCATTAGAATTGAAGTTTGATACAATGCGTCTCTTTACTTCAGAATTATTTTATACATCGCTATTATTATACTTTTGCATACGTATAGCATTTACTCTTAAGACCTGCTAATATTGGTGATGGATGAGTAAATGTCACGAAGATTTATAGCTGCAGCAGAAGGAACAGACATAGAAGCCTTATTTGTGATGATTGATAGTGTGTAATGACTTGTCGAAATTACAGGCTTGCTTACATTACATTACACATTATCATAAATTTCTTAATTATAAGCCAAATAGAATCTTATATTGCAACTTCCACGATAATTTAACTGTGAAATGCAAATACATACCTACTCGCTCTTAAACTGCAAAACTGATAATGTCTTTAAAGCAAGCATCGAACCAGAATGTTTCTTAAAAGTTTTTGATATTCTCTCTAATCATCGCAGATTACCAATCTAAATTGGACTTACTTCTACTAGCATAGTTTTCTTTATCCTTTTAGCTGCGTTAAACATTGCTCTTTTCACAATTACGCCACCTGCAGTTCAACAGCAAAATCATAAATGTTTTAAAACTAGCCATAGCAGTAAGTTTATAGAATTCTCGATACAGTGTTCAGAATGAGCACACGTTTTTCTGTTTTTTTTTTTTTTTCTCATCACTTTGGCAGTTCATCCTATTAATGTTCAGTTTTCTTAGTAAGATGATTTATAAAACATTTTTGTCTTTTTATTGTTAACTTTTTGTTTGTTAAACTTTATTTATTAAATATCATGTTCTTTGAATTTACGCCACATAAAATTTAACAGTAAGGCTCAAAAATATAATTAAAAACATCATATCTTTAGTATTTTCCGACAGAGTGTTAGGGCAGGCTTCGACAAATCGCTTTGGCTGTGGGTCAAAATAAATCAAAATGTGTGTATTAAGATCACATTTCGGATCAGTGGGATTTAAAACAGTCTGTTTTTCGCGAATAATAAGGTAAATTTAATTCAGAAAATAATTACAATACGCTTTAAAATTAAAACACAAAAATAAAAATTTTAATTATAATTACTATAAAAACAAACATAAGTGAATGAGTTTCATTTTTCTCTTCGATATAAGTGTCTCCTGTGATGCCAATGTATTCAAGTTTGGCTTATAATTAGTCGTCTTAAGACGAATACCAGCAGCTGAAGTTTCGGTAGTTAAGCTTCTCCTGCTCTAGTTTCTTGGAATTATGAGTTACGTATCGGTGTTGACAATCTTATCGATTTGTCCTTAAAATTATGTAACTTTTTTATTTTTTAAAAATAAAAATCTATGTTCGTTATTGCTACTTTGTAATCAAACACATATGTTACTGCTGTTGTTTTTTTTTTTCGGTTTAATTTTTATGTGTACTTCAAATCTTCCTTTCATATTTATGTTTTATTATTATTTTTATATATTATACTTTATTTTCGAAATTCAAGTGGGTCACTTGAAATTATGAAATGAGTCACTGGGTGATCCGCGGGTCATTTGCCAATGTCTGTGTTTTAGGCGTTGCCATACTTTCTTTTACATCCACTATATAATTTCTTTAAAAATTAGGCACTCGTGCAGCAAGCCGCCTATAAAACAGAAAAAAATATAAATATTGATTTTAATGAGTTTGTTTATGATTTTAATTGGAGTGTTTAATTATTTTAATGTTAGTGTTATTTAATAAAAATATTTGATATTTCTGATTAGATATCTCATTTTAATGCAATTTTTATTTAAACCAATCAAATTTGAACGTAGAAAAAATATCGTTAACTGTATTTATTGCTTTTAAATCGCTTAGTTTGTTTTACAGTAACCTTCCAAATTAAATCTGAAAACTAAACATCGTAGGCTTTACTGAGTGGCAATACAACAGGGGCGGGGAAGATAAATGTATTTTATTTCCTGTACTGGCAATCCTTTGCTTTCAAACAGCTGAGTTTGTTGACGAAAACTGAAAAGTAAATATCTTGTTCCAAATGGCACCAGTCTGGCGCACTGAAAATAAAGATATTTTGTTTCGAACAGTGCTGCTTTTACGCATTTTCAAATCGCTGAATTATTAAAAATTCATTAAATCTGCACAAAATAGGAAATAAATAAAAAAGGAATCTCGAAAGTTAAAATTTGAGCTTTGAGGTGAGCATATTCGGGCGGCGGACTATGTGTATTAAAAATTCGGTGGTTCTAGGTGTCGTCGGTTTTTCAAAATGCCAGGAGCATACATACATACAGATTCTTCCTTATTTACGTTTTCAAGTAATAGATGGCCATAAAATTCGTAGAAAAAAATTTAAATGTTTTGGATGCAAAACTGGCAACGCGAAAAGTGAAATTCGAGGCTAATAGCACCTCTGTTGCTAAAAAAAATTCCATTTTAGAAACAAAAGAACTTCTTGTATGATTCAATAAGAGTGGTAAGGAAATTACTTCTTTGAGAAAAAAAAGCTGAGTAATATTAATTTGTTAAAAGAAAATTTTTAATATTTTCCCATCATATGTGATATAAGAAATCCAGTTAATCTTTGAAAAATTTTCACAGATGATATCCTGTTCTGTGAGATAAGGAAGAAATATATACTTTTCTTTCTCTGTTATATCCAATTAAAACTTTGTTATAATAAAAGTAACTTAAGATGCTCTCAAATCTTAACTTCCTCGTGCTTTGATTCATTGCAATCGTGAGAAACAATAATTTTATAATTATCTTTTCTTTCAGTTTAAAAAACTGTATTAAAATACAGTATTTTTGTAATTGCTTTTTTCCGTTTCAGCGATTCTTCAAATGGTTTCCAGGAAAAGAATCCAGTTTTGTTAAATTTTATCTTATTTCGTCAACAGATATTTGGGTTTTAAAAAGAAAGTTTTTAAAATGAGAAAGAAAATCTGATAGCGTTTTATATGCGGTTTCTATTCTCAATCAAATGAAAAGTTTCATCGCTTTCTAAGAATTTGAAACTATTTTTTCCATCTTTCTCTTTCCTACTAATACCAAAAGAATCCTTTTTGAAATTCTGAAGGCGTTACATAATTTTTCGCTAGCTAAATATGTATATCAGCATTATCGTTTTTAGCTTAATTATCTATACTTATTGTTAGCAAAAGACGTGTTCAAAATGTACTTTTTGTCCTAACCGCTTTCCAAATGGTTGCCGCCAACAGTTTTTGCCAGCTATTATTAAATTTAAAAAAAAAATCTAAAAGGTTTCAGATTTTAAATTACATCTAAAGGGGCGTTTTTAACGTTTCATGTGTTACCTTTATTTATTAAATATCATGTTCTTCGCACTTAAACCATATAATTCAGTTAAGAAACAATATCACAAAATAATTTTAAAATGAGTATATGTTTAAAACTTTTACACGCAGTTCCGCGCGCTTCAGATAAAAAGAGGTATTTTTCCCCGTATTGCCATTGCTCGCTTTTAAATCGTTTGAGTTTGTTCATCAAAAATTCGTTAGAGTTTTACAAAGTATGAAATAGGTAATAAAACAAATTCCAAGTTCGGGCTTCCAGATGCACATATTCGGGTGGAAACGTACGTTATTCAAAATTGGATGGCTCTGGGTACCATTGTTCTATCACATTTGGAGAAATATATATACATTTATACAGATTCTTCATTATTTAATTTCTTTAAATATAATACAGGGCTGAAATATTTTGTGGCAACAGTTTGAAAAGTGATTCATACTTTTAATGTTTCCAATGTAAAATCGCAAAACGAAAATTTAGTCCTTTAAGGACAAATCCCTTTTGGACTAACAATGAAGAATCTATTTGAATGTATGTATTCCTGGTATTGTGGGAAAACAACGGCATCTAGAGCGACTGAATTTTTAATACTCATAATTCTCCACCGAACAGGGCATCTCGAAGCCTCAATTTTGAATTTCGATTTTTTTTTCTATTTATTTTATATTTTAAAAACTTTAGATTTTTTTATTTATTTTGTTAAAGAAAAACTAACGGATTTTTTGCTAGCAACCTAAGCTATTTGAAGCTGTTCGAAATAAAAAAATAATTTATCTCTAGCGTCCCAGTCAGCTGCCGTTTTGCAAAATGAAGATATATTTTTATCTTTTACTTTTAATCCACAAATTCGGCTATTTGAAAGGAATGTTTTCCATCTCCACGCACCGCGGTGTTGCCATTCACTAAAGCGTATGCTATTTGACTTTCAAATTTAATTTTTCTCTTCCTCATTTGCTAAACCAACTGATTGAAAAGCAAGTAACGCAATTATTAAAAATATTTTTTTATTTTTTAATCTCATTGATTTAAAAAAAATGGCTTTCAATCATTAGATATCCGAATAGAAACATTAAATATTTTTAAGAAATGGCACTATCTGCACATATTAAAATCATTATATGCATTTTCTCTTTTTTATGATAAATCATTTTGGCCGCTCGAGCGGCTAGTTTATATAGCTAATATAAATAAAATGTATAGCAGCCTCTAACATTTTATCGTAAATTCTAAAGAAAAGCTGTTTTTAAATATTTTGTGATTTTGCTCTTGAATTTGATGTGGCATAAGAGCGAAGAAAGTGACACTTATAATAAAGCTAAAAATAAAAAAAGCTGTCACTAGGAATGAGTTTAAGAGCAGATTTGTAACTTGCGATGGTCAACCCAGAGCATGGGAAGCCTTAACAAATCCTGTGGTGCGACGTTAACATCTAAACACATATTTTCTTTCTTTCTTCTTTTCCTTTTTATTTCCCTGTACGAAGTAAAAAGGAAGTATTGTAATCGCGAAAATTTCGGGTACCATATTTCAACGAAAATATCTATTTTGACCGCTATCGAATGCAATTTAACGATGTCTTTGAGTAACATCCGTACGTAAGGAGGGAACAGAGGACTTTTTCTTTTCCAAAATATTTAGAAAACTGATTTAAAATGGATTCTGAAGAGATTTTTTCGTGGCGTATGTGCGTAAGCACGTATGTATGTATGTATCTCACATAACTCAAAAAGGCGTAGCCTTAGAACGTTGAAATTTTGTATATAGGGTTGCTATAACACGAAGATGTGTAACTCGCATTTTGGGTGCAATCGGCGGCACCAAAAATACATAAATATATGTATATATATATATACACTCTGTTACTCGGCTCAGTAAGCTCAGTTTCTTTATTCTTATAAGTTTGTAAATTGTGCATTTTTTGCTTTAAAAATGATTGAATTATGTTGTTCTTATCTTTCGATCAAGATTTTTATGCCTTTAGTTAACCTGCATGCAATAATTGTGGAATTATCAACAATTTAAAAGGTTTTTGAAGTGCGGCTAAGCCTAATTCTTGGTTATGATTGCGACCATATTTCTTTACATTTGAAACTTAACAGAATAGTGGCTATGTTGCCAATCTAGAGAAACTAAGCTTCGCAAAAGCAAAGCAACTTCTTTTATTATTGTGAAAGAAAGTATTAGCTAGTTTTTGAGTACAAATTGCAATTTTATTAGTAAAAATTTTTTTTTAATTGTTTTAACTGTACTTGGTGTTTTATGTTTTTTTATATTTTTCAATTTTTAATGAAAAAATTTTGAATTTTTATGTATTTTTGCCTTACGGCGAATTGAGAACAGAATTAATTAGTAGCGCATGCGCATTAGGTAAGCGGCGCTGAATCGTCTGCGAAAAACTCTTTCTTTTTTATTTGTTTAATTTCTTTTGTACATCGTCTTAGATTTGTTATAGTATATGAGTAGAACTTGTGGTAATTCTTCAGATGCTGTAATTTTTCCGCACTAATTATAAAATGAATGAGATGTAACGTTGTTAAGTGAATTCGCGCCGAAGTTTGGCTATGGTAAATAAATATAGTGAACTTTAATGAGTGCATTTATTCCATTGTGGTTTATGCGCTATCGATGAGGTAGATTTAACTCAAAATTTGCTAACTGTTCATATAATATGTTTATATGAAATACAGGAAAGTTGCGTATAATTTAATATTCCGTATAAGGAAGTCATGTGGTGTATACATCAGATTTTTTTTCTTAGATTCTGAGCAGAACATGAGCGAGGATTTAATTATGAATGCAGAAATTAAAACTATCTGGCATGACACAGACTTAAACATTTCGGCGAAACGTTTCTTTCCTCGAACAACTTTTCTCTCAGGTAGGGATTTCTAAAACATATGATGTTCTTGTCGACTCATTGCTGAAAAAAAGAATATTAAAATTCTTAATTTTCAATTAAAATGGAACCCCCTTCAAATCATCTACGTTTTTCCTGCAGTAAGAGAATTGCTGTAGACTTTTACATAACGCTGGTAATTAAATGGAACTAAAACATAAGTAGCCAATAATAAATTTACAGTATTATTAGTTATAAAATCAAGTGCAGTCGAAACCGAAACTAACTCATTCTGAACTAAGATTTCTTCATGAACACAAGTTACTTGCTTTCTGCACTTGGACCTAGCTGGACAGCTGTTTGCTGCTTTTTTTACTGCAGAGCAGACCAAAATGTAAACTTTTTAAATAGGCAAGAATTAGAGTGCCAAGTTGTTTATGGCTGCAATATGTTTACCGAAATAAAGATAATCTACCTCGGCTGCTAGGTTGTTCTTCATATTTGATCAACATCTACGAAATGCAGTATTTCTACTTCTAAGTTATCAATTGTTTCTAGAACATCATTACATTAAAGTAGGCTTCATTACAATGAATATTTGTTTAGGGAAGGAATTTTAAAATATAAAAAAAACGTGAATACGGCCATTAATTATTGTACATAGAGAAGCCTTTTTAAAGAAGAAAATTTAAAGCAGTAGCAAATGAAGAGAAATATAAATTATAAAATTAAGACCAACATAATTAATTAAATAATTATAAAGTATGATTTTAAATATAACATTTTTGTAAAAATATGTGTTATTTTTAGGGTCCTACTAAATGTTTCAGCAATTAAGTCCAAATGTCTTTCTGTTTTAGAGATCATATAATCATAACTCTTCAGGGAATGTTTTGTTCTCACAGAGTAACAGAAATTGAAAACCTTTACCCGACCATCACTTATTCTAATTAACAGTAACACATATAAAAATTTATGATACTAATTTTCATATTTATAAATTATATTTTAACATCATAAATGTAGGAGTAACATTGCAGAAATTATGGTTTCACTGTTATTATTTTTCATTTGCAATTCCTTATTATACCACACTGGAAGTAATTCTAAACAAACAATTGTATCTGCTGGGCATATCCGCCCGAATTAAGTAGCATGTTTATTCTGTAATGGCTCATGAATGCTATGGCAGTTACTTGAAATGCCTCCATTGTTTGATAACGTAAGTGGCCTTTTTGAACTGCACTAAAACTTTCGACAACTGAAAAATATATAAAATAATAATAGATATAAAACGTTACACTCAATGATAAAATGAGAGCCTTCAACATCATCTTATATGAAGAGAGCAAAAGGAGCAATTGTACAGAGATAATAATAGTTCCCGAAAAAGTACTCCGTCATCCTACTCTTTGCGTAAAATACAATTTTCTAAAACTTTTAACATTCATATTCATTACTAGCACATTTTTAAGATTTTTCCGATTATGCTCAAAACATTATTTATGTACCTTGTTCTATACCAGTTTTTAAAAATTATTTCATTTATTTAAAAATTCTTAGCAATTCAAAATCTTCATCATAAATTCAAAAGTATTGTTACGAAATGCCCAGCCGCGGTAAGATAGTTCCCCCGCAAAGCAGGTTTAGAGTTGCCAGAAAATGGCAAGGAAAGGCAGAGTTGCCACATTTGACGAGAAATGTCCTATTTGACGACAAAACTGGCGAAATGCCATAGACGGATGCAGAACCTTCTGGAACGAATTCTTCCTGGTTTAGCCCAGAATGTTCTCGAACACCAGCCAAAAGCTATATAAACTCTGCTGGTACGTGCGAGTTGATTCAATATTGCAAAGAGAGTGAAGCTGTAGCATCTGAATGTGTAGCACGTAGAATTGTTAGCTGCTTACTTCATTTTAGAGTGCTACCTTCGGGTATCACTGTGTAAAATGCCATTTTACAGGACACCGAGCCTTGACGAGTTCAGCGTCTATGCGGACTCTGAAATTTCTATGAAATCACAACCACTCCCAGCGAGGAGTAAAGAGTTCTTGAAAAGCCCGGCTAAACCCAAGCAAAGCAAAGGGGAAAAGTCTGCAAGATCTGAACCAAAACCGAAAACGACGAAAGCCGATGAAACTGAGCTGGATAAATCTCCGGAAGGAGATAGAGAAAATGTTGACAGCCTTATGGAAGTCATTAAAGAATATGGAATAGATGGACACATTCATGGATGTGTCCAGGAAACAACGCGGACTGCCTCAGCAGCAACCATCTAAGAAACTCCTCAATGATAAGCCTGATAATCCCATCCAACGCCAACAAACACTGAAAATGACGGATGAATTTCCCCGAAGAAAACCTCTAAAACAAAAAGAATTTCAGAAGCTTTGTAGATATGCCAAGATAAGCAATTTAATGCACCTTTTGTATTTCCGCAGGATGTTCCAGACTCGATGAAAATAGATGAACTTTCACAGCAAACTGTACAGAATTACATGACGCAAACCTAAAAAGCAGAAGTATTTATGTTTATGAGAAAAATATTCCTGACTACCGGAAAATGACGGAAATTCTCCGCGAAAATTCAACACTTTTCCATACGTTTCTCCTTCATAGTAAGAAGAACATTAAAGCAATCCTAAAGAACCTACCGCCATCTATCAAAAAAGAAGCGATTTTTGAAAATCTTGTAACCACAAGATTCCCCGTGGTTAAATTCAAACAATTTTCCAGTACTAAAAAAGGAGTTTTCCAGAAGCTGCCTTTTACTTCATTGAATTAAAAAAGAACTGGAATGGAAATCAGATTTATCATCTAAATAATATGTTTAGCTTTGACATCAAAACTGAAAAATACAATCCTAAGAAACGTCCTGTGCAATGTTTTCATTGCCAGAAATATGGCCATACACAGCATTTATGTAATAATCCAAAACGTTGTGTGAAATGCGGTCTAGCTCATCGAAGTGACGCATGTAACGAAAAACCAGAGGAAAAAGACCTTGCTATATATTTTGCGGAGAAAATCATGTCAGTAGCTGTCGTGGTTGCAAAGCCTATAAAACCAGATTTGAACAAAAGAAAAATCAACCTCCAATTATTCATGAAAATACAAAATCAAATTTTCCTGACTTCTCTAAAACCGAAAACATTCCAGTGTAGAAAACAACTAAAACCTCTTACAGTAAAATACTCAAATCTCTGACGAAGAAAGTTCCTAGATCCAGATATTCAGAATCTCCTCAGTACAATCATTAACTTAATTGAAAAAATTCAGCAAGCTAAATCACATATGGAGAAATAACGTGCAGGATTTCAAGCAGCACAGCAACTAATTGACTTTGCCGAAAATGAAAAATAACTGAGTAATGAAGCACTTAGTTTTATTGACACTCCAGATATAACCAACCGTAGCGCAGTAGTTAGAAGCAGGGCAGAATTCTCCGTACTGAAAGAATAGGGCTTCTATTCCGCCGTGTAACGTTTGCTGTTCACGCGTGGAATTATTTTCGCCTTCGGGTGTATTATTAAAAATACACCTTTAACTTTTGAAAACTACCGCTTTTTTAATTTACTGGTCAAAACAGTTTTCTAGTTGATACCAGAAGCAAGATTATGATTCAAGATCCAAGCGAGTTGATAGTCAGTTAGGGAGCGAGTGTCTTGTAGTCTAATGCCGAGTTGGTCGTCGAGTGCATCGAGAGAATATCTTAGTGTATCGCGAGTTAGTGCATCGTTCGTATCGCGAGTTTTATCTTAGAGTGTGTTGAACTCCAAAAACGACGGAACCGAGTCGGGAGCTGTACTCTAGTGTATCGTCAAGTGCATTGCGAGCTGTAGCGTGGAGAGTCTCGACTATAGTAGTTCTTCGATGACTGTTATCGTCCTTTTGGAGCTGTTCTGAGAATACTGGCTAATAAAGTGTGTTTCGATACTTCATCAAATATCGTCGTTATTCACTCGAAATCCACGAACCCCTTAACGTACGTATGAAAAGAAGAAAAAACGTAGCAGTATAATTGCTAAAACATTTCAGCATAAGTTTAAAATATAATTATTTATCTTTGTAACTGGGAATATGTAAGAAAGATAAATACAAATTTCAATTTAAACTAGCAATAGCTCTTTAACTCTTAGTTTTAATTTGTTTATTTCCACTCTCTATTATAAAAATAGTAATTTTTTCCTACACTGCGTCATTTCAAGACTAATCTATCTCATATCGTCTTAAAAGTCCTTACCCGCCCTTTATTTTCCCAATCACTGGTCGCAGTTATATACTTTTATTTATAGAAGTGTTCTAAATGACGAAAATATTCATGTTTTAGTAATCCCAAATTTAGAAAAAAATTTATTTTTGACAAATAACGAAATCTTAATATTAATGCTGTCTCCCGTTTCCTATACTTATATTTCAGAAAGTTTTATACTCGTTATGAAAAATTAAATTTAAAAGAAATCTTACTCCCGTACCACAAAAATTGATATTTAATTTCAAAATTTGCAATTTTTAATGTCATTTTCGATTTGCTTGGAGGGGTCCGGTAATTAAGTTAGAATAATTCGAAAACATAATTTTAAATAACGTGCAGAAGAAAACTGTGTATGATTTAGTAGGCCATACAAAGGAGTCACACGGTGTAAATATCAGATTTTTTCATATTACGATGATAGAAAAATATTCAAAACCTTTTTATTTCTTTGTACATATGCGTACAAAAAATAAGTAACCAGATGATTTACTTTGATAAATCAACGTTTCCGAAACCCAATTCAGTGTTAAACTTTATTATTGGGCTTTTGAATATCAACAAAAAGCTTTTTCGAAGAGTAAAAAATGTATTTATTTCGCCACTTTTGGCAGCCATTTTAACAGCTCTGCTCTCTGGATCGTTGCTAAGATCGAAGACCAAAAATTATTAAAAAATTGATATTTCTTAAATAATGGCTCCATGAAAAATAAATTTACTTTTTCTAGAAACGTAACAGTTAAAATATACCTTAAATCCAAGAGTACATACTAAGCTGGATGTAAAATGAAAGAGACAGATGAAAAGTGCTTTGGGAAATAAGATGATTTCACTTCTTTTTATTTCATTGCCTAACAGTGAATGGCTTTTAATTCAATATTGATCAAAACCTGAAGTGGATTTAGAGTTGACATGCTTTCCTTTTATCATTCTTGAAATGCTTTGGTTTGGTGTGTCGATGTGAATTATTTCTAAGCAATGTTCGGAATCTTTTCGAAGATTATGATGTCATTACTTTGCGGATTAGTATTTAGAGGAAGAGAAAACTTTGTTGTAACAACCGCATAAAATTCTTTCTTTTTTCAGCTTTCATCTATCATTTCAATTTATACCAGTGACTTTGCAATGACGTAATGAAATTTCCGTCACATCTAAATTTGTTCTAAACGTGTAACATTTAATTAAAGAATTTAGAAAAAATATGTAAATGTGGTTTTGGAGTACAGTTTTTATAACACCTTTTATTAAGTTTTTGTGTAAAATAAATGAAGATGCAATAAAAACGTTTTTCAATCTTTTCGTGTATTTTAAGTATATAAAACCAATGATTTTAGGTAAAACATTAAAACTAAATTTATATATATATGTAAGAAAGCAAAGGCATTTAGCTCAATAGATTATTAGGTATTACGTTCGTCATAGTCCATTACGGTTAGTTTTCTTTTTTTAATTATGGCAAAGCATTCGAGGGCCACCTACGCAACGGAAGCGATGCCTTCGTGGAGGGTATTCTAAGAAAAGCCGCTACGTATCCACCTTATATATGGCAAAATTATGAAAACGTCTTTTAGCTAGTTCATTCGTCAAGGTTTGAACCCGGTTCGAACTACCAGTATTAAGCGACGTTATCGCTAGACTGCTGGAGAGCCACTGTCTGTTACAAGTTCATTTGTTGAAACAGTGGAAGTATAATATGCAAAAATAATACACTATACTCTCAAAATGCGTAAGTTATGCGTTCCGTAAACCATTACGTAACCTGAATTTTACGAAGTCGAATTTCTAACTTGCTTATGTGCATTTTCGTAGCTAACTATTTGACTAGTCGATAAATTTTCTGGTGCAATTTTTTCGGTTTGGCAGAGGATATAGAATAATTATGCACCTGCTATCTTCACTATTACTTCGGTTGATATCTGTTTCAAAGTTGGTGGAAGAACAATTGAAAAACCTAGGATCGGTAACTTTTTGTGGGAGGGAGAAAAATTATGTGGACGATAGTAAAACAAGTAGAAAAATTGATCCAAAATGTTGATTATCAAAAACAGCTTCTGTATAACTTGTAACAAATAGCTTATGTGTCTGAAATATAATTCATGTATATGCTAATTATAATGAGAGCGCAGTAAAGTACCCTGGGAGAATGTTTGCTAGGATGATATGGCATTTGGTTTGTTAAATAGGATTTAATTACATTTATTAAAGATCATTAACGTAATTAAATACTATCTAAGCAGGCGAAACCTAGCAGATGATTTTTTGTATAGAGAAGTCTAGCCAACTTTAAGACCGTGAATACATGGAAGAAGATTGCATGCATAATTGATACGTTGTCGAGAATTTGGGTCAAAACTTTATACTAATGTGAGGTAATAAGATTTTAGCCGTTTCAGAATAACTATAACAATATTTCTCAGCAAATACAGTAGCCTCAAATGACTGCATATTTTTTATCACATCATTAAAGCTTATGAATGTTCCTATAAAACAGACATATTTTCATTTAATTAGCATGTATTTTACTCATAACTTCCATTTTTTTAAAAGTACCTCTGTATGATACCAGTGTCTCTCTCTCAAAAATATGCTCTCTCTCAAGACTGTAAGCTTCAGATATTCAGATTTGGCACTTTTATTATACACATATAATTCCATCCCTCAAAAATGGCCTAAACCGCGTTCCATCTGTTTGGGTCTATTAATAAACTTGAACATAAACTCCCCATAGATTGTCATGAGAACTGAAACCTTCAAGGAAATTGATGCGAGTGATATAGCACCTATGTACGTAACATACGTTTCTCAAAAATGCAGTTCTTCTGAATATATTTCCATGAAGCAGATCTGTAATTTTCACAAAACATGCTTTCAGGCTTCAAAACCATGATTTATGCAAAAATAAAAATCTTATTTAGTAATTTTATAAATTAATAATTTATAAACTTGATGCGTTCTTCTCATACCTTACCTATCTCAATACATGAAAGTACTTTAATTTATTATTTATACATTTACTGATTATAAATAATTGTATTTTTCTTATAAATAATTTTATTTTAGTATTGTATTTATAGTACTTTTAAAGAAGTGTGCAACAATAAAATTATTGTACGGAATAGTTTAAATATTGGATATTTTGTTACGACTACCTTTCGTTTTGAAAGAACTACCTATTTCTCTGAGTTTATGCAGATAGCCAATAGCAACTACAGTATGTGCGACTGATAACGTTCGTCTACGGCTATTTTGATAACACTAAACGATGAAAAAATCATCCTTCACAACACCAATGGAACTGAACTCATTTAATATAAATAAAATTAGAAATATATAAATACTTATTTTCACGGCATTTTAATATGGATAAAGGGTCGTTAGTATATGACGTGCTTAAATTTCTTTCAGAAAACCCCTGGTAGATAGATAGCTCTGTCATTTTCATCTGTCTGAAGAACAGACATTTATATCTGACCGCACTCAAAATCATCAATAATTTAAAATCTCTGCCAAATTGATCAAAAGGTCGTTTTTTTTTGACTAATTTTAAATAGTTGAATAAAATAAAAATCAGTCAATGTATTAGCTTACTTGGTGACATTTTTCAATTATTTGGGAATTTTAAAAATTTAGTTTGATAATTTATTTCTGACTGAAAAATTTATTCTACAAAATTTTGATAATATTAACCGAATTGTTGATCCCGATGACCGATGCACTTTCCATGCTTTCGTATACAAACGGGCGGAACTTAACAATTGGATAACAATATCCGAATGATGACATTAACAGCGATCTTATTAAAAGCGTCTTATGTCCTTCAATCAAGCCACTTACTCGCCGTATTTTTGCAGAAAGCTCAAAGAATAAGGTTACAGTATCAATATAAAATGACCACCAATGGAAATCATAATTCAAAACCTACTAACGTTTCCCTTCTTAACGTCTTCCGAATTCCATTGTCTCCGTATTTCAACGTAAACTGAGAAACCAAGCTAACAGCCCGATCATTTTGGGAGAAAGAAACGGCCTGGCTGTTAGCATACTGATGGATAAATATGCTCCGGTTATCATACTGCGAAATTTCTCGAAACACATTATCAGGGAGCGATGCAGAAGTGAGTAGGCACGTCACGTCGTTACAGCACAGCAGTAAAACAAAATGGCGACGGAAAACGTAATAGAAGCCATTTCAACATCTAGACGTTAACACAGCGATGCATTGTAACTCTAGATCCAAATAACAAAAGTGAGTTTAGCCGTTTGTTCGCTTGGTTTTGGATGATAATGCGTTTAAAAGCAGTCGGCGGCTGCTTTCTCCGTCAGAGCACTTGTTATTTTATTCAAGATAAGTGTTTCAGCTTTTCTTGTTGCTTTTATCTCGCAGAGTGACATAATAAATTGGGTTCACATTTAAGAGTACTTAGAGAAATTGGTTTGATCTTAGGGAAGCTAGTGCTTTAATTAGTTGTTCGAGTTTCTCCTTACGGCTGCTTTAGTTGTCTTCAGAACAACTTTTAATTTGTTAAGAGCAAATATCTGAAAACGAAGAGGATCTTCACGCACACTCGGTTAAGGAATCCTAATTTTTATTTATACGCATTTTAGTAAATTGCCATTCAAAATGTGGTAAACGTTTACTGTTACTTGAAAATTTACAATACTGATTTAAAATATGGTACTAAATATTTAGGTTAAGCTATTTGAATACTTTGATATGGAAAAACATACAAGGGCTGTCTGTCTAAATGCAGGATGCCTTCGTGGAAGAATTTTCAAGGAAAAGTGGCTCGTATTAACGTTACACATATGAAAGTCCAGCTCGTTCTCCTGCGGTCGAACCCAAGGTGCACGCCTTGCGTTCAACAGTTTTAACTACTCACTTACTGATGGTACAATGACGTTAACCACGAGTGAAGATTTTCTGAACAAACATACCAGAAGAACGGGAAAGCATTAATATCTATTGCAGCTTCAAACGACAAGAGTTTTACAAATGAAAATTAGTTGAAAACAGCTCAAACAGAGAGGAGGTACGAAGCCGTAATTCGCTTTAACACAAGAACGCGTGCTGACAATTTGACTCAAACTTGCATTATCAGTGTGGTCTATTGGCCACACTGACTACATGACTACGGTGTTTCAAGAAATGTGATGGAATTACTAAATCGCTCATTGAAGGAAGCCTAAGTACATATATATATATATATATACATATCGCATTAATTCAGGTCTTTTAATGAAGTATTTACAGTCTTGTTCAAAGCGGAATGTAGGGGAATAAGCTACCAGAAAAATCTGGAAAAATCTGAAATGTTTCAGATTTTAAATTACGTCCAAAGGGGCATTTTTTTAACATTTTGTGTGTTACCTTTATTTATTAAATATTATGTTCTTCACACTTGAACCATAAAATTTAGTTAAAGACAATATCACAAAATAATTTTAAACTGAGCACATTTTTAGAATTACCTATACACAGTCTCACGCGCTGGAGATAAAAATGTTTTTCTGTACAGCGTTGCCATTGCTCGCTTTGAAATCCTTGAGTTTGTTAATCAAAAATTCTTTAAAGTTTTACAAAATAGATAAAAAAAAATCTGAAAGGTTTCAGATTTTAAATTACGTCCAAAGGGGCGTTTTTTTACCGTTTTGTGTGTTACCTTCATTTATTAAATATCGTGTTCTTCGCACTTGAACCATAAAATTCAGTTCAACAGCAATATCGCAAAATAATTTAAAATGAGCATATATTTAGAATTTCTGATACACAGCTCAGCGCGCTGGAGATAAAAAGGTTTTTCACCCCCCCGTAGAATATTGCCATTGCTCGCTTTTAAATCGTTGAGTTCGAGCCAAAAATTCGTTTAAGTTTTATAAAATATGAAATAGATAATAAAACAAATTCCCAATTCCAAATATGGACTTCCAGATGCGCATATTCGGGTGTAAACGTACATTATTCAAAATTGGACGGCTCTAGGTACCGTTGTTTCATCACACTTGGAGAAATATACATACATTATATGCAGATTCTTCATTATTTAATTTCTTTAAATATAATACAGGGTGATTGGTGGCAACAATTTGAAATGTGATACAACCGTTCATAGTTATTCAACGCAAAATCGCCGAACGAAAACAATAGTCCTTCACGAACAAAGCCCCTTTGGATTAAAAATAATCCACATTCTTCGCAAACTGGTTCACTAGAAATGTCGAAAATTTAGTCAAGTTTGTCCAAAATCACGAATTATTTACAAGGCCATGTAGATTTAAATAGGCTGTACATAAAAGTATTCCGAAACAGTTTGCAATTCAATCTTCTGTCCGCACAGAACTGCAAGTAGTGAAGAACGTGTGAAAATTAGATATATACATATTCATTAAATACTCAGAAATTAAAGCTTGTTCAAATTAAACAATAAATAACACAAATTGTAATTACGTAATGCATACAATAAATAACCTGCAATTTGGTTTCTAATTCTCCCGATCGGAACTTTACATCAGTTATATGAACTTTATTGTAAACATGACGTTGAGTATTTACTTTGTAAGTGGCAGAAACATGCATATGGTCTTGAAACTTGCCAGGCTGTATAACTGAGAGAAAGCGTTTGCTGAACTCAGCATTCTTTGGGGAATATATTCTTTCTTCTTTTTCCATCAACCAATCTAATGGACGTTCTGCTCAACATTATTTTAAGTACTTCCATCTGTAAAAGCAGTACACACTTATTCATACCTTCTGCAAGTATCTAAGGCATGTCTACTAAACTTAAACATGTCTTAGGCTAACCCGCATCACTATGACAATAGGAGGCAATAAGCAATTCTGCTATTAGTGGAAGTCATATGTGCGAAGGAAGGAATTTATATTTTTTACAAAAAGTAAATATTAATATTTCTACATAGCTTCAGTTTTGAAATCACGTCACCCATCTTAGATTCACGTGTCATCGTTGCGTTTCTGTTATCAGTTCTTAGTAAAACTGTTACATGGCGCTTGTTCGGTTATTCTTAAGAAGCGCGTAGAACTTTCCAGAAGAATGCAGAACCATTAAAACAGCACTTTAGTTCAATCTCTATTCGTTTTCCAAGAATTTTTCCAAAACGGTTTAGTAGACATGCAGTTTGAAAGGTGATTTTCTGAAAAAAAAAGAAATAACCAATAACAAAGCAAATATCAGTTCTTACTAAAACTGTTAGATGGCGCCATGCTACATGTCTCTTGAAAGCAGTGTTGAACCTTTAGAGCAGAATTTAAATGCGTTCTCTATCAATTTTTCGCGAATACTTCGAAAACGGGATTTCGAAAAAAGTACTTCTATCCCCCTACAGGTATTAGTGGGCTTCACTCTGCGTAATGCCCGGGAAGTGCCGAATACTTCATAAATTATCAGAATGAATTGAATGATGACTGATGAAACATACAATAAGAGAGTGGCAATATGTTCCTTCGGGAAAAGGATAAGCAGGTTCGCTCAAACATTCCCAAGTGGGGAGCATTTTTTTTTAAATAAAATGTTTTGAAAATCACAATACTTTGGTCCTCTTTGAAACTAGGTCTTTTTAGCGTATGTCACAACCAATGTACTTATATTTTAAAAATACAATTAATTTTAATTCATTTGACTTTAAATTAGTATTTGTTAATTACGTTAAAAGAAGAAAATTTATGTCTGCTTTTAATATTTCAGGGCTATTAAAATTTAGATAATCTTTATTCTATTACCTAAAAATTAAATAAATATTGGTACTCACATTGATGAGACGAGATTTGCTTACTGATTCGTTCATATCTTTTGTATCTCAGTTAAAATAACACGACGAATAACCATTGTTGGAAAAGCAAAGGCGACAAGAATCGCTGTAATATTCATAAATTTTCAGGAATAATTTCAGAGGTTTAAATATAGGACCTTCTTCTTCAGCTGCGGACGTTGAAATGACTTTCGGGTCCTTTCCTTTTCAATCGATAAAATTAGCAGTTCCATACTTAAAGTCCCCATTCCCCATATAAACTCTTCTGGTATACACAGGATTCCTTGCCAATGTGATTTAATTTACACTGGTGAAACTAACAGAGCCTCAGAAATTTCGCACTAGCATTAACCAATTATTAAGAAAAAAATAAACACATAAATAATCCATTGCCTAATACTGTTGGTATGAAAATCACGTTTCCCATTTTTTGCAGCCGCAATTCTTCAAAAAGCATCTTTTGTTGGCGAATTAAATTTTCTGGAGGAGTTTCACATTAGCAAAAGTCATTTAGTTCTAGCCAACAATCGAAGTTCAGGTCCTCAGCTTTAATGAAGTTATTCGATAATTCTTTTTATTGGTCATCAATAAATGGCGCCAGTAACTTGACGTCCTTCCTCTCATCTTATCGCCTGAGCACGGGTTTCTCCTTCCTCATTTGTACTTTCGCAGCTGAAGAAGATTATATTTAAACTAGTCCGATAAATTTTTGAATAAGACGCTGATTCTTGATGCCTCACACCTTTCAATAACAACAGTTCTATGTTTATATACAGCCTGATAGCTTGAGTCTGAGATCGGCCTACGCCAAGCCTCTTTCGGTCCTTTTCTTTCAGTTAGTAACTAAAAACCCTTTCTTACACAGATACGTTAAAGCAAGCTGAATTCTAATTATTAAAACGCCATTGTACAATTCACTATACACAATGATTAACGAGAGGTCGAAAGATTAATCTTGCCTCACTTTTTATTTTATTTTTAAGAATATTTAAATTCTCTGTGCAACACATAGCATCATTGCCTTGTGCATACAAGCCTTTCTGAGTTTTTTTTTCTTTCTTTTTTTAAAGGGAAAATACAGCAGCATAAAAATAAAATAAAAATACCAATTTTCAGATGAAACATATGAAACAATTATACAAAAAGAGGAGAATGTTATTTTATCTCTTGAACAAACGCATGGAAATAGAGAGGAAATTTAATGTTTAAAGAATTTACCTCGAAGATGAGTTTTCTTCCTTCCGTATCGTATGAACAGTAGAACAACAAATGTTCGACATTTTGCACTCCCTCGAATCCTAGACGGACACAAATCTGCATGAGACAGTTCGATATTAGATAGTTCTCTTCAGATACGAGGTGAAATTACCGTGTCAGTTAGAAATTTAGTAGTTTGAAACTTGCAGAAAAAATGTTTATAATTGAGTCTGTGAGAAAAAGGAGAAAAGATAATTTAGTCAGCGAGACGGCAGATGAATTTCTGTATAATTTATTCCATTTGAGAATTGTTTTACTCCGACTTTGTTTCTTGAAGAATGACTTAAGCAGTGTCACCGTAGTGTTAACTTGAAGGTTTGTAATTCGTTTTGCCAACCAATGAAAGTGACAGTGTGGCCCACGTACATGAGAGATGATGACATCAACAGCTTTATTACCATTAATTATATGTTCTGCTTGAAATTTCGTTTTAAATCCAAGTTGGGTTAGCAAGAAAGTAATTTCGGATTTTTAGTATGAAATAAAACTCAATTTTTTCTACATAAAAATGAGTTTTAATGAGTCAGACATCTTCCATTTTTTTCGGTGACTTTTGCGATCTGTCTGGAAATTTAATGGTGCTCATAGAGTTTCTGGTCTTTAAAAGCAAAAAATTCAACCAAGACCGAGTTGAGATCGTAATTATTACTGACAGTTTTACCAGTTAAAAATTTTTTTAAACCTCGAAATAAATGATAATCCGATAGTGCAAGGTCGGAGTTATAAGGACGATGAACATCACTTTCAACCAATCTTCAATAATTTGGTATGCGTTGCTAAAGCTGTGTGAGGCCTCGCATTGTCGTGACGGAATACGATTTCTTTACGGTTTGCCAGTTCTGGCCCTTTTTCTTTGATTGTTTCCTCCAGTTTCATAAGTTATTGGCAGTACATCTAAGTTGATCCTTTGAATGTTTGGGAATTGCCCAAAACAAACAACATTTTACAATCTCAGCAAACTGCCAGCATTAATCTTCTTCTAATGCAATTTTGTTTTCGGTATGATTTGTGATGATTCATCATGCTAGGGCCATGATCTGCGAATATATGTCACTGCTTAAATCTTCTCCAATAACAGTATGATTTTCTCCTAAAAAGGAATCTAGGACTGGAAATGGAGAAAACAAAATTTTCCTGAAAACTCTTTAATTTCTTGTGGACATTGGGAACAGTCGAAAATTGCCTTGCAGTTCGAGATTTTATTAATTTACCTTTTACAATATTGTACGATTGCTGTTGTACCTGAAAGTTAAAAGTCTTGCAGAACCTAATTCATGTATAGCGATTTATCGATATATTTTACGTACCTCGCAAAATAAGTTATGAAGAAGGTTTAAATAATCTTTCTATTTTGTCTTAAATTGAACATAAAGGCAAAATGTTTGCTGCAGACGAAACTTACACGTGTGGATGATTAAATTAACAGAAGAGACAATAAATTTTGAACATTAATAAAGTAATCTCAGGTTACATATTCAGCAGATTAAAATACGCTGCTCCGAATAATTTATCGGCGTGTAGTTTAAAACATCGGCTAGCGGCACGCTAACAGTAACGGCTAGTGGGATTCTATTGCCGGACTGTAACATTTAATCAGAGGTGGCCAAAACATTACCAACAAGACGCGGTTGCCAGTAGCTCTAATCTAAAGATTCAAACTTTCAACAAAAATACAAACAAAGCTAATATGCATTCTTATGAGGAATATAGAATGGAGAAGCTATGTTAAAGAGATAAATCGTAATAACTGGTTAATCATCGTAAGACACTTTGCAATACATCTAACAGACATGCCACAGTATTTTGTCATAAATTACCATCAAGAAATGATGCACAATTTTGTTAATACCTTTCACAAATAACTGGACATTTTTGCAAAAATAGGAGGACCATGAGAAGCTTCAAGACACAGTTTGAGAATGATGGCATAAGCAGATTTTGTCATATTATGAATGTTTGAATAATTATAACAAAAGAATATGTTTTTCCCTTTTTTCTTTTTTTTAACTCTTGTTATATCTGTTTTTGTTCCACAATGTATATCAATGAAAAAACAAATAACACTGAAAACGTTGTAACAAAATTGTTGTGTACACCACATGACTTTCTTGTACGGAATATTAAATTATACCTATTTTGCATTTTATTTAAACTTATTGAATTGAATTAAATCTACGTCATCGATAGCGCTCAAACCGCAATAGAATATGTCATGCACATGCTCGGTAAGAGGAAGCTACCAACCAAGCCCTGATGAAAGAACAGTTAAGCCAACGGCCTGCTCGTGTGAAAAAAAAACTGTCTATCTGAAAAGCGGAGAGAAAGCAAAATCTGGCTACGAGAAGAAGAAAACGTGCTTGATGCGAGAAAGACGGAGGCTCGTGTGAAACATTTTGGAATTTATTATTTTTGTATTCCAAAGTTTGAAGTTTGATCTGTTATTATTAAGAACTGAAAGGTGAAACGTAATAGTTGTGCGTTTTTAATGTAATTGTGGAAAAAATACTTTGTGAAAAGATAATATATATATTTCAATAAAATATAGTTCATGTTATTGTTAAACCTGCATAAGTGTGCCAATTTATTTTCCGCGAATAGAGTCGACCAATAACATTCATAAGTGGATGAAAGCGAACCGGAAGAGATGAATTGGTCAAGGATCCTGACAGTGGCGGCAGCTGGTCGGATGCATATTTGTCGACTCGGAAAAAGCTCAAGTAAATGCCTTACGCATGCTGCGAAGCATATTAAGTGGAACAGTTATCTTCTACCAGGTTCTCTCGTTTAAGTGTATTATTTATCATATTTTTATGAAACATTTGCTATTAATGTAACGGTACACTTAAAGAAGTATTTTATAACACAGGAATTATCAGTGTGATTATCATATGATACTTGAATTACTTTGAAAGTGCATTTATCTTTTATTGTATGAGTGAATGAGTATTAATTTAACTAATGCTTGTGTTTTATTTATGAGATATGATTGCATTAATTCTCATGCATTCATTAATTTTTGATTGCTTATATATACTCATTAATTTTTTTATTTGATTGAATATTTGGATGTTGTGCATATTTAATGCAGATACCAGGTGTTTATGATTCACTAGAAGTTCAAGACTTGATGTAAAATTTTATGTACAGAGATTCAGTTTTGATTTTCTGTTATTTTAATTAAGTTGAACATAAAGTCCCATAATGTCATTTTTGACCAAACATAGAAAGGCTGATCTAGTCGCCCTTGCACAAGAGTTTGGTGTTGAAGTGTTGCCTACATTTAGAATTTTGGACTTGAGGGAAAAAATTCTTGCTAGTGAAAGCTATGAGGAGCAGGTAGCAAAGGACCTTCTGAGTGTTATCATTACAGATAGGGAGGCAAAGGAGGAGAAGGAAAGGCAAGAAAGAGAAAAAGAACGCGAAAGAGTAGAAAGAAAAGAAGAACGCGACAGACAAGAAAGGGAATATAAACTAAAGTTAGAGGCAGAGGAGAGGATTGCCATTGAGAAGTATAAGGTAGATTGTCAGGATCGTTACTTGAATAGGAGTACCACACCCGAACGGGGGGAGAATGGGAAGGAAAGATCAGTAGAAGAGTTAACGAGAACAATCAGGTTATTGACAGTAAAGGTTCCAAGTAGAGCAGATGGCTGGGACTATTTCTTCTCCAGTTTAGAAAGAGCTTATATCAATGAAAGTGTCCCTGATGAGTATAAGGCCAAAATTTTGATTTACCTTTTGGGAGATAAAGCGGCAAATTTATTAACATTGATAAGGGAGGATAAGTATGGGAATTATGAAGTAATAAAGGAAACTGTGTTGAAAGAATTCAAACCGTCACCTCAGGTATGCCTGGAGAATTTCAGGAAAGCAAGACGAAGTTCAGAAGAGACCTTTGTCCAGTTTTCTACTAGAGTTACTGCCATGTGGGAAAATTATGTGAAATCAAGGGGGGTGACAGACTTTGAAGGTCTTAATCAGTTGGTGGTAGCGGACAAAATCTACCAGACCCTTGATACAGAAACTGCAGTACACATAGGTATAAGGCAGGGAGACTCGTGGTTCAAGCCAAGAGAGCTTGGAAAGGAGTGTGACATATTCTTTGCGGCTAAAGGGAAGTCCTACAACGTACGTAGGGAAGCTTGTGAAACTAAGATGCTAAATGAGGTAATAGGTGAGAAACCTAAGGTCGAAGAGAGACGAAGCGGTCGGCATGAGTCAGAAACCATAGGGAAAAACACAGGGAATGTTAAAGGTTTAACATGTTTTGTATGTGGTTCAGCTTCGCATTTTAAAAGGAACTGTCCTCAGATTAAAGGTTCTAGGCAGTATAACCGAAATGAGGAAAAGGATAAAGCTAGGGTAAACTGGGTAAAAAAAGGTCAGGATAATGATATCCTAGCGGACAAAGTTGTGGTAGCTCGTGTGGATCCTTTGGGGAAGCCAGGGAATGTAAACAACTATAAGCTGTGTAAGTTGAAAAGGGTTCCTATTAGTGTGAATGGAACAATAGGGGAGGCCCTCGTTGATTCAGGAACAGAAATTACGGTGGTTAAAAAGGAGTTAACCAAAAATCTCCAACTGGAGGAAGGATCGAGCATATATTTGAAGGGTATATTTGGTCCAGCTGTTAAATGCCCTTTGGTAAACATTCCACTGGGTATCACTGTAGGAGAAAGTTCCAGTGTCACACATCAAGAGATTTTGTGTGCAGTTGCAGAATCTCTAGCAGAGGATGTGTTGCTTCCTCCGGAAGTATTCACCATGTTAGGGGGTCAGTTACATGACACAGGTGAGGTGGTAGAGAACTTACCTGAAGAAACCACAAACATCCCAGAGGTTAGGAGAAATGAAAAGTCTGTGAAGGTAAACACAGGGAAACTAGAAAGAAACACTAGTGTGGGAAGGAATCTCGATGAGAAAGAAAAGGTGGAATCAAGTGAAAGCCAAGAACCTCAGTCAGGAAGACTATGTACAGCGGATATTTTTAGAAGAGAGCAGGAGACTTGTGAATCTCTGGCAGGAGCATGGGAGAATGCTCAAAAAGGAAAGGGGAATTATTATACAGTGGATAACTTTCTCTTTCATAAGGACAAAATTCTTGGGGAAAGCGTGGGACAATTAGTTGTACCTAAGAGTCGAAGGGAGGAAGTCTTGCAGTTAGCACATTGCTCGGTGTTTAGTGGCCACATGGGGGTAAAGAAGACTGTGGAGAGAATTAGATATTCTTTCTATTGGGAAGGTCTGAGATTAGATGTCCAGAAATTTTGCGAGGCGTGTAAAGAGTGCCAGTTGACTAGACCAATTAAAACTGTTGATAGGACACCAATCACCCCAGTAACGAGGCCAGATCTGCCCTTCCAAATTGTAAACATTGATGTGATAGGTCCGATTGATCCTCCCAGCTCTAAGGGGCATAAGTATATATTATGCTTAGTTGATCAGCATACCAGATGGGCAGAAGCAATACCCCTAACAAGCCTCTTTGCCAAGTCGACTTGTGAGGAGTTATTACATATTTTTTCAAGAACGGGTATTCCAAATGTAATTGCATGTGACAATGGAAAAAATTTTAAAGCAGATTTGACTCAAGAATTTGAGAGACGAATAGGGGCCAGTCCTAAGTTTTCGACCCCTGGCTATCCTCAATCTAATGGATTAGTTGAACGATTTAATGATACTTTAAAAAGAATGTTGCATCATGTCATGAGAGAAGAAGGTAGGGGGTGGCATTTGCAAATTCCTTATGTGTTGTGGGCCTATAGAGAAGTACCCAACTCAACAACTGGGGTGGCTCCATTTCAACTAATGTACGGCAGGACACCTCAAGGACCTTTGTCGATATTAAAATCATCATGGACAGGAAAACATGAAAATTTACAATTAGATGCAACTCCTGTTTATACATATTTACAAAATCTAAAGGCTAGGTTTGAGAAGGCAGCGGAGCAGGCAAAGCTCACAGCTGAAATTCAACAAGAGAGGACAGCACACTATCATAATTTAAGATCTACCGTAAAAACGTTTAAGGTGGGAGATAAGGTGATAGTCTTGATTCCCGATTCTAATAATAAGCTTTACGCTAGATGGCAGGGTCCTGCAAATATATTGGAACAGAAAAGTCCTCACTCTTTTGTAGTACGAATGCCCGATGGAACCAAAAGGCATGTTCATCAGAATAAGATTAGACTTTATGTAGTTAGATCTCAAGCAGTAAATGTTATCTTGGAGGGAGAAGAAGAGTTTGGCGAAATTGAATTTACACCTGTCAACAAGGGAGGAAAAACTTGAGAAGGAAGCTTGGGCAGTCTTATTTGGCCTGAATAAATTTGATAAATGGATCTATGGGGCTCAGATAGAAATTATAACGGATCACAATCCTCTCAGGTATTTGAACGAAACTACTCCTCGAAGTCCAAAATTAACGAGGTGGGCTTTGGCATTGCAGAAATGGAACTTGCGAATTAGTCATAGGCCAGGGATGCAGCACCAAAGTGCTGATGCTCTCTCACGTCTGGATCAGATATAATATGAGTAATATAATTTGTTTTTTTTCTTTGCTTTCTGTATGATTGTATCTTATATTGTTTGTTCTGTTTTGTTTTATTTAATATTGTACGAGATTTGTATTGTGTAAAAGTAGTGTACAGAAAATTTGCTTGGATATTGATTAATGAAATACGTCCTAAAGAAAGGACAAATTTCATTCTGGGCAGGGGCGTGTCATGCACATGCTCGGTAAGAGGAAGCTACCAACCAAGCCCTGATGAAAGAACAGTTAAGCCAACGGCCTGCTCGAGTGAAAAAAAAAACTGTCTATCTGAAAAGCGGAGAGAAAGCAAAATCTGGCTACGAGAAGAAGAAAACGTGCTTGGTGCGAAAAAGGCGGAGGCTCGTGTGAAACATTTTTGAATTTATTATTTTTGTATTCCAAAGTTTGAAGTTTGATCTGTTATTATTAAGAACTGAAAGGTGAAACGTAATAGTTGTGCGTTTTAATGTAATTGTGGAAAAAATACTTTGTGAAAAGATAATATATATATTTCAATAAAATATAGTTCATGTTATTTTTAAACCTGCATAAGTATGCCAATTTATTTTCTGCGAATAGAGTCGACCAATAACATTCATAAGTGGATGAAAACGAACCGGAAGAGATGAATTGGTCAAGGATCATGACAGAATAAATGCAAGCTTTAAAGTTCATATATATTTGTTTACCAAAGCGACACTTGCGCTAGCCTCACTCAGCGGCGTTACATCTCATTCATTTTATAACTCCTCAAGAATGCAAAAATTTATGTATAATCATCTGGAGAATTACCAAATCGTTGCTATATGTTCTATTCTATGCTATAATAAATGTAATATGATGTATAAAAGAAATTAAACAAACAGAAAAAGAAAAAGGAAGAAAGAAAGAAACTGTTTTTCACAGCGATTGGGTATTTATTATACTGTTACGTGCGTACGGGTTCGTTATATATTGAATGCACAAATCGTTAAAAAGTTAACAAAAATTTATTCTTCCACAACAAATAAATTAAAATGCTGAAATATTTCTTCACAGATCTTCGCACAATATCACAATATCTCAAACGTTTAGCAAAAACTCAGTTCAAAACAGATAAAATAGTTCTATCTCACAGCCAAATCGCTACAATCAATACAGCATTAAGTAAACAAACAGCAACAACAACAACTACTAACTAACTAACTGAGATGAGGTGTTTCACCTCGGCTTTTATAAGCTTTTTAATTATCAGTAGAACAATCACGATTTTTCTAGATTTTTCTGGATGGCAACAGTAATTACGAGATATTTATTTATTAAGCATTAAATGCACGCGCTCTTTTATTTTTATTGTTTTTTTTTTTTTCGACGTAGCTTTCTCTTCAAAAATCGTCTGCGTTGCTAAGGCAACATGAAGCAAATCTAATTACAATTCTAAATAAATAGCCAAATAAATGTGAAATTCGTAACATTGCCCCCTTCCCAAGGACTGCACGTCCCGGGCAGTACAATCCCTGGACAGGAAGCCAAACTTACAACTAAAGCATCAGTGCTATAATAAACATTACTTTATAATAACAAAATAAACAATAATTAAAATAAGTGACTTTCAGCAAATTAAATTCTATCCAACGCGAAATACAATTCAAATACTAAGTACAAATACTATCAAATACAAATGCTATTAAATACAAATACTTATCAAATACTAATACTTAACAAATACAAATCAAATACTAAATACAAATAGGACCATGGTCTTATACTATGTACATTATTATTTACAACTATATACACTACGTACTATGGCCATAGTAATGAACTAACCTGTCGTAATGAACGACTTTAGGTTTAGAGTTCGATGACTTACGGATCCGAACCACGACGTCGTTCAGCCTGTTTAGGACTGTGTAAGGACCATCCCAAGGTGATTGTAGTTTCGGAGAAAGTCCTTTTCGACGAGTCGGATTCCATAACCACACCTTGTCTCCTTCGTTGAAACGATGTCCAGTAGCTCTCGTGTCGTAGCGGGTCTTCATCTTCTCCGTCGCCAAGTTGACTCGCTCTCGTGCAAAGTTGTGCATCACTTCAAACCGGGCCTGGAGGTCTTGAATGTATTCCTCAGGCGATGAAGGCGCATCTGGAGGGCGACCAAACAAAAGATCACATGGCAGACGAAGGTCACGACCGAAGAGCATCTGAGATGGGGAATAGCCGGTAGTCTCGTGGACAGCACTGCGGTAAGCCAGTAAAAATAGTGGCAACTTCTTGTCCCAGTCCTGTTGGTTTCTGGAAACCACTAATGAGAGGTTATTGAGGATGGTTCGATTAAACCTCTCTACCATACCGTCCGACTGGGGATGTAAAGGCGTCGTTTGGGTTTTGTCAATGCCGAGTAGCTTGCAGAGTTCCTTGACTACAGCCGAGGTAAAATTCCTTCCCTGATCGGAATGTAACTGAAGAGGCACTCCGAATCTGGAAATCCAGTGCTGTATCATCATCTCTGCTACTGTGACAGCCTCTTGATCAGGAATAGGATACGCTTCAGGCCACTTGGTGAAGTAATCAATGGCAACGAGGATGTATTTGTTGCCATCAGCAGTTCGTGGCAGAGGTCCTAAGATGTCAAAGGCGATACGTTCAAAAGGTGCTCCTACATTGTAACGTTGCAGCTTCCCCCGGCTGCGTTTCTTCGGTCCTTTCCGACTTACACAGGCATCGCAAGTTCGGCACCACTTTTGCACGTCATCCTTTGCATTATTCCAGTAGAAACGCTCCCGAACTCTCTGCAAGGTCTTCATTATTCCGAAGTGACCTCCTGCAGGGCTGCTATGTAGTTCTTTAAGGACGTCCGGGATTCGGGATCTTGGGAGTACCAGCTGCCATCGGAAAGTTTTTCCATCATCCGATTCGAATTTTCGGTACAAGACGCCGTTTCGAATATGGAGTGAGTCCCAGAGAGCCCAATATTGTTTTGTAGTGGGACTATAGCTCGAAATATCCTGCCAAGTAGGTTTTCTGTTTGAGGTCTCCATTAACTCAATTATGGGTTTAATATCACGGTCTTGTAGCTGGTCTTTCCTGATTTCCTTGTCAGTCCATGGATCTGGATCAGCCAATGTTGATGCTGTAATTTGCCGTGCGACTGCATTAACCAGTTGGTATTTAGCTTCGACCCTGGAACAATATCGGCAGTTTTCTGGGCAAGGTCTTCTAGACAAGGCGTCAGCGTTTCCGTGCGACTGTCCCTTGCGATGACGGATAGTGATGTCATATTCCTGGAGTCTCTGTATCCACCTGGCTATCTGACCCTCAGGATTCTTGAAATTTAAAAGCCAGGCCAATGATGCATGATCTGTGCGGAGCAGGAATTTTCTGCCGTACAGATAATGATGGAAATGTTCTACGGCTTTGACTATGGCGAGCAACTCTTTCCTGGTGACACAGTAATTCCTCTCCGGTTTAGATAGGCACTTGCTCCAGTAAGCTACTACACGTTCTTGGCCCTCTATTTCTTGGGACAGAACAGCGCCGACACTTTCATTACTCGCATCCGTGTCGAGAATAAATGGTCTGTCGAGCTGAGGATACGTCAGGATTGGAGCAGATGTTAAGGCTTCCTTCAGGTTCTTAAATGCATTCTCACATTCTTTTGTCCACACGAACTTTTGCTTGCTCTCTGTCAGCTTGTGAAGGGGTCTTGCGATGGAAGAAAAATCCTTCACGAATCTCCTATAGTAGGTGCAAAGTCCTAGAAAGCTTCTCAGCTGGTGGACATTTTCGGGACGTCTCCAGTCTTTAACTGCTGACACTTTTTCAGAATCCGTGCGCACACCTTCAGCAGAGATGACATGTCCGAGATAAGCGACTTCCTGTCTGAATAATTTGCATTTAGCGGGACTCAACTTCAGATTGGCTTCTTTCAGTTTCCGAAGCACCTTTCTAAGATTTTCCAAATGTTCTTCGAAACTATTCCCGACGATGATGATGTCATCCAGGTATATCAGACAGGCTTCGTATGAAAGACCTTTTAAAACAGTCTCCATTAGACGTTCGAATGTAGCCGGCGCATTACATAGCCCAAACGGCATCACCTTGAACTGCCAAAGTCCTTGTCCTGTAGTAAATGCCGTCTTTTCTCGGTCATCAGGATGTATTTCTACCTGCCAATATCCACTCTTTAAATCAAGTGTCGAGAACCACTTGCTTCCAGAAAGAGTGTCCAGAATGTCATCAATTCTAGGAAGAGGGTAACTGTCTTTCTTCGTAACCTCGTTCAACCGGCGATAATCAACGCAAAATCTGGTTGATCCGTCTTTCTTCCTCACCAGGACGATGGGAGATGCCCAGGGACTTGCTGAAGGCTCGATGACATTGCTTTCTTGCATGTCCTTTAAAAGTGCTCGTACCTCTTCCTGTTTCGCAATCGGCAGACGTCTTGGATGTTGCTTGATTGGTGGATGGTCACCAGTATCGATTCTATGTTGAGTCAAACTGGTTCGACCAACGTCAGAAGACGAACGGGAGAAAACATCTTGAAGATCTTTAATAACACGCTCGGCAGCATTCTTTTCTTCATCGTTTAATTGCGCATTCTGCAGTAACTCCGATATAATGTTGTCGGAAGACGCGGGTTTTGAGATGTTACTTTTTCTTTCAAGGCTGGTTACTGGAGTACATTCTGCAACCACTTCACCTTTCTTAATAACTCTCGCCTTATCAGTTACATTGGCAACTCTCACCGGGATAACGGTCCCCGATAGGTCGACGAGTGCTGAGGCTATTAATACTCCTTTAGGGCTATTACAATTCTTGAGATATTCCATCACGCCGTAGCGGAACTTTCTGTTTTCGGCTATGGATCCAGGAAGTAACATTTCTGTTCTTGCCGGTATTGTGATATCGTCTTGAGCTACGATTTTGTGGATAGATTTCACTCCTTCATCATTAATCCCGAATAAAGTTATGTCCTCAGAGGCAGAATGCAGTTCGTTATTTTTAAAGTCCAAGGAAAAATTGTATTTTCTTAAAAAGTCCAATCCGAGTATGCAAGGGTCTGTAATTTCTGCTACATAGGCCGTGTGATGGTAAGCGGCACTTCCAAAGGTGATGTTAACGTTTAATTTCCCTTCTATATTGATCTTCTCGCCGGACACAGTCTGGAGGGTAACGCAGGGCGGCGTCCAGATAAGTTTACCTTCGAGTTGTTGAGCCAAATCTTTTCGAATGATGGTAACATTGGCTCCCGTGTCGATCGTCATGTTACAAGGAATTCCATTGATTTGTCCCATGATGAAAATTCCGTTATTGCCGCCACTCACTGCAGAAATCTGAAGCGCTTTAAACTGGGGCTTTTCATTATCTGGCAACCTCCGCCCCGCGAGATGGCCACGAATTAGTTTCCCTCCTTCTTGAGAGGCGCGGTCTTAACATCCGTGCCCTGGGGTGTTCTGCAGTTTCTTCGAATGTGCCCTTCAGCTCCGCAGTTCCAGCACTTTACGAACGGTTTCTTGTCACCAGTATTCCGTGTCAAAGCATTCACCTTTCTGGTTAAATCGTCTAGGCGAGCAGTCATTGGATCCACTGGTTCTTGTATGTGAGCAGCTCTGATTGGGTGGCGGTCTCTACGAGTGGCTTGCTGTGCTGCCTCGAATTTCATGGCATACACCAGAGCACTTTTTAAGTCCTTTACATCAGCCATTCGCAGTGCTTTCTGTATTTCAGGATCCCGGATGCCGTCGATGAAGTATTGCAGGGACAGGATTTCTCTTGTTTCTGTCGGGCACTCCGAAAAGGCGAGGTGGGACAGCCTTTCAACATCCGTGGCGAGCTCCTGAAGTGTTTCCGTAGGCTTCTGTTGACGGGATTTTAACTGCAGCCTGCTGTAATCTTTTAAACACTTCTCTCCAAAACGCAGCTCTAAAGCACCGGACAGAGCTTCGAAATCTAGCCTTTTGTTTTCGGGAAGAGTTTGGAGGATGTCCGCTGCGTCTGCTCTCAGAGAAGCCGCAAGGTGACAGGCCTTAGCTTGGGAATCCCATCCATTTGCTTCCGCAACTATAGAAAATTGTGTCTTATACACTTGCCAGGAGGTCTTCCCATCATATGTCGATAGCTTCAGAGAAGGACGAGCACTCATGGGTAGAAATTTAAAACTATCCGAATTGCTTCCTGCCGTCGCTACGAATTTCTTTAAAGTATCAACTTCTTTCGCAACTGCAGAAACTTTGTCCTCAATTTGTTGTTCGATTTGGTGTTGAACGGCAGAAACTCTTTCTTCAATTTCTCCAACTCTGTTTTCAACCGTGTCAATTCTGTTTTCTATACCTTCAAATTTGTTTTCTATTATGCAGGTGATTTCCCTTTTTATTTCCTCTTGACCAACTTTCATTTCTGCCTTAACAGCCTTCATTTCATCTTTTACAGATTCTTGAACAGCCTTCATTTCGTCTTTAACAGATTCTTGACCAGCTTTCATCTCTTCTTGACAAGCTTCCATCTTTTCTTTAACGGATTTCATCTCTTCTTTAACAGAATCTTTCATCTCATCTTTAAATGCAGCAAAGGCTGCCATAAATTGCCTTAATTGTTCTTCCATTGCTCTAGTTAATGGCATTCAAAATACCCCACTTCTGACACCAAAAATTGTTACGTGCGTACGGGTTCGTTATATATTGAATGCACAAGTCGTTAAAAAGTTAACAAAAATTTATTCTTCCACAACAAATAAATTAAAATGCTGAAATATTTCTTCACAGATCTTCGCACAATATCACAATATCTCAAACGTTTAGCAAAAACTTAGTTCAAAACAGATAAAATAGTTCTATCTCACAGCGAAATCGCTACAATCAATACAGCATTAAGTAAACAAACAGCAGTCGCTTTTTACAGCTACAAGTATAACAGCAACAACAACAACTAACTGAGATGAGCTGTTTCACCTCGGCTTTTATAAGCTTTTTAATTATCAGTAGAACAATCTCGATTTTTCTAGATTTTTCTGGATGGCAACAGTAATTACGAGATATTTATTTATTAAGCATTAAATGCACGCGTTCTTTTATTTTTATTGTTATTTTATTTATTTTTTTTTGACGTAGCTTTCTCTTCAAAAAATCGTCTGCGTTGCTAAGGCAACATGAAGCAAATCTAATTACAATTCTAAATAAATAGCCAAATAAATGTGAAATTCGTAACAATACAATTAGTTAAGTTCTCAATAAAAACTCAAAATATCTATATTAAAAATTACGAAGTAAATCTTAAACACTGATTTCCTCGAATAAATTCCAGAGTGGTTTAAGTATGATTTAATTCGCAATAACAAAAGAAGGCGTTATCTTTGTTGTTGCGAGGCTTAGTTTCTCTAGATTGGCAACAAATCCAATATTCTCCTAGGTTTCATATGTAAACAAATATGTCCGTCATGAGAAAAGCGATTAGGCTTAGCCGCACTTAAACAACTTTTAAATTGTTGAAAATTCTACAAATCCTGCACGCATATTTACTAAAGGCATAAAATCCTTAAACGGAAAATAAGAACAACATAATTCAATCATTTTAAAGCAAAAAATGCACAATTTACCAACATATAAGAATAAAAAAACTGAGCTCAATGAGAGGAGTAATAGAGTGGATACATATATACATAAATTTACCTACTTTTGGTGCGGCCGATTGCAACCAAAATAGGAGGTGCACATCTACATGTTATAGCTGTCCTATACACAAAATTTCAACTTTCTGAGGCTACTCGTTTCTGAGTTATGTAAGATACATACATACATACATACGTACGTCGTTCGTACGTAAGTACGTACGCACAGACGCCACGAAAAAATCTCTTCAGAATCCATTTTAAATCAGTTTTATAATTTCTTTTTTTGGAAAAAGAGTCCTTTATTCTGTTCTTACGTACGAATGTCACTAAAAATATCGTTAAATTGCATTCGATAGCGGACAAAATAGATATTTTAGTTGAAATATGATACCCGAAGTTTTTCGCGATTACAATACTTCTTATTTACTTCGTACGAGGAAGTAAAAAAGATGGAATAAATAAAATAATTAAACAAAAAAAATCTAAAAGGGGTCAGATTTTTCCAAAAGGGATCTTTTACATTTAATTACCGATAAAATTATTTTAAAAAATTAATTTATTTTTAATTATTTCAAAAATTTAATATGGTTGACCAGTAGAGATTATCAAGATCGGAAAAGCGAAGCATTTTATAGAATAATAGATGAATATGCATTGAGTCTAATAGGGAGCCTTATATATCTTCTGTATATCTTCTGTATGTGTAATTCTATAAAAACTTGCAGTTTTTATAGAATTACATAAAACTGAAAGTTTTTATTAGATATAACATGAATTAAATGCACTTATATTTAAGTCATTCCGATAATAATTCCATATTCTTAAAAACTGCATCTGTTGCTCTCAAACAGCTTAGTTTGTTAATTCACAAGAGATTCAGTTTGAAAGGTAAACACTTTACATTTTCCTGAATTGCAACAGACTCGAATCAAAAGTGAAATGATGCATTTATAGTGATTCGACACAAAATTCTATTTTGCGAGTAATAACCCCTTTGGGATAATAAAATAAAATAAATAATTTTAAAACAAAATTCTGAAAAGACTTCAGATTTTAATTTTCGCCAAAATAGCTCTGTTAAAATTTAGTATGGTTTATCAGAAAAGATTATTGATAGAGATTTCCCAAGGGAAACCGTCAAACATTATATAGGAATGATTTTACATAAATATACATTTATAATAACGAGGGAAAACGTAATATACCTTCTTTACATTTGAATAAAGGGAAAATATTTAACGTAATTCTGTGAAAATATTGAATGCTTTCATTAAAATATATCATGAACTAAACGCCTTTTTACTTATATCAATTTGATTAAAAAGTAAAAAAAAATTAGAACTGCATCGATTGCTTTTTAAAAGTTTAGTTTATTAATTAATAACAAAGAGATTATATATAAAAGAATAATATCTTGCTTTCCTCCAAAGTCAACAGGCTCGAATGAAAAATGAAACAACTCAATATCGCATTTAGAGAAAAACATAGCCCGGGCTAAAAAAAGAGATTAAGTTGGCGGAATTAAAAAAATAATTTAACAAAATAAATATTTAAAGTATAATTATAAAAACCAAAAAGAGAATTCAATAATATCAACTGAAAAAGAAATTCATAAAAGTAGAAATTATCTCTGTAGTCTGAAAAGTATCGAAAAAAAATTGGTGGCCGTGATATAGAAAGTTTCTTTAAAACGCCCTGTAGGATCTTCCTGCGCTGGACTTTTTTTTAATGGAGGGATAGGTACCGTTTATAGGCGTTCGCCTTTACTAAGGCCAAAAGCGAAGGTCACTTGATTATGGATACACCTGAAAGGTAGGCCACCGTTGCCTCCTATGAAGGAACGGACAAATATCATCCATGCCTTCTACGGAATTCGAACCCGAGCTCTTCGGTACGGCACTCAGAGTCACAAATCAATTTCCCGTCTAGACGGCTCCTGTGCTGGATTTGATTAACAGAATCATGTCTTTATAAAGAAGAATCCTGATGTTAGAAGACGTAAAGAAGATGAGAAGAGCCATGTCTTTGCAAATTAAAATAAATAATTTCTAAATAGATTTCAGTGTAGAGTTTGTCTAAATTTTTTATAATGCTGCTTGTTAAACAGATGCCTCCGTTTTACAGAAGATTTAGAAGAACAAAATCGAAAACGAACGTAAAGCAATGCACTATTTTAAGAATGCTTACTCCATTTTACCTTCAAACTAATCCAAACAATAATGAAATAAATATCCTGAGGAATTTTTTTGGTTAGATATCATTAAATGTTTATCTTTTAAAAATAATGCCTGTATCAGTTTGGGACTTGTTTCGAATGTTTTCCTTCGCGATCTTAAAATAATAAATACTTTGCTTTTTTTCAGTTCTTAAAAGAAAAGGGATTTGGAATTGTTCAATTCTTTGTTGCTGTTAAAACTTAAAAGTTGTTTACTTAAATTATTCGTTTTATTTGCTCTTCTTAAAATAACATGCAATTTTTTTAAAAGATTCAAAGACCTGAAACTTGCGTAAAAGTTTAATCAAAATATTTTCAACGAACCTCGCGAAATTTGTATTAAAATAAAATTCTTAGTAAAGATTTATGTCAATAGTGTCACAATTTTAACAATAGTAAATATAGTTAATATTATACATTTAATACATAAATAAAAATTATGATTTTTGTGACAGTAATTTTATTTCTTATTGCAGATATTATAGATGCTGTTTACACATTTTTAGAACGATTGCGATAAAGAATTTTAAAAAGCAAATGCTTTGGAATAAAAATTTCTGGCAATACCTTATCATTTCAAATGAGAAAAATCATTTGCTACTTTGAAACTAATTCTTCTTTCGACATGTTGCATTTAAACAGCTTATGGATTGAAGGATATGTTTTTACTCTTTCTGAAGAGAAATATTCCTATTCCATAATTAAAAAAAATTGAAATGCCTAGAATTAACTTTTCTAAGTGCAAACTAAGGAACATTGTCAGTCGAAAAAGGAAAAACGGTCGTCATTACTTATACAAAGAACATTCCAAGCGAAGATTCGAAAAGTGTATGTACTGTTTCTAATGTTTCTAAAGGTAAATCGTTGTTAAGAAGAGAAATGTGCCGACGCAGAAATAAATTGCAGATTTTTTAAATACGTCTATGGCAAAAGTGAGAAAATATTAAACCAAGATTTATATCTTAAAAAACTAAAAATATATAACTTTCGCAACTTTTCTGAAGCATGTGGCTCAGTGCAGAACAACACATTGAACCTGTATGAAAACTACTAGCACATGGAATATTGTGCCTTTGTTCTTCGAAAAGACTTCTTCTAAGCGCAAACATACCACGATTGATGGAATCTGGAATGGAGTGGAAGAGAAATTGAAATCAATACTGGAATTTTACGAAAAGCCCTTCTATCAGGAAAATAATGATGAAGATGTATATTCCTGAAAAAAGGCTATCAAATCGACACATTTGTAAAAATACTTTTTACGTTTTAAACATCAGTTCAATGGCATCTTAATCATTCTCTGTTTATTCTGCGTAGAAAATTAAAATATAATTCTCTTTAACTATAATTCAAGAGCAATGATCGTTTTCGACGTAAGAAACAACATTAAAATTCAGGTATAAATTCTGCCATTATCACAATTAGAATTATATCAACAAAAATCAAAACTAATTTCACTTCGTAATCGCATTGAAAATGCGTGTTAAAAAACATAGAACTGAGAATAAAATATTTAATTTTAAATCAAACAGTTATCGGGATGCTTTCTATTTTTCTATGCCATAATGCTGCCTTATCGCGCGGTGGGGCGTCCCACAGTTGCTGCCAGATTGGACCTGTCTCCGTATAGACCCCACACTCGTACGCGGCGACTATCATTGGAGAAACAGAAGCGTGATCCATCTGAGAACACGACCCTCTGCCATTCCGTCGTCCACATCGCTGAAGCCCGGCACCATATTGCAGACGTTGACGTCTATGATGTGGGGGAATGGCAATCTTCTTAACGGACGCCACAAGTGTAGGCCACTACCCACCAATAGATGGAAAATAGTTCTGGTCGATGTGCAAATGTCAAGGGTGTTTTGAACATGCTGCACAATGGACGAAGAAGGAGTTTGCGGGTGCGCCACCGCTTGTTGGCTGAAACGTCGATTTACGTGTGATGACGTCACTCTGGTTGCACACATAGCCAACTCTATAATGGCCTTGAAGTGAAAAAGTCACATGATCCATGTGGTCGATGTGTTTTTTATGGTAGTGTGTAGTTACGAACCTGTGGCCGTAGATTTTTTGGATATATATTTTGCTAATAATGTTATGTAAGTGGATTTTTACTGTTTTAAGTGATTTTAAATAGCTTAAGCTTATTGTAATGTTAAATAAAATGATTGCAGAGTAAATAAAAGTTTTATCTACATTTTGTTTTACATCGTTTTCATTTTTAGATTTATTTTGGAAAATTTGTAGCTGCTCTCAAGCCTATTCAAGTATTTCGTTTTAACAACGTATGCATTTACTCTAGTTTGAACATTTTGCATAGAATTGTTTTGAATATTTTTTTGGTATAGTACATTAGGAATTCTTTATTTTGATTATTTCTTTCTAAAAGCATATTTGACAGTCTGTCCCAACGAAAGAAAGTTTATCACCACAAACATTTCAGGCATTAACAACAACTACACATGCATTCATTCAGTTGAATCCATATTCGTTTCTTAAGTACGAAACTGAATACAAATTGTTAGGAAAATTTCAAACTCATACTCTTGAGTCACGTTTTGGAATGTATCGACGAATGACAGGTTAAAATTATTACATAAATTGCCTACAGTTAAAGTGAGAAAATTAAAGAAATGAAAGAATCAAAGAAAGTGAGAAGAAGCTTCGTTTTAAAAGCAATATTATAATTTCATCACCAAAAATGAATGTTCCTTTTACCAGATTATGATAAGGATTCTATCTTTACATTTGTGAATATTGATGAGTATTCAAATTTACTAATTAATGATTTTTCTATAGAAAATGTTTCTTGTGATATTTTACCAGTGCTAGTTTATGTTTCAAGTTATGTTTCCATGAAAGAATTAAGGACGGTAAAGTGCAATATTTGGCAGGGCTGGTTGCAAAGTATTCATTCAGTAGATACAGCAGATGATACTTCTGGTTTTCTTAAAGAATTACATAGAGGGAAATTAAAAATTTGCCATCTGAAAATGCTTTATTAACGTCTTCAATTGTACATTTCTTATTTGGTGAAATATTTAAAAACATGGAAGATACATTTCTTATGTCAGGAAAGCAATGGATATTTTATATAAATTATCTTGCGTACTGTTAGGTCGAATTAACTTTAATTTAACAGATTCTTGCACTTGTGGAATGACTTTACAAAATCGGTTAGAAAATATTTGTTTGATAACTTGTAAAATAATGTTAAATAATTATAGAAAATATAAAAATGAGAAAATTAATATAAGATGTTTATATAAAAAAGTTAAAAAAATTACAAATTCATTTGAGTTATTAAGTCACAATTGTTTATTTTTATTTATGCTTTGTTTCTGCATAGATTATGTACAATATGTAACCTGTGTGTATATGGTCCAGTTCCAAGTTTTATGAATCTATTTTTATTAGTGGAATAGGCCTGTAATATGGGGAAACCATTTTGTCCTTTTTGCGAATGTAATCAGCATTTGATTCTTTGAAATTTTCTTGATATACATTTTTACCACCTGTGAAAATATTGCACTGTGAAAAATTTAATGTAAATCATACAACCTACTCATGTTTATTAATTTTACTTATATTTATTTTAAGAGAAAACTCTTATTTTCGGCAAAGTTAAACTTCGCGATTCTAGTAAAGAGAAAGAGATTGACTATTTCGATCACGTGACCTTCCGAAACTGATTTGACTTCAAGGCCATGATACAGTCGGCTGTGGGTTGCACCGGTACCCCCAGAACTTGCCACATTTCCTTGTTACAAACATCGTCGCCACAAGCAGTGCACTGCCGACGCGTCCAGGTGTGGGTCAACTGAGATTTGGCGTATGGACAAACCTGCCTTTCTCAGTCCGATCACCATACCCCTCGTAAAATCGGCTGTCTGCTGGACCTGCCCCCGTTGACGACGGCCTGCTATTCTTTGCTATTGCAAGTGTCCTCTGAAACAATTACTACAATTATTTCCGTAGCAGATGTAATGTCATGAAAATTGAAAATCTGCAGGTGCCTTTCCTTATATCTTCATCAACATGCGCTGGAGAGCTGCGTTTTTCACATGATTCGTGCAACTCGGTGACTTGAGTCTACCCTGAAATGTGCATAATGTACGGGTCACGCCTTCTTGGTGTTGCATTTTTAATGTCGTGTAGTGTACTTTACGAAAACATTTACAATTCGTTTACAGTAAAACATCACTTAGGTTAGATTTTACATCACATGTACAGATATTACTTCAAATTATATTACAATTACGTCAAATTTCCTCAGATCAATCTCTTAGACTAAAATCTTACACTAAAATTGTTGCGATAAATGCATAATGAAATTAAAAGCTTTTTGCTGTATAACAAACCTGAAATGTCCTCGCTTGAGGCAAAAGCTAAAGATGAATAACAACTGCTTCACATTAGACATAAACTGTGAACTGAATACTTGAGAATAATAAATTTCACTTATCTTTTGCTCGGCTGGCTTTCGCTCATCTGTTTGGCAAAAAAATCCTCTCAAGATGGATAGACGTTTGCTTGTTGTACTACACTTCTAGAGGCATTAGGTTAATTAGAAGCAGAAGAGAGTTAAAATGAGCAACGCCTTCGCCGAGAATCGAACTACGGACCTCTCGATTACGCGTCGAGCGTGCTGACCACTACACCACGAAGGCATGCGAAGAAGGCGAGAGAAATACTTTATACACTACCCCTTTTAAAGGGCGACTGGGAATTAGGAGCCCCAATCGCCAAATCGTAGTGATGGAGAATCATCATCCACCACCTTTTTAGTTCGGGCACCACTTGTAGAGACATTAGGTTATTTAGAAGCAGAAGAGATGAAAATTGAGCAACGCCTTTGCCGGGAATCGAACCATGGACCTCTGTTACGCTTTGAGCGTGCTTACCAGTATACCACGAAGGCATGCGAAAACGCTGGGAGAAATACCTTATACACGCATGTCCATAAATTAAGGATAATGTCAACTCCGGCAAATAAAGGGTCAGAAACAAAACATACTGACTTATTCATAAAGCCCATTTATTAAACAAAAGATAAAGAACAAAAAAGATGCCGTATGTATGATACCATTCATAGAAACTACGAGTTTCGCTCCTGAGAGCAATTACAAAAAACGTCTTCCAAACAAAAACTTAACATTACATGGTTGGTATGATGATTAATACATTGTATATCTCTCAGACAATGGAATGCAGTTCGTACAACGTATGGGCATGCTGAGTCTCAAATTATCGAGCTGATCTTGGGGAAGTTTACTCCACTCAGCAAGCAATGTTCTCCGAAGTTCAGGTACACATGTAGCAGGTGCTTGACAGGCTGTAATTCGTCGGCTAAGCATATCCCACACATGCCCTATCGGATTTAAGTCAGGTTAGAATGCTGGCCTGAATACGGGTGACATCCTCAGATTGAAGGCATTCCTTTACAATGCTTGCAAGGTGAGGACGGGCGTTGTCATCCATAAGCCAAAATTCTGTGCCTATGCACCCCTAAAGAAAGGTACATGTTGTTCCAGAATGATGTTAAGATAAATTTGGCCTGTCATAGTTCCGTTCTGAAAATGCAGGTCTGTTCTAGAGCCCAGTATAATTTCATCCCAAAACGATCAATCCTGCAGCACCGCAACGGTTGGTTGAATGATGCTGTCTTGGTGGTAGCAGGTACCTGGAGTTCTCCATAGGAACGTCCGACGCGAATCAGACTGCAAAAAAAAACTGGACTCGCCGGAAAACATCACACAGGCACACTGTGACGATGTTCGCATTGTATGTTCTCTACTCTAGGCTACAGTTGCCTTGAGAGGAACACATCTGACAACCATACGAGCATATAGACCAATCTGTCCCAAACGTCTATACGCGGTTTGCCTTGTAATTGTCGTACTCCTAGCTAAAGACAGCTGACGAGACAGGTCTGATGCTGTGCTCCGTCTGCTTCTTTTGGCAGTTACTGCCAAATACCGGTCGTCATTCGGCGTTGTAACTTTTGGCGACCTGTACTGTAATGTCTACAGTCCATCACTTTGGAATCGTTGCCAAAACCTGGAGATGACACTTTAGGCTATTCCAAGTTCCTAGGATACTTCCACCTGAATACGCCCACATTTCAGGCAGCCGATAATTCTATCACGTAAGAAATTACCCACTGCGTCTTCTGTGTCGTAACTATTCGATTGTGGCACGGAGCGGATTACAGAACGCTTTTGAACAATTTTACTTCTTTGCTACCATTCCTTATATACATTTCTCTTACACTCTCTTCATTGTGACGTTCTATCGGCGTCATCTGTTGGCTTCCTGTAATTTGCATATTATTATATATTGTGCTAATTCTAGGGGTGAAATTTTTAGTTTAGAGTTCGATTTCTGTGTGATTTTCAGTTATTCTTAATTTATGGACATTACTGTATTACACGTCTCGTCGGTTGTAGCTCAATGTCTGTGAGATCTGGAAACATGCGGTTCTGCTCTGGTTCCTGAAACCTCTTGAATTTTTCCTGGCGGTGGGAGAATCAAACCTTGGGGATCGCTTCCTCGTCTCTAAACTCACTGTCGGCACTTTTGCAGCCTTGTTTGCTGGTTAGCCAGACCTGGTCTCTGGTTCTTGTAAAATTTCCTCCTCTGCTGTGGTTCCTTTTCCTTACCAAATCTACAATTTGAATATTGTAAAGGCTTTGCTGCAAAATTAAATATATTTCTCGTGATATTAATACTAGCATCTACACTTGCTTCCCAAATGTTAAAGCGCATGCAAATGCATCGACCATAGACAAAGATGAACTTCAAACCTACGTTGAAGCACTTAAGAGGAATTTTCGAAAAGGTGCCTTTGAAACTTGTATGCCTATATTTTCCTTCATAATCAAACCAGATTTAATAGATCCATTAATAATATCATTCGATTTATCAATTTTTGAGCGGATGGAATTTGACAGTTTTGAAATGGAAATTTTTTAACTAAGATCTTCAGCATTATGGAGAGCAAAGTGACATTATGAAAAAAATCTGGAAATTAATGATAAATCGACAGCCTTCTGAAACTGCTCAATGTCATCGCCGGAGAGATTTAATTGTTTGAAGAAAACTGCATGTGCTTTTCTTTCCGCTTTTGGTTGTGCATATCTGTATAAATAAATCTTTTCTCATACGAAAGATATTTTCAGTCCGCAAGGAAGTTCTCTAACAACTGAACATTTAGAACATGTGTCAAATCGAACGTCACAAATTATACCTCGATGAAGGACCGTGGCTGTAATTCTTTCTTGACAACCGAGATCTTGTTCACTGACTCCTCAGCTGTCACCGATTCTGTTTGTCGCTCTCTGGACCTGGTGGACTATTAAACGCTTCTTTCTTTAAGCATGTTACTACCTAGTCTTGGCCCCCTTTTCTCCACCAGGTCGCTTCTTTTCCTACCAAGATCATTAGTTTTCTTTTCCGCTTCATCATTTGTGGCACTTTGTCTTTCCCTTTCATGGACTTGCATTCTGGAAATTCTGCGGTTGGCACGATATTTTCTCAGAACGTTATTCCTGCAAAATATCTTTTAGGAGAGGCATATCAGCGAGCTCATAATATCCCTTTATCTGACCACATTAGCCACCACATTCTCCTTTTTTTGTTTCCTTAAATAAAACACTGACTCCTGAATTCTTTCAATTACGATAAGGCCTTCAAATTTAAGGCAAAATTTTCCTATTTTACCTTCACGGGCTCCTGAAAGTGAATATTTTATTTTCTATAATTGATCTCTCACACTAAAATAATATTGTTACTTGCGTACGGGTTCGTTATGGATTGAATGCACAAGTAGTAAAAAGTCAACAAAAATTTATTCTTTCCACAAGAAATAAATCAAAATGCTGAAATATTTCTTCAGAGATATTCGCACAATATCTCAAACGTTTAGCAAAAACTCAGTTCAAAACAGATAAAATAATTCTATCTCACAGCGAAATCATTACAGCATTAAGTAAACAAATAACAGTTCGCTTTAAGCAACTACAGCTACAACAACAACAGCAACAACTGAGATGAGGTGTTTCAATTCGGCTTTTCTAAGCGTATTAATTATCAGTAGAACAAACTCGATTTTTCTAGATTTTTCTGGATGGCAACAGTAATTAAGAGATATTTATTTATTACGCATTAAATGCACGCGCTCTTTTATTTCTATTTATTTTTTTTTTTGATGTAGCTTTCTCTTCAAAAATCGTCTGCGTTGCACGGGGAAATAAAAAGGAATTTTAAATACTATTCTAAATAAATAGCCAAATAAATGTGAAATTCGTAACAATATGTTGCACCGTTTCTCATCATAACATAATTTTTGCTGCTTACTTGCAGTATCCAAATTACGGACAACTTCGTCGACTAACTTTTAGATATCTGCCATTTTAAATTCCACAGCCCTCTTTTGAACAAAAAATTGTTTATGTACAGGGATATTTAATTACCTTTCTACTAAGAAAAAATTCAGCTGGTGTCATCCTGGTGTCTGGTGTTTAGCCGTCTTCAAACCGAATGTAAGATCACTGACGGAGCCCTCCCGGGGCTTATGATAATTCTTCACATAACTAAGAATTATCTTAAGTATGTTTCTATTTATCCGTTCTGAGATATTCGACTGTCGCCAATAAGGAGCCGTCTTTAAAGGTCGTATGATAAGCCTTATTGCGCATAAATTCTCAAAGCTTTGACTAATGAATTGCTTGCCAACGTCTGAAATTACGCTTAGTAGAGCGCCATATTTTAAAATAAATTTATTTAAAAAGGAATCTGAAATAATTCTAGCGGAGGCTTTTTTAAGGGGAATAATTTCTCCTCACTTTGAAAAATGATCCACGATAACGAGTAAAAACCTGTTCTTGTTGACTTCACTACGTGAGTACGTACCTCATAAATCAATTCCTGTGGATTCACATTGAGAATGTAGCTTTTATGATATTTAGATACCCGTCCCGGCTATAATTAACACTGTTAACTAACTGGCGAATCATGCAATGCTTGCAAAATACCAATTCTTAAACTAGCTGGGATAACCGGTCTTAATTCGTTATTTCCATTTGTTGTTTTTGCATAAAGCAAACGATTGTCAGTAATCTCATAATTTGCGGCTCTATTTTTGATAGCCTTTATATCCTGGTGTTGGTAACTTTAAGGGTCTTTTGAATAAGCATAAGTATTTTAAAATTCCCGGTCTGTTCATAATTCAAAAATGATAGTCTCATGAGAATCCCCCCCCCCCAAAATTTTAAGTTAGCATTTTACACTTCATTTCCTCCCCTCTTCATCTTTATTCTTAGTAGAACGTCGGCCTGACGCTCTCTTTTCCAGAAGTATGCTTAGTAATTAAATTGTATTTGTGCACTTCAAAGACCTATCTAATAAGTCTCAGTGATAAATTCTTCCCGTAATACAAACGACCCACGACGAAATGATCCGAGTAAATTATAATCGATGCCTTCCTAAAACACACTCGGAATTTCTGAACAGCTAAAATAACTGCTAACGTTTTCTTTTCCATAGCCTCGTAATTCCGCTGGGTTAAATTATTGAATAATCTTATTTACTTATTCTTACTATTTGTTTCAAAGTCTTATTGAAATAATCTACCATCTGTTGTTTTCGTTATAAACATGACACCAACCGCGTAATTTTAATCATCTGTGGCACTTTCTAAGTTCCCGTCATCTTCAGGATATTTCAAAACTGGCGCTTGAAATAACGCTGTTTGAGCTCGGCAGCTCAAGTGAATCTGGTTGTCTTTCTTTTTAATTTTAACAGCTGTTATACTGTTTGTGCAAAGTCTTTGATAAAAGTCTACAGGAATACGAACCTAAAAATGAGGATAAATCTTTTGCTGTATTTGGTAGCGGGTAAATTTTTATTGCAGCTATTTTGGAATCCTCTGTCTCAGTTCCTTCCTAAGATATCTTCTAGAGAGAGTAACGAAGTTTTTTGGCCGCAGATTTACAATTCGGTGCGTTTAATTTTAATCCTGCTTCGTTTAGAAGCCGAATATGTTCGTCTACAGACTCGCTAGCTACAATTATATCATAGGTAAATGTAAGGATCCTTCCCGAGAACAGGTCTTAGTATCGTATCCATCGCCCTTTGAAACATGGCGGATGCTCTGCGTACGCTGCGCATCTGCCATGTTTCAGAGGGCGATGGAGCCCTTTTGCTTTTTGGCATTCTCAGAAAGACATGCACTGCTCACTTTATATAAATAAAAATGCGTTTAAATCACGAGATTTCTAATCAGAGAAATATTCAATATTTTTATGAAATAACATTAGTTGGACTCATTAAACTCATCGTATAAAGTTTCTTTTTTATGATAATTGTTTTAGGCGGCTGCTCGTTGGAGCGGTTAATTTTCAGAGAAATAATATATCGAATATAAAAAGAATATGTAACAGCCCCTAAAAATCTATCGGAATACTAAAATATGCTGTTTTTAGACATTTTTAAATTTTGCTCTTGAATTTCATTTTGTTTAAATGAGAGGAAAGCGAAGCTCTATAATAAAACTAAGAAAACAAAAAAAATGTTAGTAGAAAGGAGCGCGAGAGCAGATTAATAATTTGCGATGTTCAGGTAGAGCGCCAAAAACCTATATAAACCCTGCGGTGCGATGTTAAAATCTGAATCTTCTCAGATTTTTCACCCTCTTTTTGAAATCTAAAATAATAAAAAAATTTTGAATATAGATGATTTGAAATCCTCTTGAAAGTGGAGGTGAAGGAGACCTGCCAATAAATACTGCAGAAATCAGGTCCTTTGAAGATGATAGAAAATTATTTTAATGAAATGAAAGTCTGTTATTCTTTAAATCTTATATTGGGCGCTAATGGGATAATATCGATTCTCCTAGATTATCATTGCCATTATCTCAGTTATATTTGAAGAGCAGAAAATATGTATGTGACATTTGGTATTCACTGCTTAAGCATTGATCTGCTTAAACCTCATATTAGTTATTGAAACGTATGAAGTACACGCATAGAAAACGCATTCGTCAGTAGGACAGAAAGTTTCCACCGCAGCGATTAGTGAGTAATGTTATTACAATAGAAGCAAGTTCATTTTAATTCAGTGCGCTCGAAGACGTGAGATCCATTTTGTATGATTAATGAGCCTCTTCTCCCTGCGGTTGTACAGGGAGCTGGATTGATGGTTTGTTTGTACCTGATAATAGCGGACGGAAGTTTCTGAAGTATTATTTTGACAGAAGGAATTACAAATTGAAAGTTTTCAGCAAGTGATGTCTTATTGAAAAGGAGTTCATTATTTCATATTTTATTCATTTTTTCAGAAGAATAATGTTATAGTGTCTTAATCGAAAGGCTTGCGTGTTTACGGTGCCTAGCATCTAATGAAACTGCCTTCTTCATCTTCTTAATAAACTTTCGTTAATAGATTGGTAAAGGACATCATCTTGGACTTTCATTCTTGAAAATTATTCGAGAGCCATATAATTATAGAAAATTTCTTGGCAGTATAGCAAACATAGTCTCTGAAATGATTATTGCGGTACCAGGTTGTAAAGTATTTCAAGTTAAGTAACCACTTATTATGATTTAAGCCTTTACTATAACTTTTTCTTTTCACACTCCCCACTAGAATGCAAATTAGGCTTTTGTGCATTTAAGCTAAGTACATTGTGCATTTATGCTATATAACAATGTGGCTGAGAAACCAAAAAAAAAAACATGAAAACGTATTGAAGTAGTTTAAACTTTATTAATATGGGATTTTTACTCTTTGTATGAAGAAAAGGAAGTACTCTAAACGCGAAAATTTTGACTGTCATATCTCAAATGACATATCCATTTTGATCATTCCAAAATACATTCGGACGATTTTTTTTTGCTTGAAATCTGTACATAAGTCCGAAATAATGGACTGTTTTTTCCAAAACGGATTGTAAAATGGATTTAAAGTGGATTAAAAGGCGATTTGTTTTATAACGTCTTTTGAACATACGTACATATGTATGTGTGTACTTTGCATAACTCAAAAACGATTAGCCGCAGAGCGTTGAAATTTTGTATTGGGACTGCAGAAAAATCTAGTTGCGCACCTCCTTATTTATTACAACTGGCAGAACGAAACATTATATATATATATATATATTCACCTCCGTTACCCGGTTTAAAAGTCCTTGTCGGCCGTTATTTTCTCCTTCATTCTCGTAGTCATATACTTCCAATTGCAAAAGTGTAATAAATGACGAAAATATTCATATTTGACAATGTCAAATATATAAAAAACAGTACTTTTGGGCAAATAGCGAAATCTAACTTTACATATGGTCTCTCCTTTCCGATAATTCTATTTGGGAAAGTTTTATACTTGTTACGAGAAAATAAAGTTATAAGTAGTTTGACATCCGTACAGAAAAACTGGCCGGGATATTTAATTTCAAAATTCGCAGTTTCTAATCTCATTTTTAATTTACTTTTATGGATCGTTAATTAAATTAGAATAATTCGAAGCATTAAGTACTAATGACTTGCAGCAAAAATGCATAAAATTTATTACGCTGTAGAACGAGATCATGTGCTGTCACTATCAGATGTTTACCTCAAGGAAGTATTGCAATCACGAAAAACTTCGGGTGTCATATTTCCACAAAATATCCATTTTGACCTCTCTCGAATGTAATTTAACGATGTTTTTGCGTGACATCTGTACGTAAGCACAGAATAAAGGACTCTCTTTCCCAAAACGATTTATAAAACTGATTTAAAATGGATTCAAGAGAGATTTATTTTGTGGCGTCTGTACGTACGTACGTACGTATATATGTATCTCGCATAACTCAAAAAAGAGTAGCTTCCTAAGGTTGAAATTTTGTATATAGGACTGCTATAACATGTTGTTGTGCACCTCTTAGTTTGGTTGCAATCAGCCGTACCAAACGTGTATATATATATATATGCTGTATACCCAGTCCGCTACTCGGCTCAGTGAGCTCAGTTTGTTTCTTATATGTTGGTAAATTATGCATTTTTTGCTTTAAAATGATTGAATTATGTTATTCTTAACTTCCAGTTAAGGTGTTACGCCTTTAGTTAATTTGCATGCAATAGTTGTAGAATTATCAACAATTTAATTGTTTAAGTGTGGCTAAGCCTTTTTTTACCATAGCAGCCATATTTGTTTAAATTTGAAACTGAGCAGAATAGTAAATTATGTCTGTCTGCACCTTCAGCGTCTCTTTGCCGAGTGGGACCAAAAGGAAACTTTTAATTTTGTGCACCGGAAAATCTGCCTTCTTGCCTGCTCTGGGAATTGCTTGTTTTTGAGTAGAAACTGTAACTTTAATTGTAAAAATTGTTTCACGTTTATGTTTCAAGGTTACCAATATCTGCTGTTCTAGCGAGCCTTTCCAAAATGACGAGATTTACCTTGTTACTAATCGAATTTTGGAAAGGTAGCCTTTTATATTATGTCTAGTATTTGAAACGCAAATTCATTTCAGCTTTTTATAAGAATGTTCTTTAAGTACCATTTATTTTAAATTACTTTGTATTATAAGAAAACTTGAATTATGTCAACACTATGTACGAAGCGTATTGTTAAGAATTTTGTAAATATGTGAAATTATATGTAAATTATAGCAACTCTTGAAGTAGCGTGCGGTCCATGTGCACACCCTGGCAAAATTATGAGAGACAATAATTTTTTGCACCTATATTTACCTATCTTTATATGGTATATAATAAATATTATTTATAATATATTTAAATATTATGTTGATTTGCTTCCTTGTATTCCAGCAGTGCATGCAGTACTAGGTGCTGCACCAAGTAGCGCCTTGAAAAGCAAATGAATATAGGAAGTTTTGATGTGTACGCACTGCGCACTAATAGGAAATCACGCTTTATATGTATTGGCTACTGGAGAAACACAGCATACTATAGCACTGAGGCAAGTGCAGCTATTTTTCCTGCACTTAGCATTCAGAATCATCCGAAGGTACGGTTTATTAAGCGTTGTATTAGAGCGGATACTTACGTGCTGAAGCGCTTTTGTTTTTTTAACTGATTAATTGGCCATACGATTTTGCAGAAGGTTAATGTTTAAATTTATACATTGTAAGATTTTGTTTTTATGGAAATATAAAAGAAGTATTTCATCATTATAAAGGGAAACGTTTTAGTGTGGTAAAGTAATTTCGGTGATGTATTATATTTATAGAAATAATTCGCTGAAAAACAAGTTTGTTTTGTTAGACAAAAAAGAAACGAATTTTAACAGAACAGTCCAAATTTTACCATTCATTGTGTCTTACAGACAGTATATAAGTTATATCTGTAACACCATATCCCTGGTTTTGTTTTAAAAAATTGTCAAGATGTTTTTCGCAGAATATATGATTTCCAAATGTTAAAAACAATTAATAAATATAATTTAATCCACTGACCGAACAAGAAACAATTCGTTCTATTGTGCCAGCGTGCAGTTAAATCCTTTGCACGTGGAATAGACGTTCGGTTTGTCGGCACCAATGAGCATCCTGATGACTCATCCTGATGTTATCAGGCTGATGATGAGGCACCGCAACGGCGGGTGCAGTGTGGTGCCGCCGATATGACACCATACAACACAAGACATGATTTTTGCTTCAGCGCGAGTAGAATTCTCATAAGTTTAGCTGTTTTTATAGTTATACCTCGACTACTCGTAGGTAAATAGTTTACTTATTGTATTCTTTAAATTTATATTCATAATAAATAACCATTTCTGAATGGAGAACTCAGATGTATCAATAATTAAAGATTTATTGGAGAATCCATTTTCGAGACGAGACGTTACTACAAAAAACGAAATAGTTAAATTAAGTAGACCGATACCGGATATTATTCTATCGCAAAACGTTAAGAATAAAGGACTACAGTGTGTACGACATTTTCAAAAATCTTAGGTATGAAAAATTTAAATGGTTAACCGGTTGCAGTGAATTGAATAAGTTGTACTGACCATGTTTACTTTTTGTTGTAATTGAAAAGGATAAGAACATTTGGACAAAACAAACAGTGATTTAAATCATCTCCACGAAGCTGCAAAGAAACATGAAAAAACACAATCTCATATAAATGCCGTAATACTATTAAAAACATTTGGTGCCGCCAGGATAGATTTAATGTTGGATTAACAAAAGGCTTCATTGATTGTTCAACACAATGAAAAAGTAACGAGAAATAGAAATATTCTCAAGAGATTAATAGATGTAGTTTGTTACTTAGCAAAACAAGAAGATGCATTTCAAGGACACAATGAGAATATAAATTCCCTTAATAGAGAAAATTATATAGAATTAATAACTTTAATTAGTAAATATGATGACCTTTTAGCAACCCATCTAGGAACTGCAACTGTATTTTCTGGAACCTCTAATAGAATACAAAATTATATTATTGCATCAATAAAAAATATTGTAATTTCAGAAATTAGAAACGAGGTAAAAGAAACGCCATTCGTTGCTATTATGCTGGATCAAACATCTGACATATCTCACAAATCGCAATTATCGGTTGTGCTACGCTATGTTAACTTTGTTGCGATATGTTAAGATTTTTGTTTTTTAAAGATGTTAGTGGTGATCGTTCAGCGGAAGCTTTGTGTAATGTTGTGCAAGAAACGATTTTGAGTTGGGGGTGTGAGAATAAACTGATTGCTCAAACGTACGATGGAGCGGCAGTCATGGCAGGAGCGTTGAATGGGACGCAGAAAAAAGTAAAAGACATTTTCCCAGAAGCTGTACTTAATTTAGTTCTGTCAAATCTGTATTGTTTATAAAAGATTGTAAATTATTTTTTGCAACAATTTCTGGCATAGCCTCATTTTTTTCGGTGTCTACAAAAAGAAATCATGTTTTAAATGAAATTATTAAAGGAAAATTTCCAAAATTAGCTACAACACGTTGGAATTATTCATCTCGTTTGGTATTTCGCTCAAATTTCTTGAACTATTAAATTTCAGTTTTTTTAAGAAATATCAAAGTAAATTTCCGGATGAACGCCTTAATTCGTTAAAGAACGCTTAATGCAAAACATTTCGATTTTGTAAAGCTAACCAATGAATTATGCGTTCTTTATTGTAGTGAGTCATACCACGAAATGAATTTATCAAAACTTATTCAGCATAAAATGTTGAATGATTTGACAGATGCTCTAAGCGAAGTAAATAAATTGGCACATTTAATTTGCACAATTCCATTTTCAAGTGCTTCGGTTGAGAGATCATTTTCAGCATTGAAAAGAGTAAAAAATTATGCACGCAATACAATGAGTCAGAATAGATTAAGCAATTTATCTCTAATAACAATAGAAAAAGAAATGTTAAACTTATTACAGTCAAAATCAGAGTTTTATGATCATGTAATTGATGGTTTTGTTAGTAATACGGATAGACGTATGGATTTTGTGTACAAATGAATAATAAAAAGTTAAAGAAGTATTTAATGTACATTTTTATGGTTTTATTATTATTTTTGTTGTTGTTCTCTGCACACCCTGCATGAAAACCTATCGCACGCCACTGATCTCTTGTATAATGTAATATGAAAAGGCCCAGAAATGCGAAGCATAGCCGGGAGAATAGGATTACAAGGGTGAGTTCCTTTAACACTAAGGCTATTGGAGGTGTACCAAACTGGCAATGGATTTTTGTTTTATTTTTTACGCCAAATTTGGCAGGAAATCGTCCAAAGTCGTTAAACTTGGCCACCATTTGGCGACATTTTGGTCGGATCCCAGTATAACTGTAACTGGGCTTATCTTTATGTAATTGTAACTGTATACGACTTTATGCAACTATATACGAACTTATGTAATAATTGTAAGTATGTATGTCTTCCACCAATTTCAAGGGATTGAAGGCACTAGGAATTTCATGGTGAATGAAGTTAGTTTGTGTGATTATGACAAAGCCTCGAGAGCTATTTGCCTAAGAGAAGAGATGTCTTCGTGGAGGACTCTCTAAAGGAAACTGGCTCGTACACACGTTATAGTACATGGAGAAGACTACAAAAACGCTCATGCAGGACTCCCTTTAGCAGAACTCGAATCTTGGACCGAACTGCTAGTGTTCAGCGGCTTTACTGCTCGGCTGCTGGTGTACCAATACCGGAAGAGTAAAAACTATATGAGACCGGAGAGAGCATCAGTTTTCAGTTTAGTTCAGAATTCAGCTCAGATTATTAAGAATACTGAGAAGATCACTGTGTAAGCTTATGAATTTAAGGCTTTTTATATTACATTCTATTCGATTTTCTTAGTATAGCTTGAAGTCGTAACGACCGATGTTCTCTGTTGCACTGAGATGTTCTGAGATACGCGACCGATGTTTTCTGTTGTACTCTGTTGTACAAGAGCTGTATGAGTACTTTTGTTTGACGAGTTTCGGAACTGTAGTGTTTTGGGAAATATAAATTTCATCTAGCTGTCACTGGTTCTGTGTACATTCAATCAATTGAGAACGCGTACGTATATAACGGCATTATGAGAAACTTCATATATTTGAATTAATTATGCTAGAAAAGGAATCCAGGACCCTTGGGTACATCCGATTTAATTCCACTTCCTTCCAGAAAACGAATCCAGGACAAAATTACCATTGGTCAGAGAGTGTGTCACCTTGGCTTTAGTGAAAGTCCCTTACCACGATTGTTTTAGCTAATGGTGCAATTAAACCCCTCTGGACGCTCTCCATATATGTGACCTTTACTGGCTAAATCAATTAATCTGTTACTACTTGCAGTTATATTCCAGAAAGTTCGCTTGATCATCAGTTTTGCAGCAATTTGAAAACATTTTCGAATACTTTGTATTCTGATATTTCCATTGAAAATTAGTTCATAAAATTCTAATTCTGAGAGCTTATTTTAAAATTTGTGATGAGTGTGATATTAATAAGCTATTCATATTCATTTTTAATTGGTGAAGAATTGAAAAATTTCCTTTTAATCAAAAAACTGGTGATTAGAAGTAAAAAGCGGGAATCAGATGAGTTTGCAACTTTGCATTCCATTTTCACTTCTGTAATATGTTTATCTCTGCAGTGTAATATGACAGGGGAGGCAAACCAGACGTTAATTCTCAACCGCTGTCTCGCAGCGCCACCTCTTAGTGTTGGTAACTGATAAGTTACTGCTGCTTCAGTATTCTTGATGGTGAACCGTGACCTTACGGAATGAATCGAGGGCTGCAGCGTAGAAGCCAAACATCGTATCGAGGCATAATTCCTCTTTTGCCTTTGCTACCGATATTTTTAATCTTATTATTATTGCGAACGCTGACTAGTGAGCCAGGCATTCTACATCTGATAAAAATGTCCTCAAATTAACCCCCGAGAACGCGCTTGGGGTCTAATTAATCCCATCTCCATTAAATAACATGGTCGTTTTGAACATAAATCACCATCACTTCATTTCTTCAATAGTCATCATCAAGATCATGACCGTTAATTTATACCAGTTTTCAAATTACGAGTTCATTTGCTAAATGATTACTTTAAATTTGATTTTAGAGTCATATTTGCGCATCCTTGTGTTGTAAGTTCAAATTTCTTGAACTCTTGTGCAGAATTTCTATTGGATTTTCTTATCTTCAAATTTTGCTTTCTAAAACGAAACGTAGTCGTTTTCGAATACATAATGAATCTTATGAGCAAGATCACGTCTCTTCACTGTATCAATATTGTCACAGTTTATCAGAAGACAGCAATATTTGACACCATTTTTTATTATATGATCGAATTTTACAATACATTGATTAAATTTATGTTTTCTAATTATTCATAATAATTTTTTGTATTATTAAATTTCGCAGAATTTTATGTTAATTTTAATGAAAATCTCGTAAGATTACTTTAGAAGATATATGAGTAATAAATCATTTATGTACAGAAAAAAAACTAATAATAATTATAAAGTAATCTAGTAAATAATTATATTGTAAAGCAGAAAAATAATAAAAAGGTTTTTTAATTCCTTTTTTATTTTGTATTTTAATATATAATTTATCTGTATTTTTATATTAAACATGATGAATCTAATTTGAGAAATTTCTTATTTGTATCGATATTTATGGATATTTATTTGAGAATATGGAACATAAAGAATATATTTTATACAGATGTACTCTGTAAAACATAATTCAGGCAGTAATAACTTGAAAAAAGATATATTGATGATGGGGTCAAATACACATCTCTCGCGTCCTACAGAATTAAAATATGAGCAATACTTCATAGTCTTAAGATCTTAAGATTTTCTTTCTTTCATTCTAATACAGAGATTGTGTCCTCCCGGTTTAAAATAATAAATCAGAGCAGTTATAAAATCTTCTTATTTATACTAATTTTGGCTTACATGAGATTCGGCGAAACTGGAATAAAAAGGCAGAAGCCCTGGAAAGGTCCAAAGGATTTGTATTGTTTTCGCTTAAATACTTTAAAAATAAAACATTCGCTATTAGCCCGCTGTCAAGGAGTACAAGATTATGTCTGTGAATAGCAATAGCCTTGGGCACCATATAGGTGACAATGCTATTTTGCCCAGTTTCATCCCCTCCCGAGTTTGAAGAAGAGCAGCCCGGAGGCTACACGAGAGTCTCCCATCCCTCTTTCCTTACCTATCTAGAGGACTTTCGCTATATATTTTGATTGACCCAAGTAGCACAGATACTATACAATTACAAGCATTAATTATTTACAAGCATTAAAAATTATTATGATCATTCTAAGGGATTCGAGGCCGGGCTCTTCGATACAGCAGTCACCGTCACTAACCATCTTTACGTCTGGGCACAGCTATTAGCTCTTTACGAACAGTATATTTAATCTCGTTTCGTACCAAATTTCGGGTATGAAATATTGTATTAACTATTAGGTATACATTTTACTCAGTGTGCCTTACCAATACAGATCTAGTTTGAACTATATTTCGGAAAATAGCGAATTAGTATTCTATTAAAATTTTTTATTTAGACTCAGAAGTTTAAAACAATTCTTTTGTAACATGATAATTAAAAATGCGCTTACATTCATTTAGAAGAAGTTTTAAATATCGAAAAAAGCATGCCGCTTCAAATGAATCAGGCAAGGACAAAATCTGACAATTAGAATGTCGAAATATGTGTAAAATCGCCACAGTACATTTCAGATGTTTTATTAGAGCCTTTGCCTGCGATGTCTTGTAAAACTTAATGCTCATTGCTCCATGTGACATAGCATAATTACAAAAAAAGAATGCTCTAAAATGGCGGAGTAATGGTAGCAAGTTAAGCATACTAAATACATATATTAACGAAAAGCAAAAGTAACAACTGAAGAATGACATTCATTTAAAATTAACCCTGAATAAACATTAGAATGCGGGCATACGATTAGAATACGAAATATAACATGAAGATATTTATGGATTACACCAGAAAATCTAATTGGCCAAGTGGAAACGAGTTTTGAATAACTGATAGCAGAAAACAGGAAATGATCTTCCGAACAGCAATAAGGTTTATAATTTTCGATACACCAAACTTAATTTTCATATTCTTTGAAAAGTAGCTGTTATTCGGTTTGCAATTTCAAGGTATAGTTCTGAAGATTTTGCATCAGAGAAACTTGAAAGTCCGTGCATCCAATCCATACAACCTGTGGATATCTGATAATCAATTCCCAGCATTCTGTAGTTTTATATACTAAGCTGCTACTGTGCACTCATTTTACTTGATCCAACGATAAAACAAAGGGTGTCTCAACAAAAACTCTGGTTTCAATATGCTCTTTATTTTTAGAAAATGGAAAATATTTTTACACTCTTAGAATAAATAAATGTTTCGATTTAAGAATAAAAAATAATCTGGCATATGTCCTCCACGACGTGTTCTACAGCATCCCACTCTCTCGATGAAATTCGTTATCACTTTCTCATATGTCTCACTATCGAGGTAACTAATGACACGTTCAATTTCTTCTTTAAGTTAATTTTTTTTTACTCTTTAAGTTCGGATTCATTGGGACTTGCAGTAACATTGTCATCACAAGAATGCTATTTTCAACAAACCGGATTGAGAACGTCATGATTTACTGTCTGCTGCTGAATCTGTATGTTCAAATTTCTTTATCAATTTATGTGACCGTTAGAAAGTTTCATGTCAAAAGATTGCATGAAACTTTCTAACAATCTGTACATAACACTCGTCATTCTTGTATAGAGCTCCATGTCAGCTAAGCAGCAACAAAGCTGCAAAGTGAACTGATAATGATAAAATGCAATGAAAAAAGTAATGATTAACGTTTATTTATTATAGTTCAAGTTTACTAAATGTAACAAAAACCGTAAAAGAATAATTTGCGCTGCTGCAGAATAAAAATTAAAACTTATTCAAGAATAATTCCCCTTTCTGAAAATCACAGATCTTTCTCAAGTAAGAGTCAACTAAATAATAATATATGACTACTATAAAGGATTCAGTCATTTCTAAGCGCTGAAGCGTTGTATATTCAAACCTATAAATATAAGTGATATATGAAAAATAACCACAAACGCACCAAGTTTGTATACCAAGACTGTGACTAGGGTAAGTTAC
>KK113240.1:97927-163969 GCA_000611955.2 Stegodyphus mimosarum
GCAGGTGTGGTTATTTTGGTAATTGCATTGTATCCAGGCAACATTTCTTGGTTGCTGATTCCAGGAATTTAGAGCACCCCATCATTAGAGTATTCAAGCTTGTTGATACCATAACTATGAACTTTCACGTCACTGGATTGGGCATGCTGGAAAAGTTTCTTGCTCCCCCCCAAGGCACCTGATAACGCCTTGTAACTTCTTTTTTTTTTTGAGGGCACATTAAGAACCTTGTTTATTTATCCCTCTGCCAGAAACATTAGAAGAGCTCAGAGAACAGATCAGTGTTGCAATGATAGCCATTGACTGGATGATGATATAAAATGTGTGGAATGAACTCAAATACCGCCCGGACGTGTGCCTTGTGTTTCATGCAGATAGAACATTTATAGCGTGTGCAGAGAACTTGATGACTTTGTAGTTATTTTCATATATCATTCACATTGCAAGTGTAACACATTTGTACAGCGTTCGGAAAATGAATGAATCTTTTAGAGTAGCCCTGCTGTTTGGTAACATTAACCGAATTGCTGATCTCAATAAGCAACGTATTTTCCTGTATATTATTCCTGTTGTATATTATAAACAATCAGTCGCCTGTCTGCATAAACTATGACTAAATACTCTAAATTGTTTCTAGAGTTAAATTTTTATTCATTAATTTTTTTATTTCGGTTTAACACAGTCAAGGACATGTCAAAAGAATACACCCTTTCTCCTGTCCTGTTTAACCTCTGCCACTTTCATCGGCCTACTCAGTTTGAAATCTTCCTTTCCCGTTGCAAAACGCTTTCTCAGAATTTCATCTAAGAGTTGGTGAACGACCTAATAAGTATTCGGTTGTGGGTTGGGAAATGGGTTGGAGCTTGAGTCAAGATCATTGCATCCACCTACACAGAGGCTTTCGCTTTTCAGGAAAAGAAGAAGAAAATGACCTATAAAATATACAAAGTTTGAGGATATGCGTATAATAATATGTATTATTATACGTATCAAGCTATTTATTCTTTAACTGGACTTTGTTGATTTTTGAGACTAGCAAGCTTATACTTGTATTATATAATATCATTTAGATACAAGCTTATATTACATTATATAATATTATTCACTTCAGTGTCATAGAGGTTTTGTTTCTATTTATACTACTTTGAGAATAAATTAAATAGTATTTAAATATCGAAATATTTCCAGTTCAAAAATGTCTTTCTTATGTGATGCCTTTAAAATCACTAGCCCCACCACTGGCCAAATGGTGCCGCAAGTCCAATGAATACCGGGACTTCGATCGGGTTCGATACCACACTAACGAACTAGTCGCAAGGCTAGTTTTCGTTGTTTTCCTAATGTGCAACGTGAACATGATCCAGTTTTCCTTAGGAAGTGCTCCGCGAAAGTATCTCTTCCCATAGGCAAATAGCCTACCTGTGTGTTGCCATATTCAAATAACCTGAGCTAACTTTTAATTCGTTCTAATTATGTTACCAAATGTTAATTTTTTTCAGTAGTTAATCGCATGCTATATCAGTTTTCAGATCGTTTGACAGGCGGCTTGAAATTGTTTTCAAGACAGAAATATGCAAAATATTTCAGAAGAGTTGGATGTATTTCTGCAAAAATAATTTTTGTTTAAATATTTTGAAAACTGATAGATAGGTGTGAGTGTGTGCGTATATATTATACAGTGTTCATAAAACGTCTTTACCCGGCATTTATTTTTGCAATCTTTGGTTATAGATACATGAATACTCCTTGTTATAAAAATGCTTAAATGGAGCAAATATCCATGTTTTGGAATTTTTAAATTAAAAGAGATCAAGTGAGTAAAAATTACAAAATCTAACTTTTTTCACGTTTCTCCAGTCCTTGCATCTATATTTAAGAATTTTTGTATAAACAAAAGATAAAAACAATTTTATCCTATGGAAATACTTTTTAAGAATAAACATAGGTAAAATAAATTCAAATCATTTAATCATATTGGAACGGAATAATTTATTTTGAAAATAGGGGGGACTACTGTAAAACTAAAAATTTAACGTACCTGTTCCAAAATCCTGAGACAAAAATACGGGAAAAAATAAATAAATTTCATACAAAATTACCCAATATTCTCTTGTAAATCCCATTTTTTAAGGCTGTTTATAATTTAGTATCTTCATTTTCTGTTCGTCTGTTGGCTTCTTTTGCTCTGAATAGTGATTTAATTTTAATCAGATTAACTTAGATTAAATCAGATTAAATTGCTAGAAAATACTGATATATTATTAATACCATGTTTCTGTTAATAACAGCGAATTATTTCTCATTACATTCCATTTTATTAAACTACCCCTTAGATAAACCGTGATAATGATTGGACGCCGTCGCCTGTTAATAAAGTATTGATGATAATTATTTTATTTAGAAAAACATCAGTTCTTTTAGATGTTACAATTTTCGCAAGAAAGACATATTATTTTCAACCTTTTACGCATTTCAAAGTAATATTTTGTAATTATTAACGACAATATTATTTTCATCTTTCCCAAGTAATTCTTTTGATGTAATTTACTATATAGTTTAATGAAGGCAAAAGATTGAATAATTCTCTTCGCAAAATTCATTTAGAATTTTATATTACGAATAATATAAGCGTGGGAAGTTCTTAAAGGCGTATTTAAAATGCAGTTAGATTATTAGTTTTTGTTATTTATTTGCCCATTTTTATTTATGATGTAAAATTGCAGATGTATTGTCTAAACAGAATTATTTAATCTATTGGTTCCTTTAAACTATAGGATAAATTAAATTTGTACATTTAGTTCATTCCCTGTTTTGTGAGTTTTCAGTAAAAGCTTATCTTAAAAAAACTTTTACTTTATTTTATTTATGTATTTATCTTAGTACTTTAAACTCAATGAGACGTTATCAATCAAATTATTATACGGAAAATTAATTTTTCTACTTAATAATTTGATTATTAAAATAAAAGTCTGATAATCAGTTTTAGTGAGAATTAGTGAGTGTTACAATTTTAGTGAAGATGGCATATTACCATCCTTGCCTTTTTACGCACTGCTGAATGACATTTTGTAATTAGTAAGGACAAAATTGTTATTTTCATTTTTCCTAATTATATCTTTGAAATAAAACCGCAAGATAACGTCTCAGATATTTTAAAGTTATTAGCAGCGTGGCATATGTGAGATACATTAAATTATTTTCGTCGTTGCAACCATTTTGCATGGTATATTAAAAGTTTTGACACATACCTTTAAACAAGTTATTGATATAATTTATTACTATTCCCTTCAAAGAAGTGTTTTTAGACATGCTGTTTAAATTCCTCGTTTGCTGACAGGCAGCTCATATCAAACGCGTTTTAGGTTTTTAAACTTACAACAGCGTCACTGGTAATTACACTTTAAACTAGCAGGTAACATAGTGTAGAACTTTTAATGACATTAAAATTATTGATGATGAAGATTCGCACGAATCAAACAAATCTTTCGAAGCCTTTTCCTCTCAACGACGAGAAAACCTTGTACCAAAATAAAAAAGATCTGCAATATTTTGATTCATACGTAACACGACACTAAATTAATGCTTCCCATTAATCGCAAGCCACAGTTTTCCTGAAGGAGTCAGTTACTTTGAGTCTGCTAAAGTTTACAGTCGCGTTCCTTGGCTTTATTAACACTTACCGTTATCCACCTTTTACTTTCTAATTTCAACGACGAACTTACCCAGATGTTTGCAGAAGGACATTTTAGTTGGATGTTAAAAAAAATTTGTATTTATCTCACACAAAATATGAATTTTTAATACCTTTTTCTTGTCTGCGATTAACATGATGCGGATGCTTTAAACAGAATCTTATTTCCTTGCATATATCCTCCTTTTTTAATTAACTTTATTGACCGAAAATCGAGAGGGGAAAATATTGCGAGTATTTCAGCTTTCGAAGAACGCGGTGACAATAAGAACATAACAAATGAAAAGTTGCCACGGATAAAATACAAGTAACTATCACAATATTGTTTCTTCAAAAGAAACCTGTATTACAATAAGTAATATTGACGCTGTAAAGGATGTGAAGATAGATATAAAATTTTATAGAAGCTGATATCTGACGGTAACTGACTCGTCGCGCAGAGACTGATGCATTCGTCTTAGTTACTCTGTAAAGCCCTAAGGGCACCTCCCATGAATAAACTCCCATGAATGAGGGACAAATGTTGAACGAAGAAGAAGCGCGAACTAAAGACCCAAGTCTCAAAAGATAGAACATATCAGCAGCAGATAAGGCTACATTGAGTTGGAACGCAAATAAGGCGTGCCACATCGGGATAGCTTAAAAAAGAATCTGCGCAAAATACATTTCAAATAAATGCAAGGAAAAATAAAATAGATGAAATGCTAATACAAAATGCAAATACTGTAAGAGCTGCCTCTGTTATATCACATAAGTTAAATTAGATCCTGGCGAATTCTCGCACAGGCGTGAATTGATTACTAGAAAAGAAGGGTGAAAAGTAACCCTTTATTAATTCAGATTCGAACAGAAAGGCACGATTTTCGTGCTTTACAAAAACACAGTCAACGTGCGGTGAAACTTAAACGTAGAATATAAATCAAGTCATATTTAATCTCTTATTCCGACGAAAGTGTATGCTAAGTTATTTTCGTCTTTTGTTCATTAATTATTTTATGAATGTTAAACAAAGGCTTACATAAAACAAGAAAACCCCTTTTGCTTCTTTCTTTCTTTATTTTTATTTCCTTCTTTTAAGCCTCAATTACATGTTATCAATTAAATTATCGAATTGGAAAATGATTTTCCAACAATGAATAATCATTCTTTTACTTCCAAGAATTAGATCTATTGCGTTGAATGGTCGAAAAAGTAGAATGTTTTTCAAGATAACGCCAAAAACTCATATGTTAACAGGTTTGTTTAAATTTCTTTTAAAATATACTTTTCTGCTCTACCCGATAGATAAATAGCAAAATTCTGAAAATTTTAATTTGTTCGTTAAATAAAAGTAAACTAACATATGTTTACTCGTTAAACGAAGATATATGCGAAAAATCGTTTTAACATGAAATTTAAAAAACATTTAAACGAACTTTGAAAAAAAAAATGTTTTACCACATTCTTTTTGGCCACAAACAATATGAAAAAAAAAATTCAGCTCGTTAATTTATCAGGAAAAAGTCGATGATAAATATTTTACAATAGTGACAAATGTCAGGAGTGAACCAAATGAAAATTTATTACCTAATTTCCTTCCGCACCTCCCTCATTTCCCCCCAATTTTATCGTCCGAAAATCGAGAGGGAACTATTATGCGAATAATTTAATTTCTGAAGTACATCATTATAGTAAGAACAAAACAAATGAAAGGTAGTCATGGATAAACTACAGATAAAAATCCCAATATTATTTCTTTCAATGAAATTCTAACAATTCTACATTCCAACAAGTATACATATACAATTCCATTATACATTGTTGTACATTCCAACAATTCTACATTAATACTTTGTAATATTAACATCAGAGTATTTAATAATATATATCCATTTCTACTTTGTTATAATTTGTGTTTTGCTCATTGTTATTGTTGTCTTTGCTACTCCTTAGACCTCAAATCATCCTTAAATATTAAGGAAGGATGAATGCGCAAATGGCTTAGTGAAATTATAGACTCAATGTCAGTTCGTATTTGCTTTGCTGTAATGGGTCGGATTTTGCCTTAGGCTGACATAAATTTCAAGTTAGAATTTAAATGTTCGGCATAATGTTCACAGGAAGCTTGCAAGATTTTTTCTTCGTTAGAAAGACGAAACCAATCACTACGTGGATGAATGCATTTTAAAACATACGAAATATCGTCTCCTCCTTCAGAAAGAGGAAAGTTACGCGAATATTTTAACAATTTTCAGAGCCTCACGCTAAAGCTAGGATTCAAAATATGCGAGAAAATACAGCATAACTTATTATCAGTGTAGTAATAATAATGAGCTCTAAATAAACTAAGAGTCATAAAATAGTCTAAGTGTGTTCATTTTTCGGTGTTAATAATTTATTAATTACCGTAAATTTACAAAGGAAATGATTGTCTACACTTACGGTTTGTTGCGTTCTAAGATAGCACTACTCAAGAGAAGAGAAAGAAACAGTCATAAATAACAAAAAAGTATTCTACAAGTAAACCTAAAGTCCAGACTGCTGTCTATTGGAAGAAGAAGACAGGTTTTTGTATCTCCCGTTCTACTGGTACGATTGACGAAATTCAAATTGCGTTTTTCATGTCTCGAAAGCGTGACTTAGGATATGTATTAGATTAAATATATAGCATTATTCTGACATAGGACACAAAATCAGACTTTTTCTGAAATGACATGCCAATTGTTTTCCCCTATTTTGATTCTGCGACTCAAATTAGGCCTAAATATTAAATTTTATAACTGTTAGTGCGAAATTTACGGAGAAATTCAAGCATTTAACTTTGCGCATTTTTTTTGCGCCAAGAATAATTCCCTTGGCGAACTTCTTAATATATAGAAACCTATTTTCCTTTCCCTTCCATTCTTCAGGAGAGGGAAAAAAGTCACATCGTTTCTACCGTTTTACATTGTGGACGAGCGGAAAAATGTCATACCGTTCCTACTTTCAAATAATTTTAACAAAGTGCCTAAACCACATTTGATGTTGTTATCGCTTTCAACAAATATGCCAAATTTCAAAACGCCCCAATACATAAATTCACGTATATCTTTGGAAATTTTGAACAAAAAAACTCTAACTTTTTGCAGGTATGCTTAGAAATACCTCTACTTTAAGATGATGGTAAAAATTTTATAGAATATAACTGAAAATTGTTTTCGAAAAATTTATAAAAATTATTTAAAAATACAAATTTAAAAAATAAATCATAAAAAATGGGCGAATGTTATTTGGAATGAACCTAAATTCCGAAATATAAAAGGAAGCATCAAATATGTTTAATAAAAAATATTTATAGATATATACCAAATTCAATTAACACTGAGGAGCTAAAATTTTGAGAGCTGATATTTTTAAAACTACTCTTGCCATTTTTACAAAACTTGGCAATTTGGCATAATTTGAGATGTAGAATTGAAATACGGAAAAAAAAAATTGGCATGTCATTTCAGAAAAAGTTCAATTTTATGTCAAAACACCTATATTAAAATAATCCTATATGTAAATCTAATATATATATCCTAAATCGCGCGTTCGAAACTTGAGAAACGCAATTTGAATTTCGTCAAACGGCCCAGTAGAAGGGAGATACAGAACTGCCCCCCCTTTTTTTTTCGCATTGTACCTACTATCTCATTAGTTGAGAATCTGATTGAATGCATATCTGCTTTCAGGCTTAATCTTTGAATTATGAAAAAAAAAAGTTTAGAATTAAAAAAAAAAGTTAGGCATTATTGGGCATTCAGAATTAGTTCAGAATACTAGTGTAACGATCACTGTTCAGTACGTTCCTGTAGCCATTCATTGAAACCGACAAGAAGTGCAGCAACGTGCGAGTTTCGTATGCCCTTGAAGATTATAATGACCTTGGGATTTGATCTTTATGTAGCAGTCGAATGCCGTACCGCTATCGCAAAAGAGCTCTTTCTCGGTTGGTTCTGGTATCCGAAATACTTTGGAATGGAGTGTTTTATTGCCTTTTAACATTGAAACACTGGAATTCAGAATTAACCTAGAATAAATATAGAATATTAATTTAGTTTCTTATTAAAGAGCTTCAGAATTAAAATTACTTACAGCTAACAAATACATCATTTAAAATAGTTATTAGCCATTATGTGGCCTTCAAAATAAATACCGTTGTTACTCAACTGCATCCTTGACACGCAGAAATCAAAATGTATTTCGAAAAATAAGAATGCCAGAATTAACACCTAACAACGAACAGCATTAATTCATAAAAGCCGAAGCAGAATGAACCGTTTACGTAGTTGACACAGATATCAGTACATGTTTTAAGAAAAGAAATGATAAGAAAATGAATTATTGCAGCTACTTACTTTTAGAAATAGTGCAACAACAAAACTCTTCCTTAGGCATTTTATACTGTAACTACTTATAAAGATTTTTCGTGGTATCTTAAACAAGTTACAATTCTGAAATATTTAGAAAAATTCCTTTAAAAAGCCTCTTGTGAGATTTATTCTAGAAAACTTATATTTATTTATCGCTCATAAAAATAAAAAAGTGCTTCAGTGGAAATATCCAGAGCAACACAAAAAGAAATAAATGCCTTGTAATAGCTTAATAAAAATGTGAGAATGTTTCCGAGAACGCGGCTAACCTGAAAATTTCTGATATTGCTTTTATCTGCTTTGGGGAAAGTTTGATAAATGTATTTTGCCTGTGCTTGCTTTAGTGGCATTTCTAATGCTTTTAGAAATTAAAGTTAAACAAAACTGAATATGTTTTTTTTTTCCATTTAAATACACTGGTGATCATAAACTAAGGAAAAATCACAAAAATAGCAATAACTCCCTCAAAAATAAGCCAAACCGTGTAAAATTTGAATATGTTGCCAAGTAAGAGTAGCTGAGTAAAACTGCAATATGCAAATTAGTGGCGCTGCACTTGGAATACGTCATCTGCGAGGAGCATAAAAGTCCATGCTTGAAAGCAAGCCCACATATTCCACTGTGATAGTAACATCAGAAATCTGAGATAGCCAATTCGTAACAATGACCTACAGGCATCATTTGCGTGCACAGCTACGATGGAGAGCCACTGGGAGACTGGACGCAGGACAAAGTCAAACAGAAGTGGCCAGATGACTAAATGTGAGTTCTTCTGTGGTTCATAGACTTTCGCGGCAATTTCAAACCACAGATTCGGCATCTAGGAGGTCCAGCCAAGAACGGTCAACTGCTATCACGAGCGGCGATGACCGATATTTGACATTATGTGCACGCAGGAATAAAACCGCTACTCCGACTCTTCTTAGATCCTCCCTTGATGCAACCACTGGAATTTTGGTGTCAACGTCAACTGTGCGTAGAAGGCTTCACGAAGGTGTGACTTCACGAAGGTCACTTAATGTAGTGCGAACTCACTATTTTGAGTTCTTATGTATTTTTGCCATTTCTTATGCAAAGGCAAAAATACATAAGAACTCAAAATATCTGTATTAAAAATTACGAAGTAAATCTTAAACACCTCAAATTTCCTCGAATAAATTTCAGAATGCATTAAGAACGATTTAATTCGCAATAATAAAAGAAGGGTTATCTTTGTTGTTGCGAAGCTTCGTTTCTCTAGATTGGCAACAAACCCACTATTCTAAGTTTCATATGTAAACAAATATGGTTGCCATAGGAAAAATGATAATGATTATGCTTAGCGGTATTTAACTTTTAAATTGTTGATAAAACTACAAATCTTACATGCAGATTTACTAAAGGCATAAAAACCTTAACCGGAAGATAAGAACAACATAATCATTTTTAAAGCAAACAATGCACAATTTACCAACATATAAGAATAAAAATACTGAGCTCACTGAACCGAGTAGCGGTGTGGATACACCAACAGTATATAAATATACATATATTTATATAATTTTGGTGCGGCCAATTGCAGCCAAAATAGGAGGTGTACAACTACATGTTATAGCAGTCATATATACAAAATTTCAACGTTTTGAGGCTATTCGTTTTTGAGTTATGCGAGATAGATACATACATAAGTACGTAAGTATGTACGTACGCACAGACGCCATGAAAAACACCTCCTCGGAATCCATTTTAAATCAGTTTTATAGTTTTTTTTGAGGAAAAAGAGTCTTTTATTCTGTCCTTTGTTTTTACTTCGTACAAGGAAGTAAAAATGGAAAGGGGCACAATTGATTATGTTGATATAAATTTGGAAAAACCAGTTATCACCATATGGCCAGTTATATGTAATTAAATATCACGTGGCTTTGCCATGTTCGTATGCCTAAAATAGCTAATAAAACGATAATAAATAACTAATATAGCAGAAATAAATTAATAAAGCGTTAAATAGTGATTAATAAAGTTATAATAAATATCTAATAAAGCGATAACTGAAAGCGATAGCAAACGATTTGAAAGCAGTAAACGCAGTTGGACCTGTGACATTTCAATAGAAAGCAGCTCATTAAAATTCGTATATATTTATAAAATTTTTATAATTATTTTAGGCGGTTATTCGCTCGAGCGGCACATTATAAAAATACGGGTGTACCTCATACTTTTGGCCAAGGCTGTATGCTTATTCATTTGTTTTTTTAAATTATTTACTTGGAAAAAAATAACAACTCTGAAAAATAAGAATTTATCTTCTTTGATATGAAAAATTATTGCGGTATTGAAAAGCATTATAAGATTTCTATTATATGCTTTTATTTAAGGTAATTCAGACAAAACATCCGCTGAATTTCCTTCAGTCACTTTTAGATGTGAAGAAACGCTGAGTTGGTAAATATTTCCTTCCACCGCATGCTTGAACGCATTAACATGTCCAGAAATATATCCCTTTTCCTTTTCCCGTAACAGATGTTCTTGAAAGTGAGAGTTCGCTCTCCTGGTGTCTCTCGGGGAAACTCGCAGCTTCTTTTTCCTTTTGCATTAAAGTTGTTTCGATTCTTCATCAGCGAATGTCTGTTCCAGGCGGAAATCCTATCCCATTTGTTAGATTAGTTCTGATTTGCTTTCAGAAAGCTTTCAGAGATGATTTATTTAACAAATATGGGTTTTTAATGACACTGGAGGCATTTAAGTTTATTTATTTTATATGCTACGTATCTTTATGAGTCTCAGTGCTTTGTCATTATGCTGTCGTTCGTAAATATTATTTACATAACAAATAGCGGATTGTTATAATTAGTGTTATAATACTTAGGCCTCAGCAGAGCCCATTCTTGTCTTCCTATGTCGTTGAAACTTGGTGCATGCTTTAGGGGGAAAATAATAGTTCAAGTTTCAAGTTTCATAGATGGCGCTTTGCATGCAATATAAAAAGATCGTTATGCATATTTGTATCGTTTTAAAAAGCTAGTAGTCAATACCATAAAATCGTTCTTCATCACGCTTTAAGAGAAGAAAGAGCGAGCTTTACTGATCAAGTTGTTTTATCAGAACAGTAGTAATTTTATAATAAAAGCCACGATTTTTAAAACAGTTTCTAACTGATTTTAAAATAGTTACCTCTTACTGACTAAACTTATTAACTATAATATGCAGGGCCTCTAGAAGAAATATCGGATTACTTATCTCTTTCGAAGTACAGTTTTAATCAAATTTACTTCGGTCCATCATTTACTGAACATCTTTCTGTAATGGAAATTGAAAGCTTTGATACTGCCCTAAAATTAAACCTTGAATATTAGAATCTGTATTTGCAGAAAGAGACACTAATGTTTCTCAGAAACAGAGATGTGTGTTCTGGGTAGTTATCTAATTAGTAAAACTATTTCTTCCTTTTCCAGCTCGCAATGCTATTACAAAAGAAAACCAGTAAACGTACAAAGTGTCCATAGAGTTCCTGAAACATTTTAACAGTTAGCTGTTTGAGAATAGAACAACTTACATCTCTTGTGCTAGTCAGGCTTTCACAAGCAAGGTTTTTTGAAAAGTGACGCGTTACACAACCTTGGCATCCGACATTCCTCCAACTTAAGGCAAATTTAATTAACCAATGTATCGAGGTAAACTCTGGTTGCTACTGTTTGTTCATTAAAGAAAAACAGCCCTAAAATCTTTCTATGTAGCATCCTACACCAAGCATTCACTTTCTATTATCCCGCAGTACTTTTTAAAGGGTGCTCACAAAAATAAGTTAATTTGTTCAGGGACTTTGAGAACCCCTATACTGTTTTTCGCCCAATGAATTCTTGTTGCTGTGGCAAGTCGGAAATAAATTCTTGGTTCTTTTCAATGTGGCTTGTTCTCTTTTAACAGCCATTCATCCATTTGTCAGCTACTTGATGATCCGGTTCATCGTCCTATATCAGGAGTTTCTGATGAACAGTGTTAGCTTTCTCTATCTCCAGCTTGTCAATTGATACAAAATTCTGTCCTAGCATTTAGCAGCTTCGTGACAAAAGCTCTAGAAATGGACGCTTCTTTGCTTCATAACCTGAAACCGCTCTATAAGAGGAATTTCAACGTCTCGCGATTTTCTATCTTTTTAGCACTTCCTTGAGATATTTGCATTTTTTCTTAGTAGTTCTTAATTATATTTCTTTCTTTAAGTAAATGGCACAGTGTTGTTCGGGAAATTCCCAGCTAATATGCAGCCTTTTTTTAGAGAGAGGACAGCTGCACTTACCAAGAATATCGAAATCTTTTAATGATTTATCCATTTCTTTCAGGCTTAAATAATTTTGTTAAGGAATTTTTTATGTTAATAATTAAGAACACAACAATTTAAAAAGAATGCTTCTTCCAGTGATTTTTGAAAGCTCAGATTTATAGTAAGCAGAGATAACATTTTATCTATCACGTAGATACACCTCTTCATGACTACAAACATAAACAATGCTTTCCTTTTTTTTACTTCCTTGTACGAAGTAAAAAGGAAGTATTGTAATCTCGAAAAATTTCGGGTCTCATATCTTAACGAAAATATCCATTTTGACCGCTATCGAATGCAATTTAACGATGTTTTTGCGTAATATTTAGACGTAAGGACATAATAAAGGACTCTTTTTCCCCAATAAAATATAAAACTGATAATAAATATAAATAACAATTATAAAATTGCTGTTTTATGTTTTTCTACATCATTCAATTTTTAATGAAAGTATTTCTAATTTTTGTATATTTTTGCTTTACCGTGTCCGCGCTTCATGTAAATTTTGATTTTGTTCTTCGCAAGAGGGCGCCTGCGAGCGCCGAACTATATCTATTGTACCAACTTGTTCTTCTCACGGCCAATAAATGCAGTAATGAACATGTGTGTCTACTTTCCATCTACTTTAAATGGTCCGTCGAGAGCCAGCAGCAATACTTTTGGATTGACGTGTCGAGACATTTTAAACGTTCTAAAATAGCAGGATATTTCGTGCAAAGAAAACGAATTATATTTTGTGTCTGGGTTGTGAGAACAGCAGCCGAAAAATGGAGTCTCTTTTAAAGCAAAAGCGAATCACCAGGGATAAGTTAACTCGTTTAATTTCACAAATAAATGGTTTACAAAATCAATAAAATTGTCTTTCTGTCACTGAAGTGTATGAAAATGATGTTAGTGCTTTGGATGCTGAAGTGAACAGTTTAAAGGATAACATTCTTGGTACTTGTTCTGACGTGGAGTTTAATAAGTAGGAAATAGAAATGCATGAACTATTTTCTAAATTGGATGCATTAAAAATTACTTTAAAGGAAGAATCAAGAAAACTAACTAATGCATGTCAAGATATAATGAATGCTAATGCAAATGGTTTAAAACTTCCTCCCGTAGAACTGCCAGGGTTTACATCTAATTATGTTGATTGGATATCATTTCGGGATTTATTTCTTGCCATTGTTGCAAATAATAGTACATTAAGTGACAGTCAAAAATTGCAATATCTTAAGCTTTCTGTGAAAGGTGAAGCTGCTACATTACTACAATCAATTCAAATTTCAAACGCGAATTATGAAAAGGCGTGGAAAGCGCTTACTGAACGTTATGAAAACGAAATAGAAATAATAAAAGCAGCGTTAAATAAATTAATTTCACAGCCTGTTCTAAAACATGAATCAGCTTCAGGTTTGCGAAGATTAATTGATACAACACAACATAGTATCGGTACATTAAAAATTCTTAAATAGCCAGTAGAGCATTGGGATACTATGAATTTTCTGTTAAAAGAAAAATTTTACCATGAAACAATAAGAGAATGGACAATGGAGCAAACAAACAAAAATTTCTGCTCTCGTTGAGTTCAAACTTTGCCTTTTAAACGGTGGTGTGGCTAGAGCGGACGTGGTCAGAGCGGACACATAAGACTTCGTGGTCAGAGCGGACACTGCGAAACTCATCGTGGTCAGAGCTGACACATTTTTTCCCCATCATGGAACAGATAAAGGATGCAGATAAATAAGTACATAAATACTTTTAAAAATCACAAATATAGTTTAAAACAGTATTTTAAGTGGCAAATCTCTTTCACGTGGGATAACGTTTTTTTCACCGAAGTTTTCTGTTTTTGCCCTCGATTATCGAATTACAAGGATAAATACATTTTTGCCAATCAAATTTAATTATTTATATTAAATTGTTAAGATATTATAGTGCAAATGCATTTTAAACATAGCAAAATGTAATAAAAATAAAAACTTTCAGAGAAATATTTAAAAATTAATAGTAAGTAACAATAGAATGAAGGGTATGAACGAACTCCAGGGATTTTGTGGAAAACTGTATTTTAGAATCAAATAAATATTAGAACAGGTGCAACTGCCATAAAATTAATTAGTTTCATTGATGTAAGTAAAAATAAATACTAAAAGTAAAATATATAAAACAGATACAAGTAAATAAAAGAAAAATAAATACAAGTAAATAAATACTAATTAACCTTTATTATAAAGGCATAAATATCATTTACCATTGGATTTAGTCCAACCTAGTTACAAAACTTAAAGATTTCAGACATTTTTCTAAATTGTTTGATGTTTCGAATTCCTTAAGGATGTTTTCAATTCTTTCATCCAATTTTACGTATGCTTTTTTCCTTTTTATTCCAGGGTCGCCTAATTCTCTGGATTTCAAATTAAAAGACACTTTTTGTGTTTCTTCTTTTAGTATTCTGACTAATAAGTGGACATTAGGCTGGTTTCTGCCAGTGATTGCATTTAATTTGGAATTCCACCCTTCAACAGAATTATTTGTCCTATGACGCTGTCCATATACGTTCCATACTTTAATGGGCATATTTGGATTGTCCATCCACTGCTCGACAAAATAATCAATGAATGTGGTAAGTTTGTCAATGCTAAAAGCTTTTTCCCATACAATGCTCCAAGCATCATCTATGTGTTCCATTGGCAAGTAAGCTAATGCAGAAATAATTCTACAAACACTTCTTATATCTTCGTTCTCTTTATATTCCTTTACTAGACCCACTTATTGTATCTTACGCCACAAACATTGATTAAAATGAAAGTTACAACCGGAAATAGTCGAACTGGAAAATTCTAGCATACGACTATTGATGGCTGCGGCTTCAAAATCCAATTTTATAATGTCCGGCTTCCACTTAGGGCACCAACGTTTCACTTCCTGAAGCATTGCAATGCAAGTTGCTTGTCTCTTATCAGGCAGAAATGCAAAAAGCGCTGGGTAAACGTTGGTCTCAGTTGCTGTACTCCTTAAGTCGACGTGTATTGTATATATTTGAGCAAATTGTTTCGGACAACTTTTAAATGTTCCATCTAAGAAAAAAGTCTTTCCATTTTCCAAAAGGTACAGAGATTCTTCTCCTCCAAATACTAAAATCCTGTTACCTTGGTCATTTTGAAAGTCTAAGCGAAGAAAGTTTTCTCCATTAGAAAGCAAAAGTGTATCGTTTGCAAACTGAATGTCATTGGCATTTTGGAGATTTTGAGTAGCTCCCAAAGCCTTTCTCCTCTCCTTACATAAAGCAGTTTTGGCATTGGAGTATGTCGGTATTTTAGCAACGAAATCATAACCTTTCTTATATAATTCTGAAAGTTCTTCTTGAAATATCTGGGAAACGGGAACTGGTGTTTCTTCTCGGACTCTTTTTCTGCAAGTCTCTAACTTCCTTTTAACTTCGATCTCAGCAACGTTGGGCGGGCAGGAATGTTCAGTTTTCTTCAGTACTTCGTACTGAAAACTTGTCTTCACATTTCTTTACAATGATGTGTCTTTTCTTTTACACATACCCAACTCATTCCTAATTTATTTTTTCGGTGTAAACGGTGTGGGTAATCATCTACAACTAAACATTCTTTTCCTTTTTTTGTAGAGAGTAATTTTGTTGAAATGGCTATGGGTTCCATCACAGATTTTTTCACTAAACATGATTTTCCTTTTTTTGTAGAGAGTAATTTTGTTAAAATGGCTATGGGTTCCATCACAGATTTTTTCGACGATATAAAACGACATACACACTTCAGGATCGAACATCTACTGAGAAAATGAGAAAGGCCTTCTCTCTCAAAAGTATCGGCTTATCTCTACAGCAGGTGCAAAGCTCGAAACTACACAATAGATCACATTTGACTGATTAGGGAAATAACACAACAGGTGCAAGAATGTCCGCTTTGCCCACGCAGCTCCCCTCACGTGTCCGCTCTGACCACGTCCGCTCTGGCCACGTAACCTTTTAAACAGAGCGAATGCTATTGCTTCTGTGGCAAAGTGCCAGAGGGAGAAGGCGGGTTTGCTTTTTGAAACTAAAACTCATAGTTCAGGTGGTAGATAAGCTTTTTTTTTGTAAACTTGCGGTTAATTTGTGTATTTATTGTAAGAGTAATTCTCGTTCACAATATTTTAAATGTGATAGCTTTTTAGAACTCCCTATCAAAGAAAAATTGGATATTATTAAAAGGAATAAATTCTGTGCTAATTGTTTGAAAGATAGTAAAAAGCATCCCATTTTCAAATGTCGTGCAGGCATGTGTAAATCTTGTTCAAAGCTACATAATACAGTGCTATGTTAAAGAAATTCAAATGACGAAAAATGTTATACACCCAATGAACACGGAACACGGAGCTTCTACTATTAGTAGCAATAACGCCACGGTGCCTTTCACGCAAGCAGTTTTGTTGCCTACTACAATTGTTTATGTTAAAGATATTAATGGCGATTTACAAAAATGCAGTATGGTAATTGATTCAGGTAGCCCGGGCTCATTTATTCGAGAGCACTAGGTAACCTTTATTGCAGCTAAAGCGTACTACTGTAAACATAAGTGTAAATGGCTTGAGGTCGCAAAAAATTGGTAAGGTTTCAGGTTCAGTTCAATTAAAAGTAACACCTCCAATTTATAAAAACACAAGCATTTCAGTTAATATGTTCAGATGCATTAATTATACCCAAGATCACATGCGACCTTCCTCAATATTAATTTTTGAAAATTAATATTTTGATAGCTTTTAAACACTTGCGGTTGGCAGATACACATTGCTTCCAGTCTTACACAATAGATATTCTTTTATGCGCAGATTTATTTGGCGAGATAATGCTTCATGGACGTTTAACCAAAGAATATGTACTGTTAAGAAGGAAAACTTCGCAGAAGCAGAAGTGGCTCCCTTCCAACGAAAAGGGAAACAACTGCGCATGTGTGAAATATCTGTCGCCAAAAAGCGCCAAAGCTCGAAGCTGAATGTCGAAGTCGGTTTGGACAAGTTCGACCGTTACGTTTAGCAAGAGTTTAAACAAAGAATAGGTTCTTTGGTTTCAAGTAGCGATATGGACAATGGAAGTTCAACAGCCAGTGAAAGTGAAACTTCACCTAATATTTCCTCATTTCCGAGTTTAAATTATCGCGAGAAGTCAAAGAACGATTCATCTTAACCCGTGTTCCTCAATTTCCTATACACGTCGAGGAGGGGGAAAATGTCGGCTAGGTACCAAAGAACCATTGCATCACAGAGGGGAAATTCTCGCCAACAGATTCGGTCGCCAAATCCCTTGGCGAATGTTCCCTTTTCTTTGTAGCGGCGTTGCAGACAAAGTGGTTTACATTACTTCTATGGAGCCTTTCCTTCTTTACATAGAGGTTCTTTGGTTTAACTGTTGCGGGGCATTCGTTAACAGCCTTAAAATCGATATTCGGTTGGGTCATAATCGGCAAGACGAAATGTGTATCACAAACAATTATATCTAATTATGCTAGTTGTACCAATGTTCAATTTCAGCTTGAAATGTTTTGTAAATTAGAAGAAATTTCAGAAACAAAGTCTTACACAGAGGAAGAAATTGAGTGTGAAAATCATTTCAAGTAGACTTATCAAGTAGTAGGCTTATCATTTCAAGTAGTAGGCGAGTCAACAGGTAGGTTTGTTGTTAAGTTTCCATTTCGTAGGTCTAGCAGTGAACTTCATCAAGTCATCCAGAAATGTTGCTGTACATCGTTTACAACACACTGAACGTCAATTTATTAGGAGTGAATCTTTTTCCAGTCAATGCCACAAATTTATGAAGGACTATCAACATTTTGGTCATATCGAATTGATTCCAGGAAACGAAATTGATGTTCCAGCTAATTCTAGTTTTTACCTTCCGCATAATTAACTTCCGGATAAAAATGGTGATATATTTCGAGTGGTATTTGATGGTTCTGCTAAATCTTCTAGCGGTATTTCTCTTAATGAGAAATTGATGGTTGGTCCACAGTTACAAACTGATCCGTCAACATTAATTATTCGTTTCAGAATTCACAGAATAGCTATAACTGCGGACATAGAGAAAATGTACAGAAAAATCATACTACAAGATGCAGACTTTCAAAGAATAGTCTGGGGCGATTCACCTTTTAAACCTATTCAGGATTTTTGATTAACTAGGATTGCTTAAGGTACTGCATCAGCATCGTACCTTGCAGTATGATGTTTACAGGATCATCGTACATCGTACCTTGCAGTATGATGCTTACAAGCAAGGATTTCAGTTAGCAATAGAAGAAGCTGTAAGGTTTATCTCAAGCTTATTAACAGTTATTTTAAGTCATGATTCTTTCCTATCTACTCTAATTTCAGCTTACAATTTCCTGCCAGAATGTAATTTCAGAAACTCAGTGCATGCAAATGAGTAAGAGTACTATTTAAGTCGATGCTTCACCGACTTCTACAGAGAGAGTCTGATTTTCCTGACTAGCGCAAATTTGCCATTTGGCTACATTCCTTCTTACCTACTACGCTCGGCCATACTTTAGGCCATTGCTTAGCTTCGCCGATTAAATCAATATTTAGGGGCCAACTACTTAGATTTCTGATAGCTTCGGCTATACCTTTCAGATAGCTTTAGTTAAGCTTAATTTAATTTAAATTCATAGTTATTTAAGTTCAAGCCCAAGTTGAGGCTTTGTGTATACTCCAAGTAGGAGATCATTGTATTTATTCTGAAAAATAAGGGATAGTTAACCCTTCTTAAGTCTTACGTGTTTTGTTCACACACTTAAGTGATTATTCGTTTGTTAATGTTCGTTGGATTCTAAGACAGAACTTTGGAATTAAATAAGTAAAACCCCACAAAGCAAATAATTTTCATTTGTCTTCCAAGACATGCCTTAGGGACTTCTACGTTGAAGATTTGATGTCCGGAGCCAGTTTAATTACTGAAGCTATAAATTACAAATGCAATTGAATCAGATGTTGTCACGTGCAGGATTTGTTCTAAGAAAATGGGCTTCTAACAGCAAGGAAGGCTTGAATTCAAGTAATCCAGATTTGTGCTTATGTTCTTTGAACATAAGACAATGATAATACTGTAAAGGCGTTAGAAATCCTGTGGCATTCAGCTTCAGATATATTTCTCTTCAAAGTCAGTTCATCATATCCTGAAGTCTTAACCAAACGAACACTACTTTCAACAATCGCAAAGACCTTTGACCTTCTTGGATGGTTGGCACCGATCACAGTTCTGTATAACTTGATCATGAAAAAATTGTGGAAGCATCAATTGCAGTGGGATGAAAAGGTTGCTCCGGATATTGCATATGAATGGAAACAACTTACAGAAGATATGTTATTTATTAAAAGTATCAAAATTTCACAATTCTTATTGGTTGAATCAGATAACCAGTTTCAATTGCACGGGTGATGTGACGCCTTAGAGAATGGGTACGCCGCTGCAATTTATTACCGTTCTGTGTTAGATACTGGACAAATCAATGTTCAGTTGGTGATAGCCAAGACAAAAGTTGCACCATTAAAAACAATATCACTTCCTCAATTGGAACTTTGTGGAGCATTCCTGTTGACTAAATTGATGGACTTCACCTGTAAAGCTTTGGATACTCCTAAATCACAAGCTTATTTTCATACTGATTCCACTATTGTACTAGTCTGGATAGAATTTCATGCAAGCCGATGGAGAACCTTTGTCGCCAACAGAGTAGCAAAAATACAGACTTTGTCTTCTGTCCAGTAGCATGTGAGTGGAAATCCTAATCCTGCTGATCTTGCAACTCGTGGTGTGTCATCACCAGCACTGGTTACTTCATTGTGGCTACGTAGTCCAGATTAATTGTATGATTTATTTCCTTTTCAGCCAGCAGCATCTACACCACTACTGAATGATTTTGTGCCCGAGCAAAGATGTGCTTTTCAGTCAACAACTGCTGCCAGTCACTTGATAGACGCTCATGATTTATTTTATAAATATTCTTCTCTCACCAAACTTAAACATGTTATTATGTTTGAGGTTTGTAAATAATTGTAGAAATTCAGGAGATAAGGTAAATGGATTTTTAAAAACTAATGAATTAACTAAAGCTATGCATGTGTTAATTAAATTAATGCAATATGTTGATTTAAAGAATGAAATCAACAGTTTACGCAGAAATTAATTATTGTCTTGTACAAGCAAAATTGTATCTTTAAATCCATTTTTAGATAATTCAGGTATTCTCAGGGTGGGCGGTCGCTTTCGACATGCAAACCTTGCATATGGCATTAGGCATCCTATTTTGCTGCCAAAGAGGCAGATTTTAACTCATCTTATTCTTAGGCCCATATCACATGGCGTTTGTTTCACACGAACAACTGTTTCGGACAACTTTTCTGACTGGTTTACTATTGAAAGAAAGACACGCGATTTTTTCCTTCCGTTCGGTAAAAATTGCAGGTTGTTCGTTTTCAGCCAATCAGCTATCAGCTTCGAATCCCTCATCAAGCTAAAAATAGCTGATTTTGGTAGCCTTCGTGTTTGTCCTAGAGAACCAGTTTCCCCTTTATATGTTAACCCCAAAGTGATCTATGGTGATTGGCTGTTGTATATCACGTGACAAAGCCGAAAAATTGTTCCAAACAGTTGTCCTTCCGAAACAAACGACCGTGTGATAGCAGCCTTAGACATTACCATGAAATACTTTTGCATGCTGGTCCACAAGTCATGCAAGCTTGTAATCAAGAAAATACTGGATCATAGGTGCTAGAGCTGTTATCAGAGATTTAGTTAGCAATTGTATAAAGTGTTGTAGAGAGATTTGACATCTAATCGCGTTTCCCCTGCGTTTTTGCGGTGTGGAGTGGATTACGCAGGTCCTTTTCAAATTAAAGCAAATAAGGGTAACGGCTCCAGATCATTCAAGTCATATATAGCTCTATTTTATTTATTTTACGACAAGAGCTATTCACTTAGAATAACTGATCTTTCAGCAGATGTTTTTTTATTGCACCCCTTAAGAGGTTCATTTCCCGTAAGGGCAAAAGCAGTGATATATATAGCGATTGCAGTTCCAATTATGTTGGAGAAAAGCGCAAACTCATGGAATTTGAAAGGCTTGTTAGATCCAACCAAAACGTTAGCAGATATTTGGTTGATAATGGCATTAAATGGCATCTAAACGTTCCAGGCGCGCCACGTATGGGTGGACTCTGGGAAGCTGGTATAAAATCAACAAAATATCATTTAAAATGAGTAGTTGGTGAGACGAGATTGACATATGAAGAATTTGAAACATTTCTCACACAAATAAAAGCTTTTCTTAACTGGCGACCTTTGACAAATTTATCTAATGATGTGAACATGGTGTGTCTCTATCCCAAAGAGAAGATTTTGAATGCACAAAGATTAGATACAGAAGATGAGATACAGAAGTTGTTTTTCCAGCTCCTATAAACTGGCATTCGAGAAAAAGAAACCTCACACAATCACAATGCATCTTAAAGGATTATCTCTTTGCAATTGAAGATCTCAATCTTTCGCACTGGAGGCCTTTCTCGCTCGGGCCAAACAGCAACTTGAGACGATTTTCCGCATATTTGGTGAATTTTTTACAGCTAACTTGAAATGATTTTATGAAATGTAATGGTTCTTTTGTGTCTGAAGTTGTTTGCTGTCCTGAAGCTCTTTCGTCGGAAACAAGCAGTATTTCTTCGGATTCTCTGCATGTTATTAATTCTGAATTTTCTGTTCTTTTGGCAGAATCACAGTCGGTTTCACATTCTTTTCGCCATCTTACGCTTCTTACTTCATCGTTATCTTCATCACCGATTTTCTCATCTTTTCATCAAACATTCTATGCATATACGTAATTCCGCTCTTCATCAGAGAAAAATTATACTCATCTTCACTTGAACGTATTCCTTCATCATGTTCTATGCTTATTAAGCTCCGCAACAGTAAAATAACATTCCTACTGCCCTGACTGTCGAGTTCGAATTAACGACGAAGACACATATGTAACAATAAATCTAAAAACGTATATAAGATTAAAGCTTGGCAGTTGTTTTAGAGGCATGTATTGATGAGTGCATTCATGAATCGATATTCCAAGCGGTATGATGTTTAGAGAAGTTACCTCTTAAATTACTCATCAAATTAAGTGGTGGAGTCAATACTGGAGTGCAAAGAGTTAAGCTTAAAATTAGGGAATTTTGCCTCTCTTTAGGTGCCGCCAGTTTTTATAAAGAACTCGGAAAACAGTGTCTCACAAATATAAGGACCAAGGGGTTTTACGCGTTTTATTGAAGTTTTATACATACCTGAAGTATAAAGCCACGGTCCACAACACGTTAAATTGATAAACTACGAAAAACTTCGATAGTACCAGAAAGATATTGTTGCAAAGGAAGAATCAGTCTTTTGCCAATCTGAATTTACCTTTTATAGATGCAAGACGGCGAGTGGCGTAGACAAAATATACATTTGTGAAGGCCACATAAATAACAAAAAAATACATTAATGATCTTGAAACGATACTAGAAATAACTTTTCGTAAATTATTCGGTGATACAAAAAGAATAACGTCAAATTTTTGAAAGATAACACATCATGCCAAAAATCGCTGAATTTAATGCAGTGTTATTCGTAACAATACTGATGTTTCAGACAGCAGTTCCGAGATTGTAACATGATAGAACCTCTGTGGGAGGGTCTATTAAGCTAAAGGGGGTTAATACAATGCATCCAACGTTTCCTTTTAAAACAACGGTCTCAAAGTGGAGATCAGGGAGCTGCATTTGGTCGGCAAGCAATTTTATGCGACCCGCGAATACATTTCAATTATATATTTGTTGCAAAGATTTCAAGCTTTTAATTATTTGAAGTCCAAGTTTATATTGTAATGTCTTCTTTTCTTCGCTAGCATAAACTGCTACTAGACATACTTGGAAGTCTGGTAGCGACTTATTGCTAAGACTAGAGTATGAATACACCAGGAAAAGGGTGTAAAAGGCCCTTTTATTGAATTCAACTATTTACAGAAGGCACAGTCTTTGTGCTTACAAATTCACCATTCACTTGTGAGGATAAAACTAAAAATAATGATAAACTAAATCCAAAGATACGCTAATAGTTTACGCCTACACAAGTTAATTTAACCTAGCAAGTTGACTCAGCATATTGAATGACCAGCAGGTTGAATCGTTTCAAGATTTAAATTCAGCAGCAAGGATACGAAGCCGAGATTCAGAATTCAAACAGCTGATAGAAACAAAAACGTGCGCACTCAACAGCGAAACACGCTCTGACTAACCTTTTAGCTACTTCAGTTTAAATACACTCTCATTCACTTCAGTGAATCTCACTCTCATTCACCCTATCTCTTACATCCTGGTGAGGAAACGCGAAAGAAACAAGAAATGATAGAAAAGGATAAAAAATTAAAATAACAATTAGTAAAAATAATATACACTTCACAATATAATTTTCATTACCATTAAAAACGAACATAAATAATGCACGAGAAAATCTGGAAATGCAAATAATTAATTTACAATGCAATGTTAATATTATTCAAAGATTTGAAGATATAGACTTGATTAATTTTTATTTGTGTTTGTCAAAAATAAATTACTTCATTTACGAATTTTCGTACTGAGAATAATTCCCTTTTTTTTGGGAGGAAGGGAATATGTTTATTTATGAACAGCTTCTTTTCATAGTTGAAAATTAGTAAAAAGAGAGACCGATTGGTCAACGAGCATCTACAATAAGTGATTATGATAATTTCGAGTAATTTTTTCAGCAAAGCTGCAAATGTTATCAGAAACCATAATGCGATCAAGTGTCAAGCTGTTCTGAGGTTTTCTCTGGAGACTTCGAAAGTTTTCATAATTTCTGTATTTTTAGGTCTGTCTGTTGCGGATTCATTAATTAATTCAAAGTTAATTATTTAATAAATCATATTAGAATTATTTGCTATAAATGACGGTATGAAAAATTTAGTATTTAGATGTCATTATTTTTGAATCACACAGTGAGAAACCAAAACAATGTCTTGCAGTTATAAAACTTATATTCCGGATAAAAAACAAATATAAATCTGAATTTTTCTTCTTTCTCCTCATTATTATTTATGCATGTTTTGATAGTTGTATAATTAGCCAAATTTAAAATTTGTTTAAAATATTTTTCATTTTATTGAAAACATTTTTTATAAAATATTACTGAGCCAGTTTGCAATAGCATAAATGTGCAAGAGTATCGTAAACTATAGTCTGTTACTTTAGAATAGGCACTTCAAAGCCGTTTCTTTTTTCCCCAAACCATGACTCATGACTATGGCAACGACTGCTGCGGAAAAAAGTCGAATCCCCTAATTTGCTAAATCTTCTAATTTCCTCTCTGCAGTGATAATGACATACCCTACGAACGTAAGTGAGGGAAGAGTTTCTACGACCATGAAGCTGACTGTAGAGATAATTTATCGAAAAGAGCCTCGAGCTTCTATTTATCTCCAACTCTATTTATGCCTGGAGCTTCTGCAATGAAAGCTGGAGGTGGAAACATTGAGTATTGACTCTGAGTAGCTATTGCTTATATATAATGAAAATATGTTTGGTTTACATTTATCTCAAAACTATTTGAAAAAAAATGCAGCAGAGTAATAACTTTTGGCAGTAAATACTTTTGGATAAGGCTATATAATATTATTGATCCATTTTCTTTTATGTGAGTTCACATTTTTCGAGACTAAAAGATTAAGATACTTGATTAAGTTTTTCTTGATAAAATGGTAATACCTTTTCATCTGCTATTTTATCGATATTCTTAATTTTTTATCCCAAAACTCTATTTTAGCAGATAATGCTCTTTTCAAAGGATATAAAGCCGGCTTAATCTTGTAAATCTTTTCCCTCTTTAGAATATTAGTGAAATATCAGTTAAAAGAGGTTTCTTTTCAACCTGTAAAGAAAAACATTATTTCAAGAAATAAACAGGAATAACCGACAATATGTTTTCTATATTTTCTGAAAAAAAAAAAAAAACAAATTTTGGTAGCATTTACAAATATTTTAATGAATTGTTTCCTGAAACATGTGTTAATAAAAATAATTTTAATTAAATATTCTTCAAGAATTTTAAAGTTTATTTTTAAAAAAATTGAAATTTTAAGCCTTTATAATATTTGATATAACTACTGTGTCAATTGATGAATCTGAATAGTTTTTTTTTCAATTTTAATTTTAAATTAAAATACATTTATACGTAAATTATTTCATTCAATTTGTTTGTTTATAATTATTACTAACAAAATTTTAATATTTATAAAAGAAGAAAAAAACCTATATTTTAGATTTTTTTTGAAGCAAATGTTTTTACATTTTTCTCTCATAATCAAAAATCCTGAAGATAAATTACTTAAATCAAGTAAAATGTATGAAAAATTTCATGCATGTAATGTCTGAGGAAGTTTAGATATACCCTCTTAAAATCGTGAACTCATTACAAATGTTTTTCAAGATAAGTAAGTGTTAAAAAGCTTTGGAATTCACATTTCATTCATCAATAGTACTAGAAACAGAAAACTTAACATCTGCTGATCTAATTTTCCTGCAGCCATGCCGTTTGCTCTGTTTGATTCTAAAAGATCTGTAATATTTTTACTTCAAAAAATATAAAATTATTATTTTTTCGAGATTTCTGTGTTTCGGACCCACTCAAGAAAAGGGTATAGTATTAGTATATAGTCCATATTATTGCATTCTAAATTACTCTCGTAATATTAAAATCATCAAAATTATTTTTAAAGTTATGGGGAGATATGAATACATATATATTTCTCTGCGTAAATAATGAACATAAATTAAATAATAGCTTATATTTGAAAGTAAAAATTATTTATTAGTCCAAAAGGGCTGTTAATCCAGAAACACGATTTTGTGTTGATTTACGTAGTTGAAATGTGATTCACTCCACTTTTCATTCGAGTCTGTTGCCGTTCAGCAAAATGTATCATATTAATTTTTTAAATTGAATCTGTCTGTTACGGATTAAGAGATTTAACTATTTAAAAACAATAGATGCGGTTCTTAAGGATACATTTTTGTCTTTTGCAGTAGAAGATTAATTTCAATAAAACTGAATATAATACATGATCTGTCTAATTAAAAACATTCAGTTTTATAAAATCAAGTTATACAGTTTTTCACTTTTCTTCTTATATTCGTCTAAATGTCTATTCCTGTAGTTTTTTATAAAATGGTTCATTATTCCACCTGGACTACCTCTATTTATAATCTCTATCAATAAACCATATTAAATTTAAAAATCGATAAATCGTACTAAAAGAGACTTTCTGGACGACTGTTGTAATATGAACCTTTTCAAAGTTTTTTTCAGACATTTGTTAAAATACTTTAATTACGATGCAAATGTATAGTCACAACATGCAATATTAAGATAGAGAACAATTATGCTTTCAGTCAGTCTTCTATTTTCAAAAAATACATATCAGAAGAATGAAATAATTTTACCTGTAAACATTTTACTGTATCATTTTACTATACATATATTTGCTATATATAGCAATATTTTAATTCTAAAATAATACTAAACCAATATTTTTAACATTTTTTAGCAAATAAAGAATGGGTTTGTGCAGAATAAAAATAATAAAACAATCATTATGATTTTGTGTTTCAAAACTATCATTTCAGAAAATTTAAAATAAAAGTCAAGAAAATGAACTAATGCGTAAAAGGTTTTCAAATTCAGCGAAAGGTTTCTTATCAGCATGTGAAAATAACCTGCTCTTGAAGAAGAAATGTCATCTTCTTTTTTCTTTTTCATATTCAGATGAAATTCGTCTTCCGACGGCGGAAAGTCGTAATTAAAGTCATCCTCTGAAGTAAGTACTTTTGCAATATTCTGATTTATTTTCTGTTAAAGTTGAAAACATTTTAGAATATTACTCAAAGGTGAACTGGCAATATAAAATAAATTTCGAAATATTTTTTTCATAGCTCATATATTAAAGTAAAGTGTGGGTGCAGAGAAAAATTTTGAATTGACTGCTGCATAAATTAAAATTAACAAATTCTGAGAATAAAACACGACATTCATTTTTCGATGGCAGTTTCCCAAAATATAAATTTCTAAATAAATTACCGTTTAATTTATCGAAATATAAATTATCAATATATTACCAAAAGAATGCAACACAACTTAATGTTTATTTAAAAGAGCCTTGATTATATATTATTATCTGTACCCATTCACACATTGCTGTGTTTGAACAAAAAGGCAGTTTTGATACTTCAAACATAATTTATTAATGATCAAATGTATACAATACATCAAAATGAAAATTAACAATGAAATTATCCCTACATATATGTCATTTGAATATAACATATGTACAAATCATAGATATACATATCTGATGGTAGAATAAACATGCTTCTTCACTTAGATGATATTAAACAATATTGCAAACGAATTTCAATTGAAGAATAATTTTGTAATTATTAAATATCATCATGAAATGAATAATATTTGATGACTTATGGTGAACTTTATCTTAGTAGTGCTTGTAAATGGTAAAATGACCATTTTTCCCAATTCACTGAGATTGCCATCATTTACAACTGCATCACGTAAATGGATGTACTCTTCAGAACGCAATTTGACTTGATTTAGTCGTATGTAGAGGAGTCTTTCACTTTCTATTTTTGCATACATGTCAACAATGTATTGATGAAATAATTGTCTACATTTCAATATATGATTATCAGCATTCTCACAAATCATCGTTCGATATGCATAATAATTCATAGTACTGACCTTTTTGTTAATGTCCACATTAGTTGTAGGATTTCTCATATTAATATTAAAATTATATCCATCCTCTCCTTGCCAAAATAGAATGGGATATTGTAATGCATCATATGAACGATGCGTTTCTGATACTTGCTGGATGTCACCATTTCTATGATGAAGAATTATATCACGAGAGTTAAATTCTTCACCAACTATGACAATTGCCACTTCATCGATCATTGGTGCATTGAATTGTCTTCGATGTTGACCAAAAGGTATTTTATTTGCCTTTATTATTACTTTGTAATCGTCAGATGGCATTTGTTCAATGACGTATTTAAATAATTTAATTAATACATTATGTTGTTCAAACAAATTTTGTAATTCAGCTACAATCTCTCGTTTAGTACTCATATTCAGTTGACACCGTCTGTTGATTTGTTCGTCAGTATTTCCTATAAAATATATCTGAAGATATTTGTGATCAGCATTTCGCAAGGTAGTAGTGATCCAGCATGGTAATAAATTTGCCCTTGTACATTAAATGTTGGCATATAATTTGCGCTAACGATTTTCGTTGCTCCGAACGATGTCATTTGGAACCATGAATTGTACTTGCGTATATTTTTCAAAAAATTTTTGGATTGACTTGTTTCACCTGATACTAAAGTTAATAATGGTTCAGGTGGTGAACGCAAACTTTACTTTTCTGGTAACTTTACTTTTCCACCTGCACAGCACAAACCTGGTGTTTCATTTTTAAATTTTTGAGCACCACAATACGTACACTTTTTATCCATTTTTCCAATAATTACACTTGGATGAAGACTGTAATTGTAAAGGGGATTGTAATTGAAACCACATAAATTCAAATCAGTATGTATCATTCGTTTTGTTTGCGTCCTGCGAATTCGATTCCTTTTCTGCATTGCTTGCCTCTGCTCTCTCGTTTCTAATGATCGAGAAAGAGCAGTGTGAACTCGATCTCTTTCTTGCCTGGCTTGTCTCTGCTCACTTGTTTCTGAACCTCATTCTTTTCTTCTCCTTTTTGCTTGATTTGTAGATCGACCAACGGCACTTCGCTTTGGTGACATAATTGTGGGGTTAAATAAAATGTATTTACAATTATTTTCTTCAGCTGGAAATCAATATTATTTATTCACGTTTTATTTATTCACGTTTTATTATTCACGTTTTATTATTTTATTTATTCACGTTATTATGCAGTTTTTTGACTGCATTTTTGTATTTATTAGAATTTGCTGGCAAAAATTCGAACGTCAAACGCATTAATGCTTTTTTTTGTAATTTAAATTAATATGTTGAAATCTTAAAGGAAACACAATTTATGTATTTAAAATATTTGAAATTTTAATATAATTTGTAATATTCAAACAATAATTGAAAAAATACAATATAAATAGAACGATTCAATATTTTACTTACCTTGTGATTTATATTTTTATTTTTATTCCAACTGTTATTATGGGTATGTTATTTTTTACAGTTCAATTTGTTTTATAAAAGTAAATTCTATGAGTAAAATTCATGGGTAAAAATTTAATTTTTCAGTTTATGCATGGTTACATTTTAAACAAATACTGCTAATAAAATGTTATTTTGATATTTTTGGGATATTTGTTCGGGAGCACCTAGAACCCCAACTCTGATTTTAAAAGAAACTTCAAAAACCTTTCTAGGGATATACCTAATAATTTTTCAAATTTTCACGGCGATTGGATGTATGGTTTTTGAATCTATCGAGTACGGACAGACACGCATTCATTTACAGGAACAGAAAGGATAGTCACAAATTCACATGGAGTCAACACATGGTTAAAATAATAACTTTTGTCATACAGTGTGCGAATGGAACAGGAAATGTGAATGCTGGAATATAGTAAATGCAAAACATACGGAGAGTTTTCCTTTTAAATCTTGGATATTACAAATAATAGTATTCAGTTTGTTCAAAGAAGCCAGCAACAATTTTAACACAAGCATCACAACGACGACTATTCTCGTTTACCAGACCAAGACTGATTCTTTGGAATGCATGCTATTATTTGATACTGATAACAGATATTAATACTAAATTTTCAATCAAATTATGATTGGAGATGAAATCCTGAGACAAAATAGGAATCTGTTACTTTGGTTGGAAAAGGTTCATAATGGCCCCTGAAATTTCAGTTTCATGAGTCTCAGTTAAAGACCACGTTGTTGGCCCTTTTTTACTTCCTTGTACGAAGTAAAAATGAAGTATTGTAATCGCGAAAAATTTCGGGTATCGTATTTCAACGAAAATATCAATTTTGACGGCTATCGAATGAAATTTAACGGTGTTTTTGCGTGACATCCATACGTAAGGACAGAATAAAGGACTCTTTTTCCGCCAAAAAAATATAAAACCGATTTAAAATGGATTCTGAAGACATTTTTTCGTGGTGTCTGTACGTATATTTCTCGCATAATTCAAAAACGAGTAGCCACAGAATGTTGAAATCCTGTGTATAGGGCTACGATAACCTGTGTATAGGGCTACGATAACAAATGTGCACTCCTATTTTGGTTGCAATCGGCCGCACCAAAAGTATATAAATATATGTATATATATCCACTCTGTTACTCGACTCAGTGAGCTCAATTTCTTTATTCTTATATGTTTATTAATTGTGCATTTTTTGCTTTAAAGATGATTCATTATGTTTTTTCTATCTTCCGAGTAAAGTTTTTATGTTTTTAGTAAATCTGCATGCAATATTTATTGAATTATCAACAATTTAAAAGTTAAGATACAATAACATGCCGAACAAATATTAATTTAGAAGTCAAATAACAAAAATCAGTATTATATTTTCAAATTTTCACAGGACTAGTTTCGATGGTTTTACCGAACCATCAGCCTCAGCTGCAAAAGCGCAAATGAACAAGATAAGATAAGAAAGCCTGGACAGGAGACAAGCTACTGGCGCCATCTGTTGATGAAAGCAGAAATAAAACATAATTTCTTTAAAGGCTGAAGGCAATGATGGATTGGAATTAGGGTCGTTAACTAGAACAGAAAGATTTTTTTGAGTGTGAAATGCCTCTAGAAAATCCAGTTCACCAACGGAAGATGTTTTTTGAAAAGTTTTGGCTGCTGAAAAATTGACAGTGTGATTTTCGGACCAACAATGTTGGGCAACAGAAGACTTTTGTGTTTTCTTTTTTCTAACAGATGCCTCATGTTCCTTAACGCGAAATTTTAAGGCTCTCTTAGTTTGGCCAATGTAAATTAAACCATACTGGCGAGGAATCCTGTAAATACCCCAGAAATTCTTATCCGGAATGAGGTCCTTGAACTTGGAATTTTATTGATGGGAGAATAAACGACCCGAAAGTTAAATTTTTGTAAAATATGTGCAACTTTATAGTTAATTGATAGAAAGAAGGGAATGACAACAGAATTTTTATAATCTCCTAAAACAAGAGTTTCTCTCTCGGTGTGTTCAGATGAGAATTTTTTAACTGCCTGATTAATAATGTTGGGTGAAAAGCCCCTGTCAATAGCTATTGCGTTTAAATAATTTACTACTTCATCAAGGGATAGTTTGGAGAAACAAACTTAAAGAGCACGAAAAACATAGGAATAAAATGAAGCTAACTTTTGTTTAGTCCCCCCCCCGGGATGACATGATTTGAAGTGTGGTGGAAGGCAAATCGATGAAGGTTTACGGTAAACCGTAGTATTGAAGTTGGATGTATTACGTGTGACCAGAATGTCGAGAAACGAAGAGAATTGCAAGTATGAAGTTCAAGAGTGAACTGAATAGCAGGATCAGTGGAATTCATTGTTGAAAGAACTTTATTTAAATGATCTTTATTACCTTCAAACAGGGTAAAAGTATCGTCCACGTAGCGAAATTATACGGAGAAGTTTAAAGTTTCAAACAATTTTGATTCAAAATAATCAATGTAGATGTCAGTCAGGATGGGTCTGAGGGGGCTTCCCATGGCTAATCCCTCAGTTTGCTTGTAATAGTTATCTTGGAAAACAAAATGCATTTGTATCAAAGAGGGTGTGAGAGAGAGACATTAGCTCATCAATTTCGAAGATGGTTCGGTAAAACCATCGAAACTAGTCTTGTGAAAATTTGAAAATTAACGCTGATTTTTGTTGTTTGACTTCTAAATTAATTTAAAAATTGTTTAACTGCGGCTAAGCCTAATTATTATTACCATAGCAGCCGTATTTGTTTACATTTGAAACTTAGCAGAATAGTAGATTTGTTGCTAATCTAGAGAAACTAAGCTTCGTAACAACAAAGATAACGTGTTCTTTTATTATTGCAAATTAAATCATGCTTAATCCATTCTGGAATTTATTCGAGGAAATAAGTGTTTAAGATTTACTTCGTAATTTTTAATATGGATAGTTTAAGTTTTTATGCATTTCTGCCTTCTTGCGAACTGAGAACTGAATTACTTGAATGCGAAATATTGAATCTTCTGTGAAATGCTTCTTTTTTTTTTGTTTGTTTGTTTAATTACTTTTATACATCGTTTGAGATTTATTATAGTATTTGAATAGAACATGTGGCAAAGATTAGATAATTCTTCGGATAATATACATAATTTTTGTGCATTCTGAGTTATAAAGTGAATGAGATGTAACTCTGTTAAGTGAACCTAGCGCCAGAGTACCGCTGTGGTAAACAAATATAATGGATTTTAAAGAGTGCATTTATTCTATTGTGGTTTATGCGCTATCAACGATGTAGATTTAATTCAATCCAATATGTTTAAATGAAATGCAAGAAAAATGCGTATAATTTAATATTCCGTACAAGGAAGTCATGTAGTGTACACATCAGAGTTTTATTTTAAAGGGATAATTCTGAAGGAATTTGTTCCTGAAGGATAAGTACTTTGCTTCTGATACTGAGACAAAACGACAAACATAGGTTTCGGTTGGAGAAGGATCGGAACAGCTACTGAAAATTTAGTTTCCAATATCTCAAACAATGACCAATGCTGATGATCCATTTTCTTAATAAAGGAGTAATTCGCAAGAAATTTGTTCCTGAAACACAGCTGCTTTGCTTGTGATGAGACATATCTGTAAACATATCATTCGATTTCAGAAAGTTCACAACCAGCCTCTGAAACATCAGTTCTAAAATATAATATGCTCACCAGCGGCCGAGCGGTAAAGACGCTGAACACTGGTAGTTCGGTCCGAGGCTCGAATCCCGCGAACGGGCTGGCTGCATGGGCGTTTTCGTGGTTTTCCCCATGTGTAACGTGTATACGAGCCAGTTTCCTTTAGAAAGTCCTCCACGAAGGCATCCATCCCTTTAGGCAGATAGCCCTCGTGTGCTTTGCCATAATTAAATAACCTAACCTAACCTAAAAAATATAATATAATAATATAATAATATAATACACAAGGTTTCATGTTATCAAGACGCATTATTCAATTAAAACCACAGCACAATCCAAAAAGCAAAGAACATGCGACTCAGGTTTCAAGTTCAAGTTTATTCAATTCCAACACAAATTCAACTGACGCTTCAAGTCTTTATAATCAAGGAAATGTCACATAAATATCAAGAACATGCAAATACTTACCATATGTTTTAAGAATTTCAATTTTCGTTTATCAAAGATTATTGTAATAACATTCCTGTTGAAGCATCAGGCATTTTAAACAAGAATCTCTATACTCAAGACGATATTAAACAAATAACATTTCAATAATCCAACTAAATACTAGAACTATTCTTAGAAACCTGTCCTTTTTTTCAAATTAAATTTTAAATACATTTCTACCATCTTAAAATGTTATAATATATACATTTCAACTTTAAATATTAAACATACATATAAACTTTAAGATTATGTTTTCAAAAAATGTACTGTCACACATTATTAATACTCTTAGCACTCTAGCTTAACTAGTAACTGTAAAGGTCTCTTTGTAATCCCCTTTTCAGTTTTTATTTCAATACTGCGAATTAGTCCATCTCTACTAGAAAAAGTTTTAAGAACTTTTCCTTTTAATCTTCACATATTACGTGGAAAGTGTTCATCATGTATTAGCACGATATCGTTTGCATTCAAGTCGTGTTTCGAACGGTAATTGTTCACGCAATTTGCAGCTTTCAGATTCAACAAATAATCTTTATGGAAAATTTTCCAAAAAATTATTTAATAGTTTTTCACGATATAGATGTGCTTTTGAAAGAATCTGTTTAGTTTTACACACTTTATCAGTGTATTTGACAGCAGGCAAATTAGCAAGTTTCTGCCCTAGCAGAAAATGAGCAGGTGATAGAACTTGGAGTTCGTTATCTTGGATGTAAGTCAAGGGTCTACGATTTATCACGGCTTCAGTTTCAGTCAGTATAGTTTTAATTTTCAGATTGTGAATAAATCTAAAAATCCATGCAGTCACTCTAAGAGCTCTAATTAATTTGCTATATTTTTCAAGTTTCAATAGAGGACTAGATTTTTCTGCAATAGACGGTAGTATTGTGGTATCATTTATACACCTTTTCCGCTCTAATTCAGCATAAGAAAACTCCGTTGTCGCAATAAATTTACTAGGCCAAGCACTCACCGATTCAACTAACCAATCTGTTCCAAAAAAGAGTGCTATAATTTTGAAGACAACAAATGCTCGGCTGAACATCCTCAAGATAAAATGTCCGCTGGATTGGACTTCACATTACAATGTCTCCAGTTACTTGGGCAAGTTAATGATTGTATTTCCGATACCCGATGTTAATGCTCTTAACAACTCTAGCCTTGGAAGTGTGAGTTTTTGCTTTATTGGTGCAATTCTAGATTTTGCCATAACGAATGCTACCTGCCCTTCCTCAACCTTCTGCGACTGCTACGTCTGGTATAATGGATGCATTACAGAACAAATGCAGTTCGGTATCTTTATTTTGATTCAATTTGCAGGGGAAATGTAAGTGAGAAATTTCAAAATTTCTTTAATTTTTCAATTTCACCGCTCTACTCGAAACACAACTGCTTACATTCAGTTGGAACTTCGTGGTCAATTTCTAAACCCAACTGCCAAAGGTTTTGCATTATCAATTTTGCACGTAATACAAATGGCGATAGGAAACCTACTGGATAGTAAATAGCAGCAGTCACCTTTAATATATTTCTTTTTGTGGTATTTCTACAGCTATTTAATGTTTCGCATAAGTTATCTATGTTCAAGGAAATTAAATTTTTACTCGTACACGAGTTAAGCCCTAAAACTTTTAACGAGCTACTTAGTTCATTTTCTGACTTAATTAGTCCGTAATCATTCCAATTTTTTTGAGTTTTTCAAATAATGATTCAGAGATATCCCGTTGTTACACTTCGGACACGATACGGACTTTATTTTTTTATTCATTTTTTCTTACCACTGGAGAATGTGGCATGTAATACATTATATTACTTTCAAGACTTTTAATTTCACACTCTTCAATTATTTCACTTTTTAACTGTTCGCTTATTATGCATCATAATTCTCCCTAAGCCATTCGTCATTTTTTAATTTATTAAACAAAGCTACTAGACATCGCTTGGTATTTTCTAAATTATTACCCAAGTTTTCATGATGTGATTTCCATAACAAACGAGCTACATATCTACCATTAGTGAAATGTAATTCTTTCTCAATTTTCTCAATGATTGATTTATCATCAGGATTCTCCTCTTCCTCTAAACCCAAGTGGTCTAAAGTCCAAAACCTTCGCAAACAGTCACTAATTGAATTATAATCTTCCTTCAAGCAATGAGAAGCACCAGTTGTAAACATACAGGCACTAGACTGATCACCTTTCAAAGATCCACCTAAGGACCAACCTAATATAAAAGACACTGCAAATAGTTTATTACTTACTCTTTTCTTTTCGCCTGTTTGCACTTACCAACACGAATCAGATCCCAACAATATTTTTATTTCAGCTGCTTCACCTTTATTGGCTAATTTTAAATTCTCCGAGTTCAAGATTTCCAAAATGTTTCTCGAGGGAATTTATATGATTGCTCCAGAAATAGCGTCTGTAACAAGAGCTTCAACTGTGATTAAGTCATTAGGGCAATGCATACTTTTCAGGGTAATTTGAACAACATTATATTCCATTAGTCTACCCTGGATATACCCAAATGAATAAATATATAATCTTTCTTTCCTTAAAGTTTTTAATTTTAGTTCTTTAGCTAAATCAGATCTAATAAATGACCTCTGTGATCCATCATCGATTAAGGTTAGGTTAGGTTAGGTTATTCAATTATGGCAAAGCACAAGAGGGCTATCTGCCTAAAGGGAGGGATGCCTTCGTGGAGGACTTTCTAAGCGAAACTGGCTCGTATACACGTTACACATGGGGAAAACCACGAAAACGCCCATGCAGCCAGCCCGTTCGCGGGATTCGAACCTCGGATCGAACTACCAGTGTTCAGCGTGTTTACCGCTCGGCCGCTGGTGGGCCTCATCGATTAAGATTTTTACTATTTGGCTTCTAGTATTATCTGTATCTGAAGCGTACACAATGCAAGTTTGTAAATACACACCTTTGTCAGCAGTTTCAGAAACAGTCTTAGAGTTTAAATGACAGGGATGCAACTACATTCTGCTTAGAATCTGATACTGTAACTACTTTCTGTTTAATATCTGAAAGTGTTTCTCCTTCAGGAACAATATTTTTACAAAATAACTTATTATATTTAAACCGTTACACAATTCACAAGTTTGAAGTTCCACTTTACATCTGAACGATACATATCCTTTCTTAAGACATCTGTAACAACGTCCCTGGTTTTTTAATATTGCTCTCTTTTGCTCATTTGTTTTTTCACATTTTTCTACATCATGTATATTTTGATTACAATAAAAACAGCACGGCTTAGACACTGTGGCTAGCGCTGAAGCGGTAGGAACGCTTATCGCTTTTAAGTAATTACTTTTATTTTACTTAACACCGTAATTTGTGTCCCTTTTCTTTGAGTTTATTATTAAACCAGAAGCTTCCGGAGTCTAAACTTCTAATATAATGAATTCGAGAAGTTCTGTTATTTTATACTGCTGTTTGGAGTTTCGTTTCCTATTAAATTCCAGATTCAAATCATCTGGTAAAAGCTTTAAAATAACAGATTCTAAAAAGCTGCCATAAGTTTCTGACACAATACCTAAAGAATTTAAACTCCTTATATTGATTTCACAGGAATCATAAAGTGTTCTTAGTGCTTTCACATTGGACGAACTTCTAACAGTTTCAAGATTCAAGAGTTTATTCATGTGCGAAGATATAACCAAATCAAATCGTACAAATCTTTCTTTAATTAAACTTATAGAACTGTCAAGTGTCATAATTCTTATCAAATAGTGAGAACCCAGATACTGAACTTAAAGCAGGTCATGCTAGTAAGGACGTTACATAGATAAACTTCTCTACCTTTGTTAAATCATTATTATTAACAATAGCATTTTCAAAAGAATTATAAAATTCCAAAAATAAACTAGGATCACCATAATATTTAGGAATTGAAATTTTAGGTAACCGAATGTTAGTTTTGTTTTCAACCTTTACGGCTGCGGTGTCGTTACCAGGCGATTCGTTTTCAATATTCACTATCTGAGAATTTAAATTAAGTTTCTTTTTAGCCCTAAAATACATAAACTCGTTCCTTCATCATGTTCTAACACAGTATTACTTTTTTTTAAAGTCGGACTCCTCCTTTAAAACAATCCAGTATTTTATCATTAACTTCTTTCAACGCAGATTGTTTAGAAGTAAAAACAAATTTTCTTCTACCGTATACTTATCCCAAATGTCTTTTTTATTTTCAGGTTTTTTTCTAAAACATTTATTATTTTAGAAATAGCTTGTCTAATAGTTTTTCTAGCAGCTTACAATTTAACAGTATCGTCTGCCATAATAACAAAAATAATTTTATTCGCTTACCTGGTGCAGTCTTCAACATTTAAATCCAAATTTATTAACTTATTTTTTAAGAGAAAACATTCACAAACATTCTGAACGTTCATCCTGCCACATTCAGTGCAAAAGAATGATTTTTCAATAACACGTCATGGATTCTGCGCCAATTCTTAAGGAAAGAAAATTAACTAGATTAAAATGAAATCCCAGTGTTTATATTTATAAAGATAAGATCAAATATCTTATCATAGCAGTGTATGTGAATGTGCTTAATGGTGATGGAAATTCGAATTCTGAGATAAATAACATCATCTCTAAACTATCTAAATCGTTTACTTTACGAGAAGTCACTAAAACGCACAAATTTTTAGGAATAGACATCCGGCAAGAATCTGGAAAACTTTTACTCAGTCAAGAAGATTACATAACTAAAATCTTAAAAAACTTTGAAATGGATGAATGTAAACCAGTCAAGACTCCAGGAATATTGGGTGAAAATCATGATGACATAGCATCTTCGCCACCTGTGTCGAAGACGAAATATCAAGAAGCGTCAGGGTCATTAATGTACTTAGCAACAGGCACAAGGCCAGACTTAGCTTTCGCCGTAAGTAATTTGTCAAGATATAATCAAGATCCCAGAGAGAAACACTGGAAAGCTGTGAAGAGGATATTCAGATATATTAAAGGAACACAAAATGCATGTTTAATATATGCATCAGACAAAGGGAAATTAAATGCTACTTCAGATGCAAGTTGGTGTACCACTGAAGATGGAAAATCATTTGGAGGTTATTTCATTAAATTAGGTAACAATTTTTTAAATTGGAAGTGCAATAAACAAAGAATAGTTGCTCTATCTACAATGGAAGCTGAACTTTTGGCATTATGTGAATGTGCATGTGAAATTAAATGGTACATCTTTTTACTTGAAGAACTGAGACAAGATGATCTAATTGAAAAACCAATAGAAATTAGAACAGACTGTCAAGCATTAAAAGATTGGATAAAAAAACCAAAACAAAGTAGTAGTTCAAGGCACATAACCGAAACTATTTCTTTGTAAAAGATGAATATGAAATGGATTAAATCATTCCTCAGTTCGTTTGTTCACAAAAACAGGAAGTGGATATTTTAACAAAATATCTACCAAGGGTGAAATTGAAGGATGAGTTAGAACCGATTCTAAACTCACTCTGAAATCACAAAAAGCTGTTCGTACGCAACTATTGGGCGCCAAACAAATTATAATTATATAATAATATACATAAGGTTTCATGCTATCCTATATCAAGACACATTATTTAATTAAAATTACAGCTTAATCCAAAAGACAAAGAACATGCGACTCAGGTTTCAAGTTCAAGTTTATTCAATTCCAACACAAATTCAACTGGCGCTGCCAGATCCAAGAACAAGAAATATACATCATGAAGAATTTGCGCCCTCTATTGGCGATTAAATGTATTTCCGGATAAAATTTCTTACATCAGTTTATAGATTTTTGAGTAAAGATCAATGTTGACGAAATGGTGATTCTAAAGAAATAACTCGCAAGGACTTTGATAAGGCGCTTTGCTTCTGATCTTGAGACAAAATGGCAAACATATTCTTGGGTTAATGTTTCACAGCGGCCACTAAAACTTTGATTTCAGTAATCTAGAGTAAATACCAGTATTGTTGGCTGTATTAGATTATAAAGAGATAAGTTGTTGAGATTTGTTGCTGAAAGGTAGACGTTTAAGCTCTGATCTTGATATGAAACATTAAATATATGCTTCGGTTGGAAAAGGTTCATAGCATGCATTAAAACTTCAATTTCAAGAATCTAGAGCACAAGCCAATGTTTTTGGCCCGATTTGACCATAAAGAAAAAACCCGCATAAGGTATTTGTTCCTTATGGATAGATGCGAACTCCATAAAAACATAATGGACAGACGTCTGAAGAAAACAAAGTGCGCTAGATTTGCAAACTTCAGTCAAATAACTGTGTTTGTCACCAAATTTCATTCTTATCAAACAAGTTTTAGCAAATAGAAGGATTGCATTCAACAACATCATATTCATTGAATTTGGCTCCTGGAAACTACGTTTTCTTCCTAAAGTAAAGTCTCGCTTCAAATGCCATTATTTTAACATCACGACGTAATTCAGAAAACCATAACCAGAGATTTAGTCAGTATTCCCCCAAGGATGAGTTCTATGAAGGAATCCATTTGTTCTCTGAAAGAGCAAAGACATTGTACCCTATGTACACAGAAGTCTTTTGTTCTCTGAAAGAGCAAATACATTATACCCTATGGACACAGATGTCTTATCTCTCTTTCATTTTCGCAGCTGTTGGTCGTAGTACATATACAATAGCAGCCGCTTATTATATTCAAATTTCCCGGAACCAAAATAAATACATACTGATATAAAAATTGTCTATTAAACACATCAACGCCGCAATCAGACTCTTATTGGCTAAAAACGGATTCTTCAGTGGCAAAATATCTTACCTGTACCTGTCAAATCGTTTCGTAGTTCATTCATTTAACGAGCACGCATTTGATCGAAAATTTTCTATACGAAAATTCCTGAGCCTGTGAGACGCTGTTTTCAGAGTTTTCCGCATTGGACTTCAGAGGACAGAATCACCTTACCTTAGGATTAACAAAAACAATCCTATTAGATACGCTGTAAATGAGTGAGGATTTCATCTCGAACACAACTGATAGGATATGGAAATGCAACTGCTGCATCTCATATTTTAAGGTTAAAAATATACCTTAGAGACAGACACATTACGTTCACACAGAGTTCTAAAATGTTCATAAATTGCTTCTCAGCCTTATCGTACACTAAGAGTTTTTGAATAGAAATAAAGCGGTAACTATAGACTGAAGAGAAAGCAAGGAAAGCAATGGTCATGTTTATAATCATGAAGTGGCATATCGACTAAATAGACAAAGTGTAATCTTCCTGTTGGCTAGAAAAATAAAATGTCTTAATTTGAATAAATCATTGAAGGAAGCATTTTTTTTAAAATTTGTTGCTTGTTTAACTTGTAACATGTCGAAATGCCAAGCCAAAAGACTTGAGCCAGAAATAAAAGGATTAATTGTTAAAATATTTTAGTGTTCTCGGTAACTACAGCCAAAAAAAAATTGCATTTAAATTGGGAACTCCTCAAACAGCGTTGTGTAGTTTACTTAATCAAGGAATTATAATTAATGAGCATAAATAATAATAAAAATTTGAAATATTATCTCAAAGAAGCGCAAAAACGACAGACAATCGAGAGACTGCCTTTCTAGAATGGTTTCAATTTATAAACCTAAAAAGTATTTGTAGTGCATTTTTCATTAATTTGTTAAATGCAAATAGAGAATTTTATATCAATTGACATATGGCTCGTAAGCTGGAGAATGTGAAATCCAACACACTGTATCAGAAATTGCATGATGAGAAGGAAGAAGTGGATCATAATGCAACGCATAACTGAATGAAATCAGAACTGGATTACTTAACCTGCTAAATGAATACAAGCCACATGAAATTTATAATACAGAGATACTGAACTGCGTTATAGAATTTTCCAAAACACATATAAATGTGTAAAAGCGAAGCCGAACATTTTTAAGAAACCGAAGGAATACGTTACTGTGTTATTAGTGTGCAACACGCAGCCAGGTGTTATGAAGGCAACACATATTTCTGAGAAAAGCTGAAAACCTCAATGCTTGAAAGGAATCACCAATGTAATTTTCACTTACTGTAGTAAAAAGAAACCGTGGATGACAAGTAGTATTTTCGGCGATATTCATTTTAAATGGAACAGCAAACGTAGAAATGCAAAAATAGCTTCACTAATTAAATAAGTTTAAAGTGCACGAAAATCTGATCTCTGTTTGAAAAACAATAGTATCTCTTCATGCAAATACAACTTTTAACATTCAACTTTTAATTTTAGGGTATTATAAAAGCCTTCAGACTGTGATTGCAAAAAAAAGAAAGGTTTAGTAAGCGATGAACAGACTCGAATTTTGCGAAAATGAAAGCACTTTGAAGGGAATAAGTCGATATCTTTGCTAGAGGCCATGCATATTATGTCAGTTCATAACAATAAAAATGTAACGTGTGTAAGAACTGACTAAAAATTTTTTAATTTGATCGTAAGACATAAATCCTCAAGTTGAAGTTTTAAAAACAGAGGCACTGAAAAATGTCACTTATTCAGCAATTTAACCAAAACATGTTAGGATATTCTTTGTTTTTATATGCATATTTTAAATATTAGCCTTGACCAAAAATAATATTACGTGCTTATATACCCATTCACCAAAAAAGAAGTGAATCTGTTTTCTTTTTTTCTGAGTAATAAAAGAAAACAACTAGATATAGAAAATTTGCTATCTTCCGTCACGATAAATAAATAAAAAGTAACATGTTATTCACAAAGACAATTTTACCTTACACATGGATATTTTATTTCGAAATCTTGGAAGATAAGCCTTTTTTTCCAAGATCTATGGCATATTTCAGTTACTGGAAATGGCAGTTAAAGTAAATATTTCAGTCCACATAGTTTCAGATTTAGATCTAGTGAAATAGATTATGTTAGAGATGCATTCTGTAAAAATGCTGATTTTGAAATTCAGGCTTCGCTAAGCAAGCGAATAAAAGATATGATGTTGTTTCAAATGGTCAGACACTTTGAACTCAACACGTTAGCCGAAAAATTCCAATGTCCATTGATCATTTAGCAGTCTTCTAAACTAAAGCTATCGCAGCTCAGAGCAGTAGCAAAATTCAACTTGCTGTTTCTCGAAAACGCTACATTTTGGTTCAGTTTTCTAACAAAATTATAAAATAAAAGTGTTGCATATTAGTCAGTTAGCGAAGAATATCAATGGATGGCATTTAAATGGAAAAATCAATCTCGCATTAATCTAATGTATTTATTAACTGATTCTTTGTGGCAAGTTGAAAATGTCAGTTATCTAAAATTTTGAATTTAAACATTTCGACCTATTTTGCGGTACGGGAATCAAACGTTTTGTATTTTAAATTTTATATACAGAGTAAACTTCCTTGAATATCAATAGAAGAACAGCATAAAAATTTAAATTTCATTATTCGCATAAAATTCACTTTCTTTTTTAAACTTGAAATCGCCAAACCATAAATATTTCTGTCACTTGATATATGTTTATAACTGCAAATACAAGTACTTAAACACTTTTAGAATGATATCGGGGTTTTTTAATTAATGCTTAAAGTGCAAAGAGTATTATTTTAAACATTCGATCTGATAGCCTTCCTTCAGGATTAAAACTCTTCTCTTGATTTCTATGATACAAAGGGGGTTTCTGTAAAATTTCCAGAGTTACTGATTTCCATTCCTCTTCCACTATTTTCCAGTGTCCATCTATCGTAGCGGGTTTGCCAAACTGGGTCGTATCCACGTGAAACATGGAAAAACCCCGTATGAATCTTGCTTGTGAAAGTGTGATTAATACCAAAGGTATAACTTGTTCCATTCCCAAATAACAAGCGGCTAGAAATGTTCAGAGTCTAACGGGCGTCCTGTATTTCTGAAAACGAAAGTTTTTATGTCCGAATATTAGTCCGTTTTTATGTAGCGAATGTTCTCCAAAAAACAGCAGATATGTACCGTTTAGTTTCAGGATACAAATCAGCTGCAAACTACTAAGTTTCCCATCCAGTCACAACTTATTTGAAATGGTTTTAATTAGTTCCCGCTTTGCAGCCAGTTCTTTGCTAATTTTTGAAGGCATGAGAACATATGTTCATGGATCAAAGCAAACGATGAAATGTGAAGAAAATTCTGTCCGTAAGTCGACGATGATTTAGAAAACCAAGTCCAGATACCATAGCAATGCATTACCTTAGTAGCCAACTTTTATTAAAAAGGGCAAAGATTAAAAAATTTGTTTGGCAAGGACGCATTTCGCTGATCAATATATACCTTTACAGAGTATTAAGGTTTTCATACTTTTATACTTTCGCCACACTATTTATATTTGGCATGTAAATTGATGAAAGCACCTGGAATTCGTTCGGATATCTTCGCCCATAAAAATATTTATTGTTTGGAATTGTGAAAAATGTTAAAATTTTTTGGTTCATTTTTTGCTTTTCTAATAGGTTTGTTCACTAGGTATGTACGAACTGTTAACTCACAAAAATATTAAATGAATGTTTGAAAACACTGGGAAATATAAAATGTTTAATTTAATTTTTCTTTGTTTTGAAGGTAAGGATGACAACGATTTGTAAAGCAATTTAAAATTGAATTGAAATAGAATAGAATTGAAAACTTTAATAATTTTATTCTGGAAAACAGGAAAGATGTTATTTTTATATATTTCAAATTGCGAATTTTTGTATTCTAGCAATACAATTAATAGGATATTATGAACTTCATTTTTATGATCTACTTTTGTGATTCGTATTCCGAGAATTGAGAAAAAAAAGTGTGTTCCTTGGGCGCATTCAGCTGATCAATGTTTACATTTAAAAGTAATGTGTTTCTAAAACGATAGTAAAGAAAAGCAATCAGACAAGAGATCATTGAGCAGTCAATTAAACTTAGTTTCTGATGTTAGAGATTCTTTAGAATATTGAGGAATAGTTTGGTAGATTATTTGAAATTTGTTAAAAATGTTTCCCGAATCTTTGTACACGCTCAGGGTGATTCGAATATGTTTAATATTAAAATGCAGAGGGATTTCTGAGATTTCCTACCTTTTTTCGCTTTTAGCACACTCGTAAATAAAATATTTTTGAAAGAATCTAAAAGAAATTTAATCATTTTACATCACATTTCGGCTGTCTTTTCCCTTAAATTCATTTGCTTAAGTCATTTTCCATCAGTATATTATTTTACTTGACATAATTCTGGTGACATCCTTGGAAGACTTTTTAAAAAATATACCAAGTACGGTTTCAGTTTGAGATAAACATTTCATATTCTGATGTTTTGACAGTTTTCCCGTTTTTATAACTTATACAGCGTTCAAAATTTTAAAACAGTTTACAAGTGATGAAATGTTCCAAAAGCAAATGCAATTAATGTATAAACTGCTATAAAATGTTTGTATTCAACACACTTGAGGTTTCTAAATATAATCGTTTTTTGCGTTACCTTTAATCATTTCCCATCATGAAAAGCACTTAAATAGGCTTTTCAGATTATTCCAGAACTTAACAGCTGTAAAGAAAGAACAAAAAATATCACTGTATATAATTTTATTTCTAAAACGAATATATTACGCACTAGGTAAAATTCATAGAATTATGAAGAATATTTTATAAGAGCACTTACGAGTTTCCTTATAAGTACTAGATAATAGTAGAATGGAATTCTATTGATTTTATGCTTATTTATGTGCTCTAAGTTTAAAAAGCTTTAGTTTTTCCTCTAAAATTAATTTAAATTCGAGTGCATTTCTTAACAGTTTACTTCAAATAAAATAATAATGTTTTTTTTAAAGTTGTCATTTCTTTCTACTTGAGCTCCTAACAAGGGAGTTCCATTTACAGTTGTGCGTATAAAAAGTATTATTACTTCATTACCTGCAATCTACCGACAATTTTTGCCATCCAGTTGCCATTTCTGCCATTGTCTGATTTTGCCATCTATGCGTTCGTATATATTCATTTTACCTGACACCTTATAAAATTTACCCAACACTTTTGAGAAATATGGCGGCTGACGTGAAGGGCTACGAGTACATAAATCGCTAAAAACTCCTCGTGCGCTTTTATCCCCTGCAAAATCACAGCTTCGTCGACATGCACGTGTATGCTTACGTAATCGACTCTGAATATTTGTATAATTCTTCGGTGGCATAATTAGTACCTTTGATACAATACTTTTCATAAACTGTCATAATTTGCAAATTCTCTTATTTTGCACAAGAGTGTATTTTCGATTACAATAACTGCAGTTACATTTACTTATCCTTCTACAGTCATCAGTCTTCAGACAGAAATAGCTGATGTTTTTTCTAATTCTTTTGCTGTTGTAATTTTTCTTGAAATCTTCCAGATGGGATAGTCGTTAGTGACACAAACCTGTGAGTTGGCTCTCGACCCAGGTATATTTAACCCTGCGGAATTTGTTACCAACACAGCAGATGTTAACTACAATCTACCAGATAACAGCTCGGAGGCCAGACTATGTTTACTCGATTTAAATCTATGTTTAGATTGAACCATATACACTGATTAAAACCTGATTAAGATGTCAATGACACCATTAAATGTGAAAACATTAAACGCAGATATATATATATATAAGCATAGTGTCAGATGCATAGTGTCTGCGTTATGATGAAACTGCGAAGTACTATGCAATACAAATATTATTTAGATAGGTTTGTAGAATATTCAAGATACATAAATAAATATTATTACTACTAATTACAAATGCAAATACTAAAATGCAAATGCAGAAAAAGGAATTTGAGTGTTTTCGTACACTAGGCATATATTCTGGCCAAGTCATTTATTTATAGCTTATTGATTCTACCGAGCAACCCTGTTAGGTTTCCGTTTCTAAATTTATTGTGGCCGAAAGTTTACGCTTGGCTGTTTTAACCTGATGTTTGATAAATGTGGGATGAGAACTCAAAATGCTCTGGATGACACTCCTAATAATTTGGGAGAGCGCAAGAAGGAAAGGAGAATAGTTTTACTTTTATATTTCCCATTTTTGAATTAAGTAATAATTTTTTGATTAAAAAATAAGAAGGAAACTTAAGCATATAAAAACTGAAAATGATTAGAAATCTGATGAAACTTATAGTACTTAAACTGTAGTTAACTAACAAAGGTCATTAATAAATTGAATCGTTTTTTATAACATATGACTGCTAATATTTCAAGAAAAATACAGTCTAAGAAAGATTAGTAAAAGGAAGATCACGAATAATTATGCGAATATGTATTTAACAACTTTTTAAAGCCCGGAAAACGCATGTCTGCGATGATTTGTATGTGCTCTATTTTTTACCTCGATATTTTCGACGGCGATGTTTTCAAACTGCGAAGTTTTTGAACTGCTTTATTTTCGGCCACGATGGTTTGTAATCTGATGTTTTGGAACTGCAATGTTTTCTCTTTGCATTCTTTTCTGTCACGTTGCTTTGTACGACGACATTTTCACCTTGCGTTGTTTCCTCTGCAACGTTTTTGACCACTATGTATTTGCCGCGAGGGTTATAGTGGTTAGGTGTGTTGATCGCGATACCAAAGGGCCTGGGTTCGAATCCCGGAGAAGGCATGGTTGTAACTGCCCATCCCTTCATAGGAGGCAAAGGTGGCCCACCTATTAGGTGGATCCATAATAAAGTGACCATCACTTCTGGCCTTTGTAGTGGCCAAGTCGAAGTCAGCTGAGAGCCAGCCATTAATTAAAAAAAAGTTTTTGCCGCGATGTTTTCGCTGAACTCGATGCGTATATTATCTTCAATGAAATGGACACTGTAAGGTCTTCTATCAGTGTTGGGGTAAGCGTGAGGCAGGTGAGGCATTTGTCTCAGGTGAATGACTGCAAGAGGCGCCAAATTACATATGAAAAATTAAAATTTTGCTCTTAAAAATTTAAATTGAAAAACATTGAAGCATATCGAACTGTTTTAAAAATATATTTTAAATGACATAATTTTATTAGCACTAGTTATAATAATTTAGACATATTAAATTAGTCAATACAGCTTTTATTCTTTGTGATTATACGAGCAACAGCTGTAATTCCTTTAATCTTTCATAACTCTCTTCTCGATCACGGTGACGTCTCTCAGTTTAAGTTTGACGCAGCGTAGTGTCTGTATGATAAGTAGCAAAATTATTTAAATACAAACCAACTGATTAATAATCAGTAATTATTGGAAGATATTGTATAGTAATTATATTTAAATAATTTAAATATTTTCTTACCGCAATCAGGTTTCTTTGATACATGTTTTTGTTGCATAATTTTCATTGCTTTTATACATCTCAGCTGAATTAAGGAACGAGTTAATAACATCAGTTTGTTTTAAAAAATGCTGATGTTTCACATTACTGTACATGCTTCTGCTATCCTTTAATTTGAGCTCTATTTTTCGCCATAACAAGCTTTCCAAAGTATACAAAACGAGTATTAACGGCTACGCAATTTCCTACATTTTCTTGCAACCTAATTCTTAAAGGTCGACTGGAAAATAATGGGAAGATCAAATAAGAATGCTTGAATTCTACCATATTATCAGTAATTTGCGTAAACGTCGTCTTTGAATGAAACGCATGATTCGGGACCTGGTCTCGTTGTTTCTAAATGTGATTAGCTTCGGAACTGCGCAGTTGGTAAATTGCAGTTATTTCTGTAGCAGTTACAGGTATTGATTGACGTATTACAGAATCGACACAGTAGTCTTATTCGTTGTGAAGACTGTAACGTAAACTTGTAAGGTAAGGTATGGCTGCTCTTTCTTAAGCTGCTTTATTTCTTTTAGTCAATGAAATAATAACGTAAATTGTTTAGTTCCAAAGAAAATAAAGTATATTCCGCGTTTTGAAATCTTTGTGAATGATTTAAAACAAGCTTTTATGGGTTATTCTAATATAACTGTTAATAATGAAATATCAAAATCAATTAGACTAGGAGTGTCAAACTTATTTATTGACGCGAATAAAGGTTCATCGAAAACACCTATCGTAAATGCAACATTTAATACATTGAAGACCCATGAGTCAGGTCAGGACCCATGAGTCAGGACCCATGATGAGGCAGGGTGATGTCATGAAGCATTATTAATCTTACTAATTTCAAAATTATACTAATATCGCATAAATATTCTGACACAGATGACCTATAAAAATATCATTTAGCTTCGATTTAGTAGCCATATTTAAATCAGAATTAGTTGTTTATCAAGTTCTGCTCAAACTCAAACAAATCTTTCTTACAGAAAAAATTTTATTTGATCGGCAAAAGGTGTACCAACATTAAAGACTGATTCGTTGAGTAATCTCGTATAGTAAAGCAAAAGGGGGAGCAAGCGGGGCTATCTGCTGTAGGAGGGATGTTTTCTGGGTATGTATTGTATAGGAATCGTCTCGTATGAACATGGGACCCAAATTATTCGCCAATAGGCAGCCAGCTCATTCGCCGTGAAGCGTATCAGGACAAATTTCCAAACATAATTCCAGATATAATATCACCTATTTGTGGATACGAACATTAAGGAAAAGTAAGGTTAGGGTGAAATAGCAAAGTTCACTGAATATGGAAGAGTTCAGAAGAGTTATTTGCATAAGGGAAGAGATGCCTACGTGGAGGACTTAAGGAAAACTGGATTTGGCGAAATAAACTTTCCACGTTCAGTATAAGGGAAAAACTATGAATTCCAATATGCAACCACTCCGTTTGCTTAGGATCAGCCCCGGGTCGAACTCCCAATGTTCAGCGGTCTTCACCATTTGGCCACTGGTGACACCGGAAAACATAGGAGCGTTAAGTTTTGTTTTTGAAGTGTTGCTAAGAAGACCTTTCGCACTCAGGAATATCGTTCTAAATGAAAGTTTTGCTTAGCTTATTGAAAGGTATTACTTGTCGATTTATGTTTAACAAGCCGTAAAATTTATTGCATTTAATAGAATTCAAACCAGCCATGCAAATGTATTAGAGAAAGTTTAGGAAAGTCAAGACGTTTCAACATGAAAAAGCATGTTTTTTTCTGCCAGTCTTGCATTCTTTGTTGGATTATTCGTGTAAATTAAGAGGTCTCAGGGATTTTGAGATGCTAGAAATTAATTGTGACAGCAAATTATATAAAATTTTATATAATGAACTCATAACTCGTATTAAAATATGGGACGCTTTCGTTATAAGACAACACACCCCAAACAATTTTCTACAGAAAGACAAATAAATGTTCCAAAGTTTTCTATTAGCCACCTTTAAATTGAATGTGTTATTTTCATAATAGCGTTCTTGTTTTTAAAGTAAGTTGTGGGGATTTAAGTTACTTAACAGTTAATTTTATTTTGAAGCAACCTTTCCTATTGATCGCCTTTCAACTTACGATTTCTTGCCAGAATGTAAATGAGTTAGCGCGCATGTATTCAAATACTGTAGAAAGAATTCAGTATTTAAGAGAAGGTTTTGGAAGGTCTGTTTAGAGCGTATTCTGCTCGCCTGAAGGCCGCATTGTAATCTTTGATTTACTAGCATTTAGATTTCTGGGGCGTTGAGCGCTCCTAGCCTTTAGGTTTGTTTACACCGACTTTTAACAATCAGAGCCTGCCTGCGCGTTATGTAGGCTGTGGAAAGCCGTTAGGTTAACTTAATTCTATTCTATTTTAAGTTAGTTGTTATCTTTTGAATTAAGACAAAAGTCTTGGCTATTAAAAGCACGAGTCGTTGACATTGGTGAGTAATATTGAGTTAATAAAGGGCTCTTTACACCCTTTCTCTGGACTTTGTCGTACTTGCAGATATTTCCTTAGATAGTCTGTTAACATCTAGTCAGTTTATGCCTACCAGGAATACGACACGTTATGAAGTAACATGGATAGATGTTGGGCATCAAGAGTCAACGGTATGAAGAAATTTATCTAAATTTAACCGAAGTACACCGATTTTTAAACGATATGGAATCAAATGATGAATCATTGCTTCGAAGGGAAAATCACAGCATTTTGAAGCAAACACGCCCTAAATTGTCTTGTGTGTTATCTGCATGGAATAAAATGCGTAAAAAACAAAAGGTTAATAAATCTTTAAGGTATTTTCTCCCTCCTTATCGCTTGCCTTCCAAATGTAACTAGATAGCACGGCCGGCTGCCATTAGGAGGTCCGCTGTTAGGATCCCAAACAGAGCACATTTTTCATCGATATAACCGCTATCGATTCTAACAAATCCTTACAATCAAAAACTATACGTATATAACTGTCTACGAAGTCACCGCTTAATAGAAAGACAAAGTCTTCTTCTGTAGCTAAGAGAAAGGTTTTCTGAACGCATTCTTGAAAATATAAAAATTTAGCTTTAGAATAAAGAACTTATTATAATTTCAGCAGAAGCAAAAGAAAATAATAAATCATTGGGTCAAATATCAACTCAGAAGAAAGTGAAATTTTTAGAAAAATATGTGTTCCTTTTTGAACATTAAATAAATGTTAGATGTTTAATGTCCCAAATAAAATGGAACTTCCAAAAATTAAACGAAGCAAATTCCAATTACCAGTTTTTAACTGACAAAAAATTAATATTATTGAATTTATGTAATTTAAAAGTATAAAGGTATTATAAAATTTAAAGGTATAATAAAGCTTAGTACTTAAACGTTGCAGAAATTCAGTCAGAAGTATTTACTTTTAAAAACCGTAACTGAATAACGTTCCGAACTGCGTTAATTATTATTGAATATAACTCAAACTATAATTATAACTATTAACCATATTCTTCCGAAAAAGGAAGCAGAGTTAAGAAAATTTTTACTTCACCAGTTAATGTTTCTAGTAGGTAAAGCAGATTCAGCAGACTTGAAATAATAAAAAGGCTGAATTAGATCCTCCCTTGATAAAGAAAAACTTTGGCCGTTTTATGAACATATTTTTCAAACATCACCGTTCTATTTTCAACATGACTATTCTTTCAAACATAGTTATTTTACTTCAAGCACGGCCATTGTATAGAGCTATGGAACAAGTTAAAGGGGGAGTATATAAGATATTTCTCCCACTTTCTTCGCATGCCTTCGTGGTGTAGTGGTCAGGACACTCAATGCGTAACCAAGAGGTCTGTTGTTCGATTTCCGGCGAAATTCCTGCTCATTTTTCAGGACTCCTCCTTCCAAATAACCAAATGTCTCCACAACTGGCGCCCGAACTAAAAAAAATGTGGTGGATGATGGTTCTCCACCACTAGGATTTAGCGATTGGGTTCCCAAAACCCTAGTCGGCCTTTAAAAGGGGACGTATATAAAGTGTTTCTTCCCCCTTCTTCGCATGCCTTCGTGGTGTAGCGATCAGCATGCTCGACGCGTAACCGAGAGGTCCGTGGTTCGAGTCGCCGGCGAAGTCGTTGCTCATTTTATCATCTCTCCTGCTTTTCAAAAAATACATAATGTCAGTACAAAGTGACAAGTGGATTTTGAGTAAATTATTATTGATATTGCTTTATTAAAGGCGAGAAAAATTAAATTATCAAACATGCTCGAAACAAATAAGTACAATAATTTTTATATTAGTTCTATTATTATTTATACTGTTTTCGATATTATTTGCCATTTATCAGAAAGGGATTTTTTAAACCTTTTCATTTCGAAACTTTTTATCGTTTTCCTGAAACTTTTGTAAAGGTAATTAATAATTTCATATAATTAATAAAATAATAAAAAAAATAAAATTTATTATTATTATATTAATTATTACTTTCACAATTTGGGTAACGAATGAACTAGGCATATAAAATAAGCAAATATATTTAACTTTTACAGTTTGTGTATTATATGTATATACATGTGTGTGTGTGTGCGGTTATTTTTTATTTCTTCTTTCACCCTCTTTTTTTTTAAATGACCGGACAGCTTGCATTGTTTGTACGGCGCACATTGACATTTTTGCCTCAGGTGAAAAAATTGTCGGCACAGCTTTTTTCTTCTGTCGTCGAAAGAATGAATACTAAGACGCTTTTATCCGCTCGGGAAAAGATTGGGATTCGGATTGTATTGAAATCAAGGGAGAAAAAAATCTTTGCCCCGCTATTTTCATATGAACCATAGTAAGGGACCAACTTGATTATTGATTGTGTTTGATAATTTACGATTTTTTTTTGTCCGTATTACTTTTCAAATAAGATGACATTGCTATCAAATGTTATCTATCGCTATGTATTACTTTAACAAAATAATATAGCAAATAGACAAATATGGCGACACAAAATAGGAAGTTGCGACCAAATGTTATCGCCATGTATTAATTTTAGAGAGTAAAATATGTGTAGCGAGTTTAAAAACTTATGGCAACACTTTATACTCGATTGAAAATTCTAAACTTATGCTGTTTTAAATATTTTGCGATTTTCTTTTGAATATATGGCACAAATGTGAAGAAAACGATGTTTAATGATAAAGCCAAAAAGACAAAAAAAAATATGTTGGCGGGAATGAGCCTACTAGCATACTGGTAACTTGCAATGCTCAGCGAGAGCATAAAAACCTAAACAAATCTTGATGAATCGACAAAATCGGGAAAAAAAGTAAAAAGTAAAAATTTTAAGTATTGGAAAAGTATCTGTTGTCATTGATCGCAGACTGATTGACTTATGAAGGGGAACAAACCAGTCTACATTGAATTAACAACAACTAAATATATATGAATCCGTTCCTTTTAACTTTTAGCTGTAGACATGGCTGGATAAGGTAGAAATACGACGGTGACAAAACTAATTTCGGCGAATCACCATCTTTATTGTAGGCACATAACAATCATTTCTTTGGCAGACAAACTACTTTTCAATCATAGTTCACTTCAAATAATTTTTATATACACAGATAAAAAGCTAGGGCGCCATTTCAAGCAAATAAGCAGCAGCGTAAAAAATTTGCCTGTCGGCACGCAGGCGAAGTAGCGAAAGAGAACGCAGCAGTTCAAAAGAAGACGGGAGGAAAGTTCGTACTTTCAGTTCCAGTCAGAGAGAAAATTTTGGTTTACAATTATTTAATTGGGCAGGAGGTACCTACGTAATTTCGAATGATCTCGAATTTCGAGAAAAGATGAATTTAGGGGGAGAGCACTCAATTTAGAATGTTAATTTTGGGGTCGACAATTATTTTTAAAACAGCTATCATATTTTGTTATATCTAACACACACACACACACACACACACACACACACATATGTATATATATATATATATATCTAATATTGTTTCATAAGAAACTAATGTAAAGTTAAAAAAAGTAAAAAAAAAATACCAGAATAAAAAGTAAAGTACGAGAATAAGCAAGGGTTTCTAAATTACTTCGTATATATACTCTTAATTACATTAGCAATGTACTTTCAATTAATAATTTGGTTCATAAGCGGATTTACTTACTAAATTTATCGAAATTCTTTCAAACTTCTCATTTAGGCAATTCACTACCTTTGTGTTTACTTTTGGTTTTGTATAATTCATTACCCATGGCCTATATGGTTGACGAAACACGAACTGAGTAATTGAAGAGTTAGGTTTGGTGGCAACTTTCCCTTGAAAAGATCTGTCTCTTGCCTGGCCAACAATTTTTCACTTTATGCAACTCAATTTAGTCCTAAAACTTCTTCAAAATGTTTGAGATTAATATACAATTAAATATTTTTCTCATGCGTTTGAATGCTTGCAGTTGATTTACATATGCTTTCTGAATTTAAATGATATTGCAAATTAATTCGCAGAAGTAAGAATCTTTTATTTGTTTACAATTAAATTTCCATAATTTAAAATTTAATTTAGCTTTATATGAATGAGATAATGTTTTTGTATCTGTTCTTTGTATATCTAAAAATCAAGAATAAAATAAATCAAGAATTACTGATGTAGAAAACTGAGATGCAGAAACGTAGAAATACTGACTGCGCATCACGTAGATAGGATAGATCGTAGATCCATACTGAAGAGGAAGAATTCTGATTGCGTAGTATGTTAAAATGGTTGAATCCGTAGTGATTATGAAACTTAGCAACCAAGTAATATTCATTTCTATTTTAATTGACATTTATGGCCACGATATATTTGGCACTCTAATCATGCTATTTCAACAACATTTACATTTTGATACTATTGCGATAGAAAGAGAGCACAGCAAAATTCCGTCATTACAGGAAAAGTGGCAGAAGCTAAAGTGCGCATTTATGCAGTATGGGAGTCTAATAAGTGAAAGATTTTGGTTTAGGCTAGAAATATTTCGATTTTCCAGTTTCGGATATAAATTAACTATGTCATCTGCATCATGTAAGGTGTTTGACATAGGTTTATCTAGGAATGACGTATTCCAAAAATGTTATTAATTTTTTAGAATAGAGAGAGGAAATACCCATATTAAATAAATTAAATTATAAAGCTGATTTACATATTTGTTATCTTACACGGACACAACACATAAACATTTATATACATACATATATATATTATTGCAATTCTTTTAGGCGTCTGACCAGGCAAGAGGCTAATTACTTAAAACTAAAGAGCTACATGACGCGCTTATCACTGACATGCTTCTGACTGATATAATGTTGATTCTCAGTAAGTTCTTGATCAAGATTTCGAAATCTAGAGAACAATTCCGGCATTCTAGAATAATCGATTGATCTCCCATTACAACGTTAAGATTTGCGATTTAACTCGGTAATTCTCACTAATAGCGTACGAAAGAATAGAAATAGTCAAGACAGCGAAATTAGTATCTCTTTGGAATAGTCCCACATGGCGAGTGGAACGGTAGCGATTTCAAGTTCTCATTCAGTGCTCTCTAGGAGCTTTCGCAGTGAAGCCTTTCAGAAGCTTCCCAGAGAGCACTCGAGTCCTTTATAATCCCCCATCATGCAATGTAGCCGGACATAGCTCTTCTGAGCTATCGCATTTCCAATGGATCAATGTTATAATACATTTTGTTCCTAAAAGAAACTACAAATTCGTGCGTGGCCAATTTTGCTGTGCTCTTTATAATAGGATTAGGAACAGCATCACTTGAATTCTGAATAGAAGTTAGGATACAAATGTGAAGTAGCCAGTAGTTTCATTCTGAAGGATTTATAATAAAACGCTATTGTTCGAGGGTTACAGTGAGCTTCTGAAAGGCTTGGAAACTTTCGAAATCGACTTCAGGCTGTAATGATCATTTTAAAGTTTGAGACGAAAGCACTTATTTTATGCTTTAATGTAATTGCTCACGATTGCTGTTTTGGATTTAATATTCTTACAATGTATAAAATTTCATAATTAAGCGTGTTATTAGCACCAAAGTATTTTTAGTCTCGAAGCTCACTTTTTATTCGTATTACTTCTGTGTCCAAATCACTTCTGAAATTGTTGCTACAAAATGTTATCGCCATGTATTTTTTTTAAATTTAATATTGATGAATCTGTATGTATGCATGTACGTATGTTTCTGGCATTGTGGTAATACGACTGCACCTAGAGCTACCGACATTTTAGTATACGTAGTGCTCTACCTGAATATGAACAACACGAAACCCGAATTTTGAATTTCGAAGTTGGTTTTGATTTATTTGGAATTTTGTACAAATTTAACAATCTCTTGTACAACAAATCTAGGGATCACAAAGAAAGAAATGGCAACACCACTCGAAATAAAACCTTTTTATCTCCAGCGCCACAGACAGTAACTATTAAAAAAAAATGTAAGATATTTATCTATCAACTCTTATCTAACAATTCTGCTATTTGAAAGCAATGTTTTGTTGCTGCCTCAAATGGAATAATTATTATCTCCACGCACCAGCTTGTTGCCATTTAATAAAGCATAAGATATTTAACTTTCCAATTTAAACTTTCCTTTAATAGCAAACCAAGTGACTGAAAAGCAATAAACTCTGTTCTTAAAAATTATGTTTCTACTTTATAATCGGGTTGATTTAAATATAAATGCATTTAAATCACGATAATTAGAAATATTAAGCATTTTCTTGAAATAAAACTAGCTGAACTCATTAAAATCATTATGTACTCTCCCTCGTTTTTATTTGAAACAAATATGATACCTCTTTTAGGCGGCTGGCCACTCGACGCCTAATTTTTAAAAAAATAATATCGAATGTAGAAAAATGCATGGAAAAACCTAACTTTGCATCTGGAATAGTGAACACATGTTGTTTATAAATATTTGCGCTTTTGAATTTTATGTGGCGTAAGAGCGAAGAAAGCAATGCTTAATAATAACCTAAAAAGATAAAAAAAATTAACATTTAAAAAAAGTTGTTCTGTCTTCCACAGTTTATGCTGTTTTTGATTATGCGTACTGGAATGACTATGGCACGGCTTTACAGAAAAGCAGTCTTCAATATTTTTGAGCTGCCTTGTATAGAGTAAAAGGGATCTTAGTTTTAAAATTGCCTTGCATACCTGGAATTTGATATTTAACAGTTTGAAGCCTTTCTAGAAAAAAAAAATAAATATTACAGAAAGAAGGAAAGAGGAGGAGAAATGTTAATTATTCTTAGTATCATTCTCTCAGATAAAACTAATGAAATATATTCTTGTTACAGTAAATAATTAAACAACACTTCATAAAGTAAGGAATGCATTATAAATTGTAATGGTATATTAAAAGGAATATACAGGGTGCCCACTAAAGTCCGGTACTACCCGTTTAACTGCGACTTGGTTGCGACTACAGGCATAAGATTGGAGTCCAGGTATAATAAAGTGGCTATGGGCTACTACACTGGAGAAATAAATTAAGAGAATTTTCATATTTGATCTACGATCTCCAGAACTACTGGACAGATTTTAATAAAATTTGCTGTGAATGTAGGTTGATGTAAAGCAAACAAAATAAACATTCAACAGTTACAATAGACACCAATGTTCCTGTGTAACACTCATTGGAGTCTGAAGGTCTGAAACAGCGGTTGCAGAAGACACAAAAGAAATGGGTTAATAGGGGCTGTGATCCCCTCTTACAGCCATACAGGCCTCGCAGAGTGACGTCATACTGGAAATAAGGCAGTTTATCAGTGCCGGTGGCAATTGGTCCCACTCATTCAGCAACGCTGTTTTTAGTTCCTGGATGGTTCTCGGAGGAGAGTTGCAAGTTGCAGTTGCCCTTACCAGAGCGTCCCAGACATGTTTTATACGGTTGAGGTCTGGAGACCTGCCTGGCCAATCCATCCAGCGAATTTCCTCACTCTCTAGAAATTCGTCAACCAGAAGAGCTCTAAGTGGCCTCGCATTATCGTCCTGTAAGATGAATTTGGGGCCCACTACACCCCGGAAAAGGCGAACATAGGGCTCCAAGACCTCATCCCTATACCTCACACCAGTAACATAGCCTCTGTCAAAGACGTGGAGAGGTGTGCGGCCATCCAACATGATGCCTGCCCAGACCATTACACCGCCACCGCCATAATTGTTGATTTCGCGGACATTGGAGGTTAGGTAGCGGGTCATTGGCTCTCTTCATATGAACGTAAGGCGAAAATCGGTGTTTAGGCTAAAACGGGACTCGTTGGGGAACAGAACGGTCGCCCATTGCTCAGTACTCTAATCACTATGCTGCCTGCACCGTGCTAATCAAACTCTCCTGTCTGTTGACGTGAGTGAGACGCAAACAGCCGGTCTTCTGGCAAACAACCCTCTCTCATTCAGTCTTTTGGAAACAACCCTTGTTACACGGGTTTCTGGGTTCCTGTGGCTGCATACAGGTCCCGAGAGAGCTGAGAAGCTGAAACCCCTCTGTTACGCTTCTGTAAAATAGACAAATAACGATCTTCCCTGGCCGTCGTGGCTCTTGGATGACCTTGCCGAGGCTTTCTCTCGATGGATCTAGTATCCTGGAATTGTTTCCATAGATTACATACACACAACGCTGGGCGTTAAAGTCTCTGCATATCTGGACTTGCGAATGGCATGCCTCTAGCCTGCCCACGGTTCTTCACCTCATTCCATCATCTAAACGTTGGTGGTTACTCATTTTTACCGTTCCGATGTGAATTTAACCGATTGGCTGCAAGATAACACGAAGAAATTCTCAGAGGTGTGCTAGCGAACACTGCTTTTCTGTTGGCTGCACCTACACATACGTGTAAGCTTACGTATTTGCAGTACAAGATTTGCTTTTTTATCTAGAAGCAGTGATTTTTCCTTCAGTTCAGTTCTTTTCATGCAATTCGATAAAATATGCAAATTCTGTTAATTTATTTCACCAGGGTAGATGAGCTATTTTTCAGCGCCACCTGGTGGAAAGTAGCGGAGTTAGCGTCCCTATCCCGAAAACGGTACGAGATAGGAAGAAAAAGTGAATTACAAAGCTGTAGAGTATCGTCGATTTAGTACAAAAAGATACCTCGTGGACATGAATGTTGAGAACAGAACGTTTTAAATGCGCATTTGTTTTTTCGCGATTTCCAAAACTTTGACGTCACGATATGATCTTAGAAAAAAACTACTAGTTATTACAAGCTACCTTCATTTTTGATGTTTTACACTTCTCTTCATCAGCTGAGATGCTCATCTGGACCCTCGTTAGAACTTCATGTTGCACGTTGTAGCATAGCGGGTGACACGTTTTCACAAGCATCCGTAATACGTCGGTAAAAGGCCTGCAATGTTTGTGAAGGGGTCGCATACACCTTCTGTTTGAGGTATCCGCACAAGAAAAAGTCCATTGAAATCAGGTCAGGTGAGCGTGGAGGCCACACTCGGAAACCACCATACCCAATTATTCGTACTCCAAATTCTTCCATCAGGTACTGCTTTACCAGCGACATCATGTTGGAACCATCCATTCAAAAGTTGAAGTAACGGCAGGTTCTTAACAAAATCGGGTATTGTGTCTTGCAGAAGTTCTAAATATTATGCGGCCATTAACGTACCCTGGTAAAATATTCAGCTGATTAGCCTATTATTATAAATTTCACACCAAACATTAATCGAAAACCGTATTTGATGTCAAACGTCGGCAGAACATGATGGATTTTCCAGTAAGAAGTAATGGGTGTTCTGTCTATTGTTAATTTTATTCCGCGGAATGCATGCCCCATGTGTCCACATAATACCTGCCAAGAATGTTGGCTTAACCTCTATGCGGTTCATGACGAAGTTTTGCCATGCGAAACGTCTCTCAGCATCCCCGTCCAATAATGCCTGATTTAGTGTTGGTCGGTATGGATGAGCACCTAATTCATTTAGGATTTTCCAAAAACGACTTTTTGAGAGGCCACAATTTTCACTTCTCTCTCTTGTGCTGCTGTTTGGATATGCGAGGCCGTACGATAAGACATCTTCCGGTTTACACTTCCCACCCTACCTTAGCTGGTCTGCCTCAGGTGAACAAGTGTGACGTTTTATTCGCTATTTGCATAATGGGAAAATTCGAACACCAAGGTCACGTTGCTTTGAATTGATGATTTTTGCAATACGACTGTGCACAACGTGTATGTTGTCTACTCTGTTTGCAAAGAAAATCAGTACAAGAATGTACCCCACGGTATTTGAATCACAGTCCTCTCGATTGTGAATTACAAGCGACATCTATGTGCCGCGATACGGGCATGGTTTTCATTCGAAAGATTATCTTTTCTCCTTTCGTTCAGGTCTCGTGACGTCACAGTTTCGGAAATGTTGAAGAAACAAATGTGCGTTTTCAACGTTCTGTTTTTGCTATTCATATCCACAAGGTGTCTATTCGTACTAAATCGACGATGCTCTACAACTTTGTAATTCACGTTTTCTTCCTACCTCGTATCGTTTTCGAAATAGGAAGGCTAACTCTGCCGTTTTTTCACTAGGTAACGCTGTAATCTATCTCATCCTAGAAACCAATTTTATGAATATAGTTGCAGCCATTTGGCAGTTAAATGGGGGTACCGGTAAGCAGCCTGTATGCTCTCTTATATTCGAGGAAATACGCTACATATAATTTCTTAACTGTATAATCGATTTTATTTTAAAAGGTTATTTTGATTCTGCAACCAATTTATTACAGTCTGTTAATTTAGAATGAGATATTGAAGATCATTTCTTTTCCCTAAACCGTGATTCATAACCATGCCAATGACTACTGCGCAAAAACGTCGACTCATGTTGTAAGGTTCTACTATTTTTCTGTTGTGTAGAATCTTGATAAATAGGGATTGCACCGCAGAAGGGTTAAAACTGCCCTTTATTAAACTCTTTAAATTATTTACAATGCGTCAACTTGACGCTAACATACTACATCTCAACTTGGGCGGTAACTGAAACAGTAGATTAAACTTAAAATTGGAGATATTCACAAGTAGCAGAATTACTCTACATGGCTCATACAATCCTGTATCCTACAGCGCGTAGGTGAGTCTAGCGGCACCAAGATAATAGCGATTAAGCCACGTCTAAACTGCAGTCACTGCTAAGCGAAAGCTTGCGTATAAGCACGCACAGAAATTTTCCAGACTCCCTTACTTTCCTTACTGGAACGTCGATATTTAAACTTTTCTCCCACTGGTAGAATTTGCATTTTTACGCGTGCTACCAAATTTCTATATTCTGGCACTGACAATTAGGGGAATGAAGGCTTATAGGAAAGTAACTTAAAATTAAATTTAACTGGTTATTTAACATAAATATAAATCCCTACAATCTAATTTGCTAAATTCCCTTAATCCTCTGCGCTGTGATGCCCACACAAATTATGACTTATTTAAAATAACCAACTGTAGTCAATAGTTTGTTTCTAATAGCTTACTGATATACTCATTCATATATCAGACTGCACAGAGCGTTTGCTGCATGAACGTGAGAGTTTGGCTCGTTATTTAAACAGGGTAAAGCACATGAAAGAAAATAAAAAATCTGAAATGTTTCAGATTTTAAATTACGTCCAAAGGGGCGTTTTTTTAACATTTTGTGTGTTACCTTTATTTATTAAATATAAAGTTCTTCGCATTTAAACCATCAAATTCAGTTCAAGAACAATATCGCAAATAATTTTAAACTGGGAATATCTTTAGAATTTCCTATACACAGTCTCACGCACTGGAGATAAAAATGTTTTGTTTCTTTACAATGTTGCCATTGCTCACTTTGAAATCCTTGAGTTTGCTAATCAAAAATTCGTTAAAGGTTTACAAAATATGAAATCGATAATAAAACACAATGCGAGAAACATGCATACATTTATGCACATTCTTCATTATTTAATTTCTTTAAATATGGTACAGGGCTGCAATATTTGGTGGCAACAGTTTGAAAAGTGAACCGACATTTAATGTTTCCGACGTAAAATCGCAAAATGAGAACAATAGTCCTTCAGTAACAAAACCCCTTTGGACTAATAATGATTTTTATGAATCCAGCTGCTGTCATTTCATAAAAGTATTGAATGCTTCTAATTATACCTCTCATGAAGTCATTAATCTAAATTGATATAATTAATCCAAGTCAGATGAATTCATTAATTAGTCTAATTAGACATCTCATAAAATAAGACATGTTTATTTAAATCAATCACATTGAAAATGTGAGATTAAATTTTAAAGCATTTTAGACTTTGGTGAATAGCAACACACTGGCACGGGGAGGATAAAAGTATTTTGTTTTTAACCGCGGCGACATATTGCTTTCATACAACCGTGTTTGTTATTTAAAACTGAAAGAATAAATATCTTACATTTTTTCCGAATGGTAATAGTCTCGAGCGCTCGAAATAAAAATGTTTTATTATGAAAAAATGTTGCAACTGCTCGCTTTCAAATCGTTGAGTGCGTTAATCAAAAATTCGTTAAATTTTCGCAAAATATGAAATAAATAATAAAACAAATTCAAAATTCAAATTTCAGGTTTCCGGTTGCACATCCTCAGGTGGAGGACTATGTTATTCAAACTTTAATAGCTCTAGGTACCGTCGTTTTTTACAGTGCAAGGAATATATATGCATGCGGATTCTTCATTATTTAATTTCTTTATAGTATATATTTCTTTATAATATCTTCTATATTCGTGGCAACAATTTCAAATGTTATATGGGGAACCAACACAAAATCCCATTTCGAGAATAATAGCCCCCTTGGACTAATAATAAATTAAAACTCAAAATGTAAAGAAGAAAATAAAAATTTTAAAACGTTAAGTCAATTTAATGATAAATAGTTATATAATGAAATAACATATCTGGCCTTATATTATATGAATCTCCTGCTGGACCTAAGTCCTGAATATACAGTAAAATGTAATGTTTTAAGGAATCTCAGAAAACAAAATCATTCTTCTTTCATCACGGCATTAGGAAAAGGCAAGACGGTTAAAGCTTCATTAAGATGAATATAAACAACCCTAGAAAACGTATGAGGGTATGAATAGAAATTTTAATATAAAAGCGAATAGTGTAGGTATGAAAGCAAAGATAGAAGAAACCAACGCTCAATAATCACAATCCCTTGACTACATAATTCTAACTGTCAAGAAGATTGTGATAGAGAAACATATTGCCCCTCAATCCGACAGTTGGTCTGAGTCCAGAACAAAAGTAAGGTTTCATACAAATGACCATATTCATAATCCAAATCTGGTTATATCGTTTCGAAGAGTTTGCGAGTTCTGTGAAAAGCCATCAGCGTTGGACATGTTTGAGACGTTTATATTAATACTTCAGTATGCTAAACTCACTATAATGTGGAACGTACTTAGGAACATAAACAATTGAACAATTGTTCCGCTTTGGAAATCACGAGTACCTCCGATAGCGAATCAGCGGATGTGATGGCTTGTGTGATCATTTCTAATACTTTCAGGAACGAAAAAATTACCGATTCTCAAACAATTTCATAAACTTATTGCATGTCATTAATTGCATAAATATACTTTATTCAATGTCATGAAAGATGAGAAAAAAACTTACTTAATTTAACTTGCCACTTGTTAGCCTTGCTTTTTAATAAAATTTGCCACTTATTAATCTTGCCTAAATTTAAAGAAAAAAATTAGCAATGAGTTAGAAAATTGTTGGAAGTCGAAAACATGTGCATTACAAAAAAGTACCTCATTCACTCTGTAAAAATATATAAATTTGAGAATTTGTATTTTCCTCAGTTTTCTTGATTAATGTTGGAGCAACCTAATTCCGCCTTTTATTTTTATTTCTTTTTCAGATATTTATTAACAGACTTTAAGTAAATAACAAGAAAATACCTGAAAAAAGAAGCTGCAGAAGAATCAATATGTAGGTTCTAATCAGCTACTTTTTTATTAAAAATATGTTCATTTCTACAGTCTGTTTTATGGAGCTGCCGAGTTTATATGGAGCTTCAAAGTGAAAAGTTAATCTTTGCTAATGAAAATTAATATTCAGGAAAATATTTCAAAGGTCAAACAAGAAATGAAATTTTCTTATGTTTGCTGTTATTATCATTTATCCTCATGCTTTTTATGTAAATTGTATAATGCTGGGTATCTGCAATGTAGGGTGTATATTGCTGAAGTACTATACTTAAAATTTTAAAATGTTATTTAGTTACAAAAAATAAAAAATATTTGAAACTGTTATGAACTGAAGATAAAGAAATTAACTTTTTGTGTAATGCAGAAGTTTTTTTCCTTTTCCTATTTAAATCAAAAAACAAAGTTTTTCAAAACTGATAAAAAAATCAGTTTTCCTATCGAAATGTTTTCAATATTTTCATAGTGAAACAAACAAAAAAACTATTCTCCAGGAACAAGAAATTTTTCAAAATAAATTACAAATTATTTGGAAAAATGTTAGTGTAGAGCACTGCAAAATACGGACTTATTTGAATAATCTTTCCAAATGAACAGAGAAACTGATAATTTATTATATCTAGTAAAATCATATAGCAAAATAAGTAGCTGTATATAGCTCAAGAAGAAAGCGGATATTCAAAAAATCATTATTAGCCTCCAAGCAATGTCATAATACCCCATATTGCTCAGAGAGTAAACTTAAAATTGCAGTTCAGCTAACTCTCTTTGCAAGGCAGTCTCTCAAATCTGAGTAATAACTGATTCATTAAGGCAATGGGAACTGTATTTATATGAGTTGTGCTGGTTTCTGGAAGCTTCAGAAAAAACCGCTTTTGGAGCTTTCAGTGCGTTTTACTGAAACTTCCCGAAATTCCTCAACTTGGCGACAAATGTTTTGTTAAAGGCCTTTAAGAACGTTCTGGCCATTATCTTACAGTTATAGAGTTTAGTATTCTTTGGTATCATAAAATAAGTCCAAACTCTTAACGGACTTAGATCGAATTATCTCTGTGTCTGAAAAAAAATTGCAGAGTTTTAAGAAGGTTTAAAATCAAGCCTTTTTATTAAATAAGAACTTGAACATAAACGCACGACTCGTGCTTTCAAGTCAACCATAACATGTGGCGAGGTAACATAAGTAGCAGTCAATTTCAAATTTAAATCTATGTCTAGTAGGCAAAGGTTACACAATTAGTTTAACGCAAAGTTGGCCTAAAACTTCTCACCGAAGTACCAATTTAAGCATCAGCAGTAAAAATGCAATGACGAAGAATACAATCTTATCTGAACTAGCAGAGACCGAGCAATATGGCTTCGAAAGGCAGAAATTCGCCCTGTCACACAATCCGAAAACCTCATCTTAATTACTCACAAAGCTGATTTGCATTCTGGAATGGAAAGGAACCAAAATTTAAATTCTATGCAAACTAAATCTTAAAAATATTACTCTAAATGTAAAAATTAAGAAAACTAATAAATAAAACAATACGCAATGTCACAGTACTCCAACGCAACAATACAGCAATTACAAGCAATGCCAATGAAAGGATCTAAATATTTACAGAAATTTACATCTAAAAAAAGGGATACTGAAAAATTAATTGAAAAGATAGATTTTTTTCAATAGAATAAATAAAGCATTATATATAAGTCATGATAAATGTCCGTAGAATGAAAACAAATAATATCGATACTTAGAAAATATGTTAAGACTGCAGCTAATGTTTTTTGTTTGAATTTTTAAATATTTTTAAAGTTATTCTGCAAACATATAAAAATTTGAAGTATAAAAATAATCATATTATATAAAAAAATCAACCATGGTTGCAAGCTATTTTCCCCTTCTTACCGTATACCTTCCTGGTGCCTTTGGAAGTAAGTCCTGCTGCATCGAGAGTTCCGGAATTCGAATCTCCACAGGGCAGGGGTGGCGTTTTCCCCCTTCTTCCTGCAGAAAGAATTCTAAATGACTGAAGAG
>KK113240.1:181677-220281 GCA_000611955.2 Stegodyphus mimosarum
GTCATGAATACAATCCGATCCTTTACAAACAGAAGTATCCTGGTTTAGAATCGAGTCCATGTCTACACAATCTTCATTATAAGACACACATACAGTTTGCGAAGTAGGTAAATTTTCTTGCAATACTGGATCACTCTGCGTAAACTGTACATCAGCTTCTTCCATCTCAGAGTCACACGAATTTTCAGATGGTTCAATACTTGCTAACTGCGACTTCGTAACTTCACTATCAGTTTCTATGATCTTGACAGTCGCACTTTCATTTTCTTCTGTCTCTACTTCAGGCACGTGAGCATCAAAATCTTCTTCCCGTCTTTTATTTCTTCATGTTTTCGTTCTTTTTCTTTCATCCCATTGGATGTTTCATCCATAATTTCTGGATCTTTCTCAGATACTCTACCAGCTACTTCCTTCATTTCTTCATCACCTGATTCTTCAGATGCCACTTTCGTGATTTCAGCATCTCCTTTTATGACGGCTTTTATCTCAGCTGCCATCTCTTTATATCTAGCTTTTATCTCATTATATCCAGCTTTCATGTCTTGTTTCATCTCTTCTTGTCCGGCTTTCAGAGCTGCTAACATGTCCATCAAAGCTTTCATTTCCTCCGCCTTCATTTTCTCTTGTAGACGGATGACTGGCATTCACTCTCAAACCCCACTTCTGACACCAGTTGTTGCGTTATACGGGTTCGTGGATTTGAGAGTATACGATGAAAACACGATGCAGAACAATAAAAAGCACGATTTATTTACAAGAATCACTATTTACAGCACAGTTCCAAAATTACCTTTAAAAGCGTCGAAAATCTACAATAAATACGCTGAAACAATCAGCAACACAGCTTCAGGCTGTAACTGTAAAGGTAGCTTCACGGCAACACTAAACTTATAATAAACACCGTGGAACAATCACCAATACACTGTCAAGCTATACTGTAAAGGTAGCTTCACGGCAAAGCACTATCTCGATTGCTTTCCGTTCACAAAACTCTCGCGTAGCTTAGCACTCACCGTAAGCAGCGATTCTCACAACTCTCACAATTAATCACTCTTAATCACACTACTTCACAATACTTCACAATCTGCCTGCTCTCAGAAACGCAAGGGTTTATATAGCTTTTCTTTAAGTTCCACACGTTTCGAGAAATATCTCGACAGGAAGTTATTCTAGAAGCTTCCCGATTGGACCATGGGATATAGCCCATTTGGTCGCAAAATGGGCGATAAAGTCGCCAATCTGGCAACCCTACCACACACTATTTTATGACAACCCTAGTGCTATGCCGGAAAGCTTACATACAGGCGTAACCGCCGAATTTTTCGCAACACCGTAAAACATCGTGATTCATTTGAATTTTAGTTGGCATTTTCGAGTACAGAAGCATCGATCATTACTATGCATATTTAAACTGCAGTTGCTTATCTTAGGTGGATTGTTCCTTTAAAATAGACCTAGAGTCTGTTACTTTAAAAGAAACGCTTCAAGGTCCTTTCACCCTCCCTGATTCTGCCTGTCGTCATCCTTGCCAGCCCTTTTTTCCCTCCATCTTGTTTGAGACTGCAACACAATTCAGCCTTCATTTGTGCTGTTTTCATCAAGCAAAACACGCTAAACAAATATAAAGTGCACAAAAAACGATTAAGCTTCGTTCAGACGACAGTTTTGTCGCCATAAAGCTTTGTGATTTAAGCATAAAAGTAATTGTCTATTCACACCTGTTTAGCAAGGTTAAAGCCATAGCCAATGAGGGAAGGGAAAATTGTGCATGAGTAAATCTGTACTTAACTCACGAAACCGTCCACCGATATTTGCTTCATTGTGATTGGTCGGTTCTTATACGAAATGGCATGAAGTTGAAAACTTAGAACATTAAGGCAAAATCCTTAAATCAGTTTTATTGACGTACCAATCTCTGGTTGCCTAGTAACGTAGTTCTCCTCAGACCACTTATGATTTTAAACTCACAGTGTGAACGAAGCTTGCCGGTACGCAACCATTTTTCATAGCTGCCGTTACCATGATTGCGAGTTAAACCTGGCTGGGTAAAATGAAAATGAAATGCCTGTTATAAAGCAACAGACTATAATGAGGTTTCGTATCTCAAGTTGTGTTAAACTGGTTCAAAATAACCACCCACGGAGAGGAATGAGTTTACGAAGGGCATTTTCAGTGAAACTAGTGTATATCCAAATCGTACAATGTTAAAACCACGAAACCTGCCATGCAGTAAACCTCGTTTAAACTATCAATTTTAAAATGTTTTATCCCATCCCCTCGACCCCATTTACAATTTCAAAATGACATGATCAAACTCAATTAATTCTTATAAGAATATTAAATTTTTTATTTCACACTATAATAGACGAAATATAGTGATTTATGGCCAACTGTTTGCTTCCTTGGCATAAAACATGATACATTCCATGAGGCTTTCCATCTTTTCCGTCGGATGAATTACTATGTAAACAATTCTATAAAGGATAAGTCTTTATTTTTATTTCTCTAATTTTACCAGGCAACGGAAAGAGAAGTATTATGAATATTTTTATTTTTATTTTGTTGAAGCATTAGAAACGCCTATAGGTATGTAGGAATGAGAGCGAACAGCAGAATTTCACCATTATCCCAAGAGCTATAATCCTGCTGCACTAAGTGTGCGGATCCTTCCCAATTTCGTTGAAAACACCCCACGATCTGAGGATCTTCTATCCTTCTTATCTACCACCAAACCACTCGAGAGGATTTTCGGATTAAAGTGCCTGCTTGCGGAAAAGACACTTTATATTTATAAACATCTATTCCTTCTCCGAGACTCGGACCAGAGCCCAATAATACGCAGCCAGCACAGCTAATCACTACACCGATCGGAGTTTTACTGAAACGTCTAGATGTTTAATAGTTAACATCAAGTTACATTACCTTCCTTTGCGTTGCTTTGCATTAATTATTCCCGGCACATGACGGCACATGACCAGCGTTGCCTTTGCGAAATGTAAAGACCTTTAATTTATCTTTCAGGCGATACGGCAAATGAATCAGAACCGAAAGTGTTGACGTTAGAGTTGTAATAAAATATAAAAATTATTTTTCAAATATTAATTACATGGCAAACTGAGTGATGCAAAAGCAACAAGGAATTATTTTAGTAACCTTTATTTTATTTTTTAAGAATATTCCCAACTTACAGAATCTAAATATATTTCATTTATAATATATATAATTAGTACATCCTGCAGGATTATTGTGACAGACATAGAATGTGTTCAATGCCATACTTCGGGGCATAAACACTTTTTTTAATGATCTTTTAAAAAATCTTATGGCATAAGCCTTAATTAGTTCAGATTTTATAAAAGGATAAATTTCTCTATTTAAATATCGTAATTGCAAACATTATCTGAATTCCCCAGCTGAGTATTTGTATGAGCGTCTAGACGAGTTTTTACAAATTTTTAAAGTATGCATATCTAAAAACGCAAATCTTCATGAAATTATATTACTCATCCAAAAAACAAAATAACTAATGCCCTTAGGATACTTACAACTGTAACCACAGATTTAAATTAGTTAAAAGAAGTTTAATTAAACACGATTCACCTTAGTGCCCAATTATGTCTGTTATACCAATTGTCTATTTAGCAGAGGCATTAAAAATTATTGATACACACAAAAAATCAGTATATTTATAACTTACGCCTCAAATAGATTACATGTTTAATATGGTAGTGGCTGTTTTTAAATTTCATACCGGATTTAAAATTATATTTTTAATATGATAATTAGTTCCTACATAGAACTGAAATAGCCAGTAATGTAAAAACTAATTTTTTTGGGGGGAAGGGCCACTGATTTTAAATGGTTGACTAAAATCGAAACCAAGACATTTGGCTACTTGATTTCTAATTTGGGGATATTTCGTTGTAAATTGTTAATTCTTGCAATATACTGTAGTCGCCGCCTAAAGTGATCGCGATTTATGTCATCATGGGGCTATTGTTACCGAATTGGCGATGTCCTGCCCATTTGTATAGAAACATGGAAAATACATCATTTATTGTAATCAGTAATTTGCATAATAAAATCAACTATTATTGGATAAATGTTTAACTAAAGTTGCCAAATAAAAGAAAATTTGACCATATATGTTTAAAATAGATTATAAAAATTTTTGAGTGACAGAGAAATGCCGCCAAGAAAGAGGTTAAGTCATCAAACGGCTTAGTTTGGATTTTAATCAACTATTTAAAATCAAGCAATGTAAGCAACTTATTTTGGCTTAGATTTTCAATAACTGCCGATTATGAGGGAGAGCAGACACAGGTGTCTTTTCTGAAGGAGAAACAAGATCTAAGTTAGACACCCCATAATTTCCTTATACATTTATTAAATTACACGCATTTTTGCTGCGTTTTGTTTAAGCTTATTTCCTCGAATTATTCTAATTTAAATAACCAGTTCCTCAAGGCAAGTTGAAAATGACATCAAAAACTGCAAATTTTGAAATTCCAGTCAATTTTGTAATTACCGAAGTCAAACTTCTTCTAATTTTATTTTTTCATAACGAGTATAAAACGTTCCTAAATATAAATATAGAAATCGGGAGACCACATTAAAGTTAGCTTTCGTTATTTGCCCCAAACTGATTATTTTAAAATTTGATATTACTAAAATATGAATATTTTCATCATTTAAAACACGTCTGTAACTGGAAGTACAGGTCAAAGACCAACCATTGCGAAAACAAAAAGGCTAGTTAAGGACTTATAAACCGGATAAGGTGGCGGATGTGTGTGTGTGTATGTATATATATATATATATACACACATTATGTACCTACCCTTTTTCCTTATCTTCAAGAACAGATAAACATTCAGAATGTTTTTGCCCTTTTCCTTGTTTCAAAAAAGAAAAATCCATGAAAACGTCTACTAAGTACTTCCTTTGCCCATTTTTTAATTTTACGTTGGTATGTTTTTTTCAGCGAAGGAAGCTCTTGAGGTATGAAGATTAAGGCAGCATCATCGGTCAAATAATTTTCATAAAAGTTATTGTTCATTCATAAATAAATTTTTGCATCAAAGGCTTTATAATCACCTCATAAAAATGTTTTGTCTTTTCATAATTAAAATGCTGTAAAAGTGCTTGTTTTTATATATTTCTGGATATATTTAGATTAAATTATTTAAATTCCATTGCTGTTTGGAAGCGCATTTTTTTCTCATCGTTTAATGTTATCAAAATAACTGTGGACAAATGTGATCAGATTAAGATGTGCTTACTGCATTTTCAACGTATTTAGGGACAGTTTTAAATTACTGTGTAATATTTTGATCATTTTAACCGAATTGTGGTTGTTATCATAATAGACGATATATTTTCTATGGTTTCGTACACAAAAAGGCAGGACTTAGGCAAATCGATAACAATATCCGAATGATAACTTTAACTGTTATCACATTAAGCGGCAGCTACTGTACTGTGATTCTTTTAATTACAGTTGAAGTGGAACGCGCGGAGGGGTCGCGTAACCGACGACGGTGGGAAGGAGGTTCTACGATGCATGACTGCTTTGAAGTTATTGTCCTATGATTTCAAGGAACAACTTCGTGGGCTTATTTTTATTTGGCCTCCCTCCTGTGAGTCAGGGTCATACGTCCACTTCTAAGATTCCATGCTAGCTGAATATCTTTCATATTTGGTCACGGAAACATGCAAAGCATATTTACCCGTACAATAAGTCATACTGACAAGGGGATTTATTCAAATACATACTCTCTAAGTGAAGTTATATTTTAACTTTATTTAATTTCATTTATGAGTTATATTTTTATTTTATTTAATTTCATTTATGAATTGAATTCCTTTTTGGCCAAATAGCAGTAAATGTAACATACTGCAGTAGAATCCGTTTTAACCGGAAGCACCGGAACCGCGTATATTCGGACAACAGATTTTTGGGATAAATTAATAGTATTTCTAGAACTCATTAATTCATATGTATTTTGTGATGCCATCTGTAGAAATTACAGCTTTCGAAGTTCGTATTTTTTATCTATCGACTCAGACGGAAGAAATAACATTGAAAACAGTACAGATGTAAAACTAAAATACGAAAGAAGATTTATAATTAAAAAAAACTGAATAGCATTTTAGAATGAACAAATTTATTACCAGATGAATGTTTCGAATTCGTTAGTATGGTGGCATATGTCCAGTGTCAACCTGTTTACTAGAATGTGACCGTAGTTTTTAAAAATTCGTTTTGCATATATATATATATATATGAACCCCATATGTAGACAGATGAACATTTCTCAGAAAATCTTATGAAAATATGCAATTATTCGTCAGCTTTTTAACTCGTAACTGACTTGCTGTACCTATCGTCTTGATTTTTAAACTCTCCCAATTCTCATCTTTCTTCTTTCCTGGTACATATCTGATTATTTCATCTTCATCTTGAGCCAATGCGACCGGAACAGAATTACAAAGAGTAAGCTTGCACTTAATCTTCACTAACATTTATCTTCTCCGAATATGCAAGTAAATTCAAGATGTCTGATACGAGCCCCTGACGTGTTTTTAAAACCAACAGAATCTTTGAAATTCAATTCGTCAATGTACGAACATTATCAAGAGACACAATGTTTTTACATCCAGGACAGTAAACAAATATGGCGACATTCAGAGCGAATTATTTCTGAAAATAGCGACGCTTCTTTCAAAGTCCACACATGAACGTATAAAAAGGGATCGGTAATTTATCTTAACATTCTGGATAATTCCTTGATCCAATAGTTGGGTAAGGCTTATTGCACTTTGGTGGCAGAACATATAACACAAATGTTTTTCTCGTTTAAGTCTTCAAACTGATAGCCCAATACATGCATTTTTTCTCTCGTTGGCAAGATTTCGGATTTAAATATAAACTTTCAAAAGTTCATTTATTTCATTGGTAGTTAATTCGGGGCTGGCTAATTGAGTGTCAGTAACGAGGGATTTAACTGCATTAAACTCATTATAGAATTGCAGTGGAAATGTGGATATTAAGATAGGAAAAATAAGAAGAAAGTTATATACACAAAACACACTGGTTGGGATAATATCGAAGACCGTCACTCATGGTTTATCCAAAACCATAGTTAATCTGAAAACCATTAAAAGAATACAAGAAACGACTGTGAGGCCCATTATTTTTAGTAGTAGTCATTTTAATTTGTTAGCCTTTTCTGTCCTTTTTGATTTCCCTCGCTTTTTCTCGCAAGAATGTGAATAAGTTAGTGTGAACGAGAGCGTATTTAAATTGAAGTAGCTAAAAGGTTAGTCACAGCGTGCTTTCGCTGTTGAGTGTGCATTTCGTTACTTCTACAAGCTGTTTGAATTTTGAATCTCAGCTTCGCATTCCCGCCGTTGAAGTTAATATCCCACCAGTGTGGGGTTTCTGAGTCAATAGTTTAAATTATTTTGTGTAGTTTAACTACTAGTTTACCTTTTAATTTAGTTTATTACCATTATCTTTAAGTTCTTCCCCACAGCTGGCTGTTGAAATTGTCAGCACGTAAAACTATGCCGTCTTTAAATAACTAAGTTCAATAAAAGGGTCTTTTATACCCTTTCCCTTTATTCATCATCTAGTTTGAGTGATAAGCTGCTATCCAAATTTTCACGTAGGTCTAGTAGAGTGTATATCAGCAAATAAGCCTAACTGACAGTCTAGCTGTATATTTAGGCAGTTTAATCTGAGTTCATTTAACGGCATAAATTAAATGGGTATTAAAAAGAGGGGAAAAAAGAAATACCGCTTTTGATTGTATTGCTGTTATGTTTCAGTACCAATCAATTTAAATCAAGATATTCATGCTATACGCTTAATTTGTTTTTGAAAATGAGCAATTTACTTTAAACTAATGTTATGGCTAAAAATAATTTCTAAAAACTATGATATCATCTGATATCATTGCTGTTATACCGCACATTTATCTCTTTGTTTTTGTATTTTTTGTAGACAGTTTTATTTTTAGCTGATGGCTTGTGATAGTAATTTCTTCATTATTCCGCAATAAGCTAATTTAGCTATTTTCAGACAACTCCTGGTTAATCCGCCTCTCGTTAATCGTGAATTGACTGTACATCCGTATTCAATACCCCAGAATATGAAATGTTCGAGAAATCAGAAAAGGATATTGACATAAAAATAACTATCGAATTGAAATAAATTAAAAGTATTCTGTCAGATTTTCAAAAAAGTGTAATATGTAAACAAGAGTGAAACGGGGAAAAATCTGCTTTTGGATAAAAACAAATTTTAAATATTTTTATTAAAGCGAAATTCTTTCTTTTAAATTCGAGTAAAACCCTTTTGGTATTAATCATAAAATATTATTATGAAAAATCAATTTGTGACTTCAACTATTTTACGCATATTTAACGAATTAAAAAAAATCAGTTCAGTATAAAGGTATTAATTAAGTTGAACAAAAGCGGTTTTCAACTTACAGATTACACAAAAACCTTTATGTGTGTTTATTTTCTTGGTAATTTTTAAATTCTTTTACTTTTCTATTAACAGTTAAATTCTTTTCTGCTTGAAGGATGATTTAACAATGACAGTGTATTTTATTTGTGAGTACACTCAGTTAAAAATCTTACCGTTGTGATTTTGTTCTTGATGTTATCAATCTTTCCGAAAGATTACTGCAAAGTGTCGTTGCAAATAGAATTCTTAAAACAAGCGAAATATCCTATTACAAATGATAATGCAGAATCTGTGTGCATTTATATATGTAAGATTAAAAAAAATGTAAATAAAAATTATGTTCGCTTTAATTTGTTACTGTTCATTTTAATTTGAACGTTTCAATTTTCTCTTCCGAATAGAGTATTTGTTCATAATAAACTTCTCTAAACTGAATGATTTCAAAATTAGCAGCCTTCATATGACCCTTATATACAGCTATTGGCACACATAGAACGTTAAACTGCTCTTAATTAGCCAGTCACGGTACATCGAAACCTAGACTAACTTCTTTGGGAACCGTTAAGTTTCTTCTTTTGTCCATTCCAGACATCTGGCTTAAGTTTTCATTTTGAACATGTCATATTTTTCCTCTTACTTGTACAGACAACTGCTGATCATTGCTCCTTAAAACTTATTTCAAAATTTATTTGTATCGACAAAGTTGCTACGAACAGGCGCATATTTCTGTACTGGCCTATTAAAATGCTTCACTAATGAGAAATAAAAACGGCGTATTTGAACTGAGCAAGACTGCGAACTTCTTTATGCATTTCGTACTCCATAAGCTTTTCTAAAATATGTCATATAAATATTTAAATAAATTAATACAAAGCGGAAAAAGACGTTCAAAACCTAATCTATTTGCTCGCTGATAGCAAAAAAAAGTGATAATAATAATAATGACAATAATAATAAAAAATCTGAAAGGTTTCAGATTTTAAATTAAGCGCAAAGGGGCGATTTTTAAACACTATGTGTGTTACCTTTTATTTGTTAAATATCATGTTCTTCGTACTTAAAACCATAAAATTCAGTTCAAGAGCAATATCGCAAAATAATTTTGAAATGAGCATATCTTTAGAATTTCGGATATACAGTTTCACGCGCTGGAGATAAAAATGATTTTTCTGTACAACGTTGCCATTGCTCGCTTCCTTGAGTTTGTTAATCAAAAATTCGTTAAAGTTTTACAAAATATGAAATCGATAATAAAACAAATTCCAAATTTCAAATTTGGGCTTCCAGATGCCCATATTCTCAGTAGGATTACGTCATTCAAAATTCGATGGTTCTAGGTACCGTTGTTTTATAACAATGCGATAAATATACGTACATTTATCCACATTCTTCATTATTTAATTTCTTTAAATATAATACAGGGCGATAATATTTGGTGGCAACAGTTTGAAAAGTGAAACAGCGCTTTTAGTGAATCAGCGCAAAATGTCAAAAACGAAATTAATAGTCCTTCTGGGCAAATTGTCCCTTTGGACTAATAAAAGTAAAAGATGCGTTTAAAATTCATCGCACATTCAGTTCGGAATAAATCCGGTGTAAAATTCAAATAGCATGTAAAACCAGTGACAAACTGCAAGAAATGAGAGAGATGGATTTTGTGAAAATAAAAAATGAAATATGAAATTTACATCTTTCGCTGAATCGTCTTCGGGGGGGGGTTGGTGCAAAGAAAGAAGTAAATAAATAAAAAGCACTTATAAACACGCAAACTTTTATAGCAAATTTTCTAAATTCCTGTTTTGTATTCTCTGATTTTGCTCACAACTTTACTCACAGTTTACTACATGTTACACAATTAATTAATTACACACAATTAATTAATTTAGGTTTTACTCAGAAATAGTTTTTAATTTTTATAATTTATATTTTATTTTTTTAAATATTTCAATTATATTGGTATTTAACACTGTAACTTATTCCATTCGTTGAATTAAAGCGAATTAACACTTCTTGACCTCAAACTGCGATCATTTCGGATTCCTAATGCAGGTAATTCGATGTTTCTTCCTTTTTCAAATTTTTTATTTTTACTACTGCATTTTTTATGTTAAAAGTTTTTTCAAATTGTTCTTACTGAGTTTTTTTAAATTCCTAGTTTTTTTAAATTTATTACTGTACACATTTTGGCTTTGCTGTTCTGCAAATGAATATATATACATGCATATATATATTTCATTTCAAAAGTTTTGCTGTTGTGTTAAAGATTTTAAGAACTTACTCATTCATTTTTATCTTTCATTTTATATTTTTTGATGAAATTTTCATTTATTTAATTTATTTTTTCATATATTGAATTACCTCTGTTTTAAATATTTTTGGGTTTTTGGACTTAGTCCGCTAAAATTGTATTTTTTAAGCTTTACAACTTGTTAATGTTGAAGGTCATTTTTTATTCGTCTTGTATGTTTTAAAAATTTTCATTTAATTTTTTCAAATATTAGATTAAAAATTTGCATATGACTTTGTTTTCAAGTATTATATTATTATTTTTGCAGGCTTCGTTTTTTTGGCTGTATCTACTCAAAATAATTTTGCAAATTTGTTTATTTGTTCGCAATTTTTTTTTAATTTGGCTATGTTTTTATGCTATAATTTTGCAATTTTTGCAATTCCATTAACTTTGGCTTGTGGGGGCTGGACGGATAAAAGCACAGATTACTTTTATTACTCTTCTAAGACTGCTTTTAATTTTAAATTTTTAATATCTGTCTTTGTCGGTTTAGACACAGGCTGCTGTATTTATTTAATTCTTTCGTCTCACCAATCCCCTGATGACGATGCAGCGAAAGATGTAAATTTTATATTTCATTTTTGATTTTGGTATATTTTGCCCTCCCCCCCCATATTTCTTGCAGATTCTCTCTGTGCTTTTGGTTTTTTGCTTCTTGCATGCGATTTATTCCGAATTGAATATGGGATGAATTTTAAACGTAATTTTATTTTTTTTTTGTTTATCGCAATAGGAAAAAACGGCGGCTTCTAGTGCCACCAAACTACAAACAAATTTACAACACACATAAAAATGTGCACTTTGAGTATCAGATTTTGAAATTGCGATTTATGTTTGCTTTACATTTCGCACGAACTTGAAGAAAATTTGATTATTCACTCAGCAGTTTAAAAGAAAGGCACTACCATTTTGAAAGCTAATGTATGAAAGTTATAGTGTCACTCGAAGCATTTCATCAATCATTAGTTTCATTTTGGATCGTTAGATTTTAGGGGTTATGCATTCGATTTTACGTTTAAATATGATATCAAGATTACAAGAATGTTTCATAATGTTTTACTAACATCAAGATTACTTTTTTATTGCTGATGCATTCTGTTTTTAGCTATGTTTAGAAAGAGCGTTGTGTTTTGATAAATGGCGAGTATAACATTTCCACAGATTTATTCAATGATCCATGGACATAATCAAGTCTAATTTCTCTACTTCATTAATATTTGCTTATTATGAGGATATGTTAGATTATATGGCCTCGGAGTGCTTTGCCATATTACACATGTATAGTGAGGTAGGTATATCTGAACGACCAATGGTGAATATCTGGTGTCCCACTCACTTCTACCTGTAACTTTGTAATGTGAATACTAGCCAATGTTCTTTAGAAAGTTCTCAGCAAAGGCATACTCTGCTTGGCCCTAAGCATTCCTAACCCCTTGCGATAAAATGACGAGTATAGCTTGTCATCTAGTTTTCATGCTATACTGTACAAAGACGAACTTCACTCGTCACGTGACTAAAGATACTGTTAAATATGATAATAACGGGGAGGGGTTTACCACATTTCTCGAAACGAAACTTTCGAGATGAAAGTTTTCAGTAAAAATTGAATGGTTTTTTCACGCAAAATTTTCCCTTATTAAATCGAAACGAAGCCCTCAAATGCTTTACCGTAATCTAAATATTCCGAATTGACTCCATCAGTATACAAAAGCATGTAACAATTTATTTAATTTACTGAAATTCAGGTACATTTTTTTATGTAAATAAACATAATAAAACCACTAATAAAAAATAAAACGTAAATGGCTTGAGAGTTGTTTTATGTAAACAAACATAAAAAAAACACTAATAAAATACAAAACATAAATGGCTTGAGGGTTTTAACTCCAAAGCACGTAGTAATACGTATCTAACTAAACTTGGGGAAGTTTAGTGGAGGAATTAACCCTGGAAAGAAGCAATGCTCAGTTTGTCCGAAAAGTTGTTAGGAAGTTTGTTTGCCTTCGGCAATCCTAATTTTTTTGTTAATTAATTATTTTTTACCTCAGTTGCTTATACGATTCTTTAAAAACCTCAGTTACATATAGTTTCAAGAAATAATCGTAACTACTACCAGGTGTTTCGAATACGTAGGAAGAATTATATTCTGTTTCACATTAAAGGCTAAATGTTTGTTTCACATTAAAGGCTAAATAGCTTTCCACGCCTTTAAACACATTTTCCTGCACATATCCATCTATAATATTGAAAGCGAAATCTTTTCTGCTACATGTATTTACATTTTTGTGGCTATATAGAAAAAATGTTGTAAAAGAATTCTGCGATTTTGAATTCACGTAGAAATAGAAGAGTTATCGTCAATAGAAAAATGTCAAGAACATTCCTGCCACCGGTTTTCAAATACTCGCTCTTGCAGAAAGTGCATCAGATAGGAAATTTTAGATTTTGCCAAGAAGTTTGAGTACACAAAAATGGGGAAAGGCAGAGAAATGCCTCAATAGGTTTATACGCGTGGGATTAAATATGCTTAGATTTTATTCTGGAGTACTTTTTTGGCGAAAAAATCTGAATAAACATAACGTAACATTCTTAATTATACCGTATTGTTCTGGCTATTTGAATACGGCAAAGCATTTGCCCAAATAGGTTATACGTTCGTGCAAGACTTTCTAGAGCCCGAATTTACGTTACTCACGGTAAAAACCACTAAAACCAATCACGCTGTCCGACAATAATCTGTTGAAAGGGGTATGACGTCATGGAAGACTTTCTAAGACCCGTATTTACGTTACATATTGTGAAAATCAATTTTGCAATTAAACCAATCACGGGACTTCCTCCTTTGTCAAACTTACCAGTTTTCAACGGGTTTTAATCCTTGTTCGCTAAAGGATACAATACACCGTATTCTCTCGCGTATAAGCTGCTCTCGATTATAAGCCACAACCTTAGTTTTTAGCTCTAAATTAACTTTTTTCCCCAGAATAAGTCACGGATAGCTGCCTGTCATCTACAATATTTTTATCGCTTGGAGGTTTTTTTCACTTCCAAACTAAAATAGCTAAAATAAAAAGAGTACATAACACATGCAGGAAACATTTATATAGATATAGATATTTTAATTACTTTTTAAACTGGTATCGCAATAACCCGAAAAATGTTATTCAGAAAGAAACGAATATTAGTATTTGACCTGGAGTACCAACTAATCCTAAATTAAGTAAAACATAAATTTTATTTTATCCATGTATTAGGGATAAAAAACGTAGAAACTTGGAACAATAATATTGGTAGTAGAAATTTAGGTACATTTTCAGTCACTTATAAGCTAACATAAACAACAATCACATGATCATACTTGCGAGTTCATCTTTAAAGAACAGGACCCAGGTAGAAGTACAGACTTGAAACATCGTAAAAATCATTAACTAGTTTCGATGTAATACTGGTAGACCTAATGCTTTCGATGTCCAGTTATTTTTTAACCGAAATCCACTTCTTGTATCAGCTGCAGCACAATGAAAATGGCTGATGGATACGACCTAATTTCCCTTTAAAAGACCTCCATGGGAATATCCCTCCTTTTCTGTGAAGTGCTTGGTAGAGGAGCATGGGAGTATATAATTAAAAAAACAATAAACTACGTGGTCGATTTCCTGCTATTTCTCTGATTCGTGTTTTAAAGGAAAAATATGATGTGTACAAAACATAACTTCCTTGTACGGAATATTAAATTATGCGCATTTTTCCTGCATTTCATTTAAACTTATTGATTCGGATTAATCTACTTCGTCGATAGCGCATAAACCACAATGGAATGAACGCGATCTTTAAAATTCAGTATATTTATTTGTCATAGGGACACTCTGGCGCTAGTTTTACTTAACAGCGTTATATTGCATTCATTTTATAACTCAGAATGCACAAAAGTTATATCATCTGAAGAATTATCTAATTGTTGCTACATGTTCTATTCAAATACAGTGATAAACAAAAAAAGTTGTAAAAAAGAAACTGTTTTTTACAGACGATTCAGTGCCTCTTACCTAATGCGCATGCGCTACTCGTAAACATTTTCCTCTGTCCGAGATAGAATGGCGACAATATTTGCTGCTAATATGAAAAACTTATTTCTTTTTATTTTCATTTCATTAGAGATATATTTTTCATTCAATTAATTTAGTTCTCAATTCGATGCAAGGCTCAAAATATCTTCATTAAAAAATGAAAAATATAAAAAAACATAAGACGCCAAATAGAATTTAAAGAATTTAAAAAAAAGAAACAATTTTTACAATTTAATTTAAAGTTTCTGCGTAAAAAGAAGCATTTCGGTCAGCGGGCAAGAAGGCAGATTTTTCGGTGCACAAAACTAAAAGTTTCCTTTTAGTCCCACTCCGCAAAAGCACACTGAAGACGTAGAAAGACTTAATTCACTATTCTGCTAAGTTTCAATTTTTAGCAAATATGCCTGCTATGGTAAGAAAAATTCGGCTTACCCGCACTAAAACAACTTTTAAATTGTTGATAATTCTACAACTATCGCATGCAGATTAACTCAAGACATGAAAACCTAAACTGGAAGATAAGAACAGCATAATTTAATATTTTTTAAAGCAAAATGTATGCGCAATTTACCAACATATAAGAAGGAAAAAAATGAGCTGACGGTGCCGAGTTGCAGAGTGGGTACGTGTATATATATATATATATATGTATCTATATATACTTTCTATGCCTCCGATTGCAACCAAGAAGGGAAGTGCACATTTACATGTTATAGCAGTCCTATATACAAAATTTCAACGTTCAAAGCTACTCGTTTTTGAGTTATGCGAGATACATACATACGTACATAGGTACAAACAGACTTCACGAAAAGATCTCTTCTGAATCCATTTTAAATCAGTTTTTTAGTTTGTTTGGGGAAAAAGAGTCATTTATTCTATCCTTACATGCAGATGTCACGCAAAACCCTCCTTAAATTGCATTCAATAGCGGTCAAAATGGATATTTACTTTGAAATATGATCCCGGAATTTTTCGTGATTACAATATTTCCTTTATTTCGTGCAAGGAAGTAAAAACTTTAATGTGTACACCACATGACTTCTTTGTACGGAATATTAAATTATACGCATTTTGCATTTCATTTAAACTTATTGGATTGAATTAAATCTACTTCATCGATAGCGCCTAAGCTACACTAGAATAAATGCACTCTTTAAAATTCACTATATTTGTTTTCCACAGTGACACTCTGGCGCTAGCTTCACTTAACAGCGTTACATCTCATGCATTTTATAACTCAACAGCATGCACAAAAATTATGTATATTTTCTGGAGAATTATCTAATTGTTGTACACGTTCTATTCAAATACTATAGTAAATCTAAAACGATGTGTAAAAGAAATTAAACAAAAAAAAGAAAAAGAAAGAGAGAACTAGTTTTTCGCAGACGATTCGGTATTTCTCTTTAAATTAATTCAGTTCTCACTTCGCGACGAGGCAAAAATACATAAAAACTGAAAATATATATATTAAAAATTACGAAGTGAATCTTAAACACTTATTTCCTCGAATAAATTCCAGAATGGATTAAGCATGATTCAATTCGCAATAATAAAAGAAGGCGTTATCTTTTTTGTTGCGAAGCTTACTTTCTCTAGACTGAGACAACAAATCCAATATTCTCCTAAGTTTCAAATGTAAACATATATATCCGTCATTAGAAAAATAAGTAGACTTAGCCGCATTTAAACAACTTTTAAATTGTTGATAATTCTACAAATCTTGCATGCAGATTTACTAAAGGCATAAAAATCTTAACCGGGAGATAAGAACAACCTAATTCAATCATTTTTTAAACAAAAAATGCACAATTTAACGACATGTAAGAATAAAAATACTGAGCTCACTGAACCGAGTAACAGTGTGTGTATATATATATATATGCATAAATTTATATACTTTTGGTGAGGCCGATTGCAACCAAAATGCGAGGTGCATATCTACATATTATAGCAGTCCTATATAGAAAATTTCAACGTTCTGAGACTACTCGTCTTTGAGTTATGCGAGATATTTACATACATACATGCACATACGTCTGCACGTACGTACGTACGCACAGAAGCCATGAAGAAATCTCTTCAGAATCCATTTTAAATCCGTTTTATAATTTTTTTGGGGGAGAAAGAGTCCTTTATTCTGGTCTCACGTGCGAATGTCATTAAAAAACAATGTTAAATTGCATTTGATGGCGGTCAAAATAGATATTTTCGTTGAAATATGATAACTGAAATTTTTTGCGATTACAATACTTTCTTTTTTCTTTTTTGCAGTGTCCAACAGCACCTGCGGGATTTTCTTCAAACTAGGCGGTTTAGTCTTTATGATGGATACATTTTAAAGATATTCACAGGTTTAGCAAATGCATAATTACATGAGAAAGGAATAAAATAGCTTTTGCTTCCGAAAATCCTAAGTAGAGCCGACGAGGGAGAAGTACTGAAAACGACACTCTTCACTCGCCTGTCTTCATTCAACAAGATTAGGAGTGAGAGAGAACAACCCTCAAACAGGATTTTTTATAGCCTCTTTAGCTTGCTAAGTTTGCCTCACAGTTTAAATTGGAACTCGGTATGAAAAATGTGAGGGCTTGCTTTGACATCATTTACCGAGACAAATTTTTACTCTCGGTCAAACGGAATGTTTTTATGTTTAGCATCTGTTATTCGCTGTCACTATGTGTACCATTAGAGTACTTGCCTGCAACACCAGTATCGCTCTCGTTATTACCAGTAACCACTAACACATCACCAAGATCTGCAACTATAACTAAAATTTCGGTTGTCCAATTTATGTAGCACTTACCAAACAACAATGGATTTTATACTCAGTCGTCAAATATGCGCTGCTGTGTTGCATGCTGCAGTGTATTGCCGCATATTTGTATATATCTATTTTAATCATCTGCGAGCATAAGCCGCACCCATGATTTTCATCAGCTTCTTTGTGAGAAATATGTATATATATACAAGTACACATATTTCTCGTTCTGCCGATTTCGACAGATAAGGAAGGTGCATAACTAAATGCGCCATATACAAAATATAGGTCTATAGGTCTCATATGCGAAATTTCAACGTTCTACGATTAATGGTTTTTAAATTATGCAAGATACATTCGTACGTACGTACAGACGTCACGAAAAAACCCATTTTATAATTCGTTTTGGAATAAATAGTCCTTTATTCTGTCCGTAACGTATAGACGTCACGCAAAAAAATAGTCAAAACTGATATTTCCATTGGAATGTGACAACCGAAATTTTTCGCAATTACAATACGTCGTGGAAGGAAGTGAAAAAGGCGCGGATTATGCACGACAGAATTCTGTATGTGTAGAAAAATCATTTTTCTTTAGAAGCAGTTGCTCACTAATGTGCTTTGCGATCCGTAGGCAATACTACATTTATATTGTAATTTCTTTATGGCATTTTTTTTCTAGGATGCAAATTAACAAATAATGAATGGAATCGAATCCGGTGAATGGGTTGGTTGCATGGTTAGTTTTCGTGGTCTTTTCTCATGTATAACGTGGATATAAGCTAGTTTCCCTTAAAACGTAAAGTCCCTTAAAAGTTCTCTACGAAGGCATCCTTCCCCGTAGGCACACAGCCTTCTAGTTGCTTTGTTTAATCAATTAACCTAACCTAACAAATGATGAAAAGAAAATCTATACTCTTTTTCTAATTTGATTTCACAGCGTTTTGCTGATATGAAATTTACAGACTGTGGTGGTCTAGTATAATTTGCTGATTTAGCGTGTTATTTGACTCAACGTTGGAAAGGTTATTATAAATAGGTAAAATTCCTCAAAATTAAAAAAAATACATTTGATTTGTAAAAGGTTACCATATCGTCGCATTAAATAAGTATTATATGTTTTAACCTATCTGCTCTCGTTCCAGTCATATGTTATCTGTCAGTGACCACATCAGAAAACTATACGGATCTTATTTTAGATAAAGGTCGACAAGATTCCTAATCTTACATATTATGTATTACTGTTTGTTCTGAGACAGTTAATTCTGATCAACACGATATCTATACGAACTTAATACGCCCGCAAAAGCATAATATTGACTCAGTTTCATTTCCAGTTTATATTTACTAATCAATCAGTTTACATTTGCTTTTCATTTGCTTAATTATAGTTTCCGTTTACCAATGCAGATTTTAGATATTTACTGGTCTTGTGTTTAGATTTGCAAATGTCTGGTAGAAAAAAACTCAGTAATTAAATTGACGTAATTTTTTGAAGCCATTCACGAATTAGCGAGTCATTTTTGAATTCGTAAAGAGAATATATTGGAGCTGAAATCGGCTACTTCCCTGAAAGATTCCTATCTCACAGCAATCAGCCTTCTTTATATCGTTGATTATAATCTGACCATTTCATTTTTATATTTTAAAATTTAGTCAGCGGAATAAAATTTTACTTTTAACCTCAGCTTATTTTGCAAAATTCTGGCTATAAAGTCTTGCATTTCGCACTTGATTACAGCAGTCCTGGAAAGCAGATGTTACTCATTTACTTCTAATTTTGAAATACATGTGAATGATAACTTAGGTCGTCATACGAGCGAATGGATTAAAAAAAACGCTGTTATCCCAAAACTAATACTTTCATTTATTTGAAATGCTTTGCTTATCATTAGACTTACATTGCAATTCTATAAACAAACTGCGTTGCACATATTAATTTCTTCTTTTGTGTATAGATAGCAATCAAATAAAAAGGCTGCATTATATTTAAAATTACATTGAAACAGATAATGATGTGGATTTTAAAAACATAAGCAAAGATGTTTCTATGAATTTAAAACGCAAAACATTGTCATATACTACCTGGAAATAATCACTAAAAGGTAGAAAGCATTTTAACTTTTTAAATATCTATCAACGGTTGCTTGTTTAACGAGATTTTTCAGTTATGAAACCCATGAGGGAAATATTACGATTGTCTTATATTCCTCAATATCAGAAAGAACAACTTACAAGAGGAAAGATTCATAAATTAACAATGCTTGATAGTTACTTAATAAAAAGCAACAAAATTTCAGTTGGAAATTGGAAAACTTCAGAATTTAAGTCTAGTCTCTCCTATAGATTTTTGAGTAAATGTTATGGTCGTGATCGAGTATTCTTTCCATTTATAAGACAACTCATTAATGTTTCCTTCTGGGTAATTGGTAATATACCTACGTTTTGAGTAGATATATGCATGTACTTGTTTTGTACTTGTACACAAAAATTGGTGCATCTGTGTTTCAGTATTGCAGAAGTGCACAATATTTTTCAATGCTTATCCAATGAATTTTGTCATATATTGCATAGTATTATTTTCTTTGTATATGTGTAATAATTTATTGTCATGAATCTATTTTCAAATGAGTATAAGAGTATGTTTGTAACAGTATTATATATCCAGAACTCAAAAAACCACCTCTATTTTTAAATCGCAAGAACAGCACATGCAGGGCTTACTTCAGCTAAAAAAGAATGTTTAAGCCGCATGGCTGACTTCAATGTACTTTCGTTGCCCTCTGCTATAAGGACAGCTTCCTGCATCCGAAATTGTGAACGAAGTTAGAATCACTGGGGGGGGGGGTTTAAAACGGCTGATAAGCATCATCTTTAACTGGACCAGTAGCTCTATTGGTGGAGTAAAATAAAGTACAATATGTGCTATTAGCGTTAATACTCACTTTTCATGTAAAAGGGAATATAAAAAACAAAATGTATGGCAACACATTGGAAATTCTAAAGATCACTCTATCGGAACAACGTTCTATTGGAAATTCTAAAGATATGCTATTTTTAAATATTTTATGATTTTACTGTCGAACTGAATTTTATAGAACCATAAGTGCCAAGAAAGTGATGTTTAATAAATAAATCTTAAAGTGCAATAATATTAAGAAGACAAAAAAAGAGCTGTATGCGTAATCTCACTAAGAAAAGCTGAACATTGATAGGATGAACTGAGAAAACATTGAAAAAGCTGGTGGCAGCGCTTAATTTTCTATCGAGAATTCTAAAAATAGGCTGCTTTTAACAATTTCGTCATTTTACTCTTGAGTTTTATGTAGCATAAGTGCAAAAAAGCGATGTTGAGAAAACGAAAAACAATTGTGTTAGTATGATTGAGTCTAAGAGCAGATTGATAAACTGCGAGCTGAACGAGAACATAAAATACATTCACAAATCCTGTAGTGCGACGTTAAAATCTGAATCCTGTCATGCTTTATTTAAACAAACATGCTTATATGTATATTATTTTTCTAGGAAACACTTTTTTAACTTCTTTCTTCCTTTCAATAATCTACCAATAACATTTTGAATGTTAATGTCTTCAAGATACCCGAAACGTTCTTTCGTAGAATTACTACAGTGTCTCTCCATATCCCCTTCATCTCATTTGGTATCTTTATTTTAAAGTTATAATTCTGTACCTTTTTGCCTGCTTTCTTGTGATTAGTGAACTTGGATCAGAAGTAGCATATTCAGATCGATTCTTCTTAAATCATTAACGAGGCATTTTCCCCAAGTTGTGCAAGTTTACTCCTGACTAAATTTTAGAAAGCTTTACGTTACTAAATATTATGACTGATGAAAAAGGAATTAAACACTTACAGTTACATAAGGCCGGATATAGTTACGGTTATATGCAGATCGGACCCATTAACAGTTACAAAGGAGTCGGACCTAAATGTCGCCAAATGATAGTCAAGTTTGGTGACTTTTGGATACTTTTTGCCAAATCTGGCGACAAAGATTAGTTACCAAAATCATCCATAATTTGCTGAGATAGTCATCTCAATGTTAAATGGACTTAACGCCTGTAAACGTGTTTTTCCAGCGATGCTTAGGATTGAAGCTTTTCATGTTTCTTTACACAAGAGATAGTACAATTGCAATTAATTTCAATTAAAATATTTACATACATACAAAATTTGTAACAATATGGCATTTTTTCTTTAAGGGGCATTCCATTGTACCTGGAGATTCTACGTCCTCACTCAAAGATCAATATTGGTAAATCTCTGTTCGTTATAAAACGTTGTGAAGGGGCATTATCTTGAAAACAGCGGAATCGAAGTTTTGTGATTTAGATCAACTGTTGTTAGTACGCTCTTCTTGTCATTTTGATAGTGAGATTATCAAGATATACATTTTAGAAGATATCAAGGAATCGGAGTATATTTTCCATTTTCAACTCCGTTCCTTGCCAACTGGTTCGTCAACTCGTTACCATGTGATCCAGCATAAGCTTTTGGTTCTTGCCACTTATAATATCTAATTGATGTTTTATTGATTATTAATTTTTGGTTTGGGGCAAGAAAGCTTTTAGATGATAACACAGTACCAGCCGCTTATTTGACTTACAGATTAATAAACTCAGCTACTTATTACATTCAAAGGTCCAGGAACCAAACAAATACATAGAAGTACTAATCAATGGGAAAAGTGCCGTTTATTAAACTCACCTCCGCAGCTTTTGAAATTCAGATTGGCAAAAGACTGATTCTTTAGTGCCAGAATATCCGACTTATCAAGGCTTTTCGTAGTTCATCTATAGTGTCCATTTTTGTAGTCCATCCAACATTCTGCAAATACAACATCTAACGTTCTGCCAGGATATTAAAAAAGTTTTAGGTTACAGAAAAGACGTTCAGAAAGCGATGAATAAAACTAAAATTTGTGAAAATGCAAGCACTCCGAGGGAGATAAGTAAATCCATATCTCTATTTGAAGCCATGCGTATTATAATCTTTTATAAGAAATTTAAAAATGAATTTAAAACTTGCTTAAACAGTTTAATTTTGGTATTAATTTTTTATTTTAGGATTATTAGGATTAATTATTATTAGTGAATTAGTACTGGAAATGTTTAAAACTGGTATCGCAATTTGCAATACGCAAATCCACGTCTATTAAACTCAGCCGCTTAATAAACTCAAAATGTCTGGAATGGAAGGGATTTCAATAAGCAACGGGAATAGTACTATACGTATGAAATGCGAAATTAAAGAATACAGTTAATGGCTAACAAGCAAAGTTATCTCAACCTGGAGTATCGCCTTTAACAGATATTAACTGCATTAATGGAAGAAGTCAGTAAAAATCCAAGATAGTTTACAACTGAAATTTACGTCTTCGGGTCGAAAAGGCCTCGCTTCATATGTTTATTTCTCAATGTTATACAGTGTCATAAATGTTTTGCATAAAATAATTATAATATATCATCTAAATAAGAAATGCTATCTAAATATCTCATTTAATTTCGCAGCTATTTTTCACAGCATATCTCGAATTAAATCTTCTTACGTAGCTGCCTAAAAAGTTATCCTTGATAATATCAGTAGTTTCTAGAAAGATATACCTAGACCAAAAGCTGCTAACCTGATGGGAATTTCATAGTGTCAGGGGGGGAATATGGCCAGCCTTATTGTTAAGTACTGTTTTTAAGTACTTAGTTTAGTACTTTTTAAGTACTTAGTTTTTATTTTATTAATATAAAAAACTACTTTTATTCAAGTTTGAGTACTTATCAACATTTTCTATACTTTTTCTTGTTTAATAAAACACATTAAAAGTAATCCAAGTTTAAATAAACGTATTTTAAGTATTTTTCGAGTTTTGGAGAGGAGGGCGACGGGGAATGATCGTCTGGCTATGGTGAAGGGGGTGCATAAAACAAAAAATGTTGAGAATCAGTGACCCAGACAGAGGAAACAATTTATTCGTGCGTGACATTTTTCAAACTGCTGATCCGTATTTAATAATTTTAAAAAGTCATCATGTGGTTGATACAGCGTGGCCAAATATGGTTATGAGGATGACCTTGCACAAAAGCAGCAGAGGCAATTTGACAGATGATGAAACAGATTTTGTTTTAGGTGCTATGGCGTCATCCTACGACCTGTCGGGTTGGGCGAGTTCCCACCACTTTCTATTCATTTTTTTCTCTTACGTTGGCTGCCCCTTTGTTGTTTTTGATCCCTACTGAGTGGGATAGAGAGTTGTTGACTGCTGGATTGAATGACGTAGCAGTTTTATGTATTTGCCAAGTCAATGACTGTCACTTTGTTGGTTATTCAAGGTTGGTTGAGCAAGATTTGTGTAGGCATTTGTACCGGTCATGAGATGGTGAAGACGATCTCGCAAAGCATCTACAAGCATGAGATTCGTTATCTTTGTAACTTCATTTCCGACGCAGCATTAAAGACGTTTGAAACACAGATCGGGCAGAGAGTCTGTTTGAAATCCTTCTGTAGATACTGATGTGCATTTTATAAGCCAAATTTTATAGTCATTGAAGCTGCAATTTATAATTACAAAAATAAATTAGAAAATAAAAGAACGCTTTATAACTTGGATAACTTGGATAATAACTTGGATTTTGAAGTTGCACCAGGGGTTTGTTAAGGTTTTTAATGCTTTCGATGAGCTTTTGTCGTTTTAACTTTGTATTAAACATTTTTTTCAAATTTACGACATTTAAAATTTAACATAATTTAATATTTTCAAGTAGCATACATAGCATGTTTACACAATTTTAGAGTAATAAGAGTTCGAAACCGTTTAATTAGTTTTAAGATGTAAACAGTATTTTTTTTAGATGCGAGATCTGATAGCCTTCTTTCTGAACTAGAAATCTCCAGTATGATTTCCAATATAAAAGGGCTCATAAAACTTTCAGTGGAACTGAATTCCATTCTTCTTTCATTACGTTCCAGAGTCCATCCATCGTGTGGGTTTGCGCTTAAAAATGCTCTTTTCGGGAGATCAAAAGCATAATATTCCACAGCTAAAACATCATGGGACTTTGCAGGAATACATTGAAAGGGAATATATTCAATACCTGTATCAGCCTTCATTGTTTTCTTGGAATGAAAAGTTCGAAGTATGACTTGTTGCTTTGTCTTGAAGAAGTTTCTCTTTTCGAAAGTTATTGGAATAAACAAATGGAACTTTTTTCTGTAAATATCGCACGTAAATCATTATTTAAATGATACTTTGATTTGATTTTAACACTTTTTATCAATTTTCTTATTTTTAATTTTCCATTGTAAGACAATCCTGCGACAGTTATTAAAACTCTTACTGAGACTTCCTTTGCTTGCAGAATAAATTTAGCTGTTTCCAGAAATTTTTATTTCAAAATATTTTTTTCTTTTAATCTTTTATGGGAACTTACTCTGTATGTTTAGAATTTTTCAGTCTTAATGTTTTTCAGTCTTTTCCCAATTCATTAATATCAGGATTCAATTTTCTAAGTAAGGTCATTTACACAGCTTTTTTTGTCATTTTCACTATTAACTTTTTATCTTTTTAACTTTATGGTCCACTTTCTTTCCATTTAAGCCGCATAAAATTAAACTGAAAAATCACAATAAATATAAATTTTTTTTTGTAACAGCAGCCAATAACGACGTCAAGCGGACTTCGTAAAATTATTAACATTGGCAAAAAAAATTGCTCACATAAACTAATACAGTATTACAAAAGAACTTTGCCTCTACTCTCTCATGAACAAAATCAAAAAGGAAAAAACAAAAGGAGGAGAGTGTTGAACATGCTGAAACTTGATGTCGAACCGAGAAAACGTAGTGACGTGTTATCTGTGCCTATGTTTGCTAATATATTCATTATTTTGATGATGATATTGTAAATGTTTCCATATTAAATGATTAATTTAATTATGTTTTACCTTTGGCAAACATAATCATATTAAAATATGATTAATTAACGTACTATGTTAATCTATCTTAATTTGCTTGTTAAATCAATCTTTTGTAATCAAAAGGGTCTTCATAGAATATCAGTGTTAAATAAAATGAATTACATCATAAAGTAAACAGGAAAAGTAATTTCACTTCTATTCAAATAGCGACAGATCAAACAGAAGTGTAATATAGTTAACTGAAGCAGTTTCTAAGTTACGGGAAAGCATACACGACTGTTATCAGACTAACGGGAGGAATACTTCCGTGGAGGACTTTTACAAGGCGAAGTTACTGATGATTATGTCTCATATGGGAAGAAAAACGAAAACTCTGCGTATTCAGTGATCTTATCTTTCGGCTACTCTTTATTGATAATAGATGTTAGTGTATCGCTGTGCCCAGTTTAGATGCTGGAGAAGTCATGAACATTTGTAAAAGTACATTGCCTATGCAGCATAGGGGCACTTAAAATACTGGCGAGCCGAACGTCTTCTCAAGTGGTTTGCTTGATCTTAGGACCAAAGCAGTAGGATACTTCTCGAACCCGCATTCGGGTGCTCCGCATCAAAACTGGACGGACTTTTGCAGACCTGTACAGTTAAAGCGGTGGGACTGTATTGAGTTATATGTACAGTCATGGTGAAATTCTGACGTCTCGTCCACTTCGTCTTGCCTTCATCTTAATATTGGCCATAGGTTTACTGAGACGATTGGCTGACTGAACAACTTCACGCAAATGCAATTTCTCTCAATCGAGTAAAATGTCTTTTGCTGCTGCAAATGTGCTACAAATAGCTCTTATATGTACGTTTAAAAAATTTAAGCGATATTTTTCTGGCTTTTATACGGTTTACAAAAAACATTTGAATTCATTAAAAGCATAATAACCAGTTTAAGAAATTTAATTTAACAGAATTAAAAGTAAGTTCTATTAAGCTACAGCTGGGGACCTAAAGAGTGTTAAGGAATGTTGAAGTGTAATTTCGAGATTTAGTAGCAAATAAAACAACTGCATTTACTCTAATATGGAGGCTAGATGTCTAAAATGCATTTTCTCATTCTGCAGATAAAAGCAGACATTGTTATGGCTGTAATACTAAAACGTTAAAATGTTAGACGCGTTTCCATATTCACCAAGGAATTAAATTCCAGAAATTAGGGAACACATGGAAAATTACATCAAACTAAATAATAAAAATTAATATGAATAATTAAAAAAGAAACAAAGTACAAAAGAAAGTACAAATTCTTGAAAATTAATTAAAATTCAAATAATTAAAAGTTTTCAGTACAACATATTAAATACAAATAATGTAGAGTATAAATAATTAAATACATTTCCAACAGAAGTAATCAAAATGTTTTCAGTGCAAATAATTAAATTCAGTTAAAATGCATATAATTAAATTTGATTTCAGTACAAACAATTAAAAAAATTTCAGTTTAAATAATTAAATACAATTACAATACAAATACTTTTTAATACACGTATTTAAATACAATTGCAATATAGGTAATTTTTAATACAAATAATTAAATACAACAGCATTAATTAAAATACATTAAATAATTAGAAGGCTCAGGTTAAAATAATCCGTCGAATAATGATTATGGGAGAAGTCAAACAAAAATTAGGGTATTGATTCTTGTTGTTTGACTTCACCAATAATTAAAAGGCTTTTCAATAAAAAAATTTGAAGTAATTAAGAAGAAAGTTTAATGTCAGAATCGTTTCAACAGTAATTTTTTTAAATCTTTGCTTACCTAAACATTGGCACTTCTTAATTTATTGCTTTCTTTTATTAGCACCAGAAGTGCTATTAGTCTCGAAATACACTTTTTGTCCATATCACTTTTCGCATAGTTGCCACCAAATGTTACTGTTATGTATTATTTAAAAGAAAATTAACTGATGAAAAATTTGCATGTATGTTTATTGCAGTGTGTGAAAACGACGTCACCTAGAGCCACCGAATTTTAGCACTTTTTGTTCTATACCTAAACATAGGCACCTCGAATTCCGAATTTTGAATTTCGGATTTGCTTTTGATTTGTTTCCCTAAACTTTCAAAACTAATTTGTTTGTTACTGAGTAGCAAACTAAGTAACTGAAAAGCAATAAACGCTGTTTTTTAAAATATTTTTCTACATTTCATTCTGCATTGCTTTAATAAAAATGCATTTCGATCATGAGATGTGTGATTAGAAATATTAAATATTTTTATGAAATGAAACTCTTTGGGCTCATCGAAATCGTGTTATACGTTTTTCGTTTTTATGATAACTCTTTTGAGCTTCGTCTGGCCGCTCCAACAGCTAGTTTTCAAAGGAATAACATAGCGAATATGAAAAATTGTATGGCAACCTGACCCCCAGCACTCTTTTGAAAATTCAAAAGATATGCTGTTTTTAAATATTTTGTGATTTTGCCCTTGAATTTTATGTAAATAAATGCAAAAAAAAATGATGCTTACGTAATAATGCTAAAAAGACGAAAACATTGTGTGAATGAGTCCAAAAGCAGTTTGGTTAACAGCTTGATACTCAGCCGCAGTATAAAAATCGTTAACCATACTGCCTGATGCGACATTAAAACCTGAATCCCTTCAGATTTCCTTTCTTCTTTTTTTTCTTACCTTTATTACTTTTTTCAAGGAAAAAGAGGAGTAATTGAGAACATGCATAGTAATGGAGCCATTTTTTTTTGTGCGACAAGTTAATTTTTAATATGATCCTGTATTTGTGTCGTGTATTACCTTTTCGAAACCTATTACCTCACTGTGTTCCGCTACACGATTCAACCCCGCTACGTATAAAAGAGAGAGAAATGTGGATTGACGCGCTGACTCTACCACTTATCTTTACCGAAAAGAAGAAATTCTTTTTAGCTACACTGAAAGGATCCTTTGTACGAGATCTGAACAGAGATCACATTAAAGTAGGTTCATATGCGAAACATCCCTGTAAAGAATAGCTACATTCTTTGCAAAAGTAAAATTAATCACTAAATATTTATGATAAAATGCTGCTGAAATAAAACTGGAATTTAATTCTGTTCAACAATTTATTGGTGATACAAATAATATGCAGTATAAATAGTTAAATACTGTTACAATACAAATAATCTATAGGATTTTAATACAAATAATAAAATACAGTTATAACACGATTATTTAGAAGGCCTTTCAATATAAATGATTATATTCAATTGTAATATAAATAATTAAATACAATTTTAATTAATAAATACATTAAATAATTAAAAACATTTTCACTGGTAAAAGTTAAAACGTTTTAAAATAATTACAGATAATAACACAATACATTTAGATATAAACATTTAAATAGAAAATATAATATGAGAAATCGTTTCAAGAGGAATTTTTTTTTAACTTAAAAGCAAAAATAAACACATCAGTTCAGGTAATATTGACTTAACAGTAGTATTAATAGCTAATTTGCGCAAATACTTCATTTTTTTAAAAATAAATGCAATAACATTAAATGTAAGTTAAAAGAAGAATTCTCTGTTAAGAATGAGGACAAAGGAGGTAAAATGAAAATAAAATCTTCATCTTGTTTCTACTACTACTACTATTACTACAGCTTCTTCTTCTAATAATAATAATGATGATGATGATGATGATGAAATTGGAAGCTGAAGAAATTGAAAAAAAATTAGATATTGTAACAGCAATAAAGATACATCAGAAATAACGTTAATTTAAATCAAAATGATGTATAAGAATGCAACTAAAATTAGTGTTAAGAAAAAAACTTTACGTAACATTTTTCTCTATGCTGAGGCAAAGTGCTTCTTTGCCCAGCTTTTACAAGTTGATACGTAGGCGGTTTTGTTAATTTAACGAACATTATTCTATGTACTTTTCATCTGCTTTCACCATAATGCAAACTAGTTAATGTGTAAAAGCAGACTTCTTAAGTTTGGAGAGTGCTCGTGAGAACTATCGCTGACAAGTTACTGTGTGAAACCTCCACGTTACTGAAAAGGTGTATCAGATTTATTTTCACTAGCCGTATTTCTTAATGAGCTTTCGGAATCAACCGAAACTTATTAGATGCCTGTTACTTTATATTTAATATTTTAATTTGACTGGAATGAGTGCTCTACATAGCCTGGAAGTACTGGATATAAGGTTTTTCCTATTGCACAATTTGTGTAACTGTCAGTCTGAAACGTTAATAAGCAGATTTATTTTAAACCTTCACTGAGTCTGTTTACTGTATTCTAATAAGTGATCTGTCTACATATACAGCTCTCGGAGTAAGCACCTAAAGTAGTACAGAACTATGCAGATATGCACAGTTTTGACTCTTTTTAGCTAACCTGCAAAATTACAGCTGTTTATATTTTTCATAGTATAAGGTATTCCACCTCCATTCTTAGCATACCTTCGTGGTGTGATGGTCAGCACACTCGGCGCGTATTCGAGAAGCCCGTGGTCCAAGTCCCGGCGAGGGCATTACTCACTTTTCATCTCTTTTACTTAACATTTACTCATCACAATATGTATACTACTTCATTTTTAACTTTTTAAAATCACTTAATCGAGGGATGTATAGCATTTAATCTTAAATTGTCATTAATAATAATTTATGTTTATCTTGCCTAAAATTTGATACAGTCCAAGCAGTACACTAAAAAAAAAGAAGTTTAAATGAAGTGCAGAAAAATATTTGTATAATTTAATGTCTTACAAGGAAGTCATGTGGTGTGCAGATATATTTTTTTTACTATTGAATTGGATTGATTTAAATAAAAATGCATTTAAAGTTCATGCAATTAAAATTAATCTAATTAATAAAAAACTAAAAGCTTTCAGATTTTACATTATGCCCAAATGAGCGTTTTTTAACATTTTGTGTGTTATCGTTATTTATATTCTTCGCACTCAAACCATATAATTCAATTCAACAGCAATATCGCAAAATAATTTTAAAATGAGCATATCTTTAGAGTTTCTGATACACAGTATCGCGCGCTGGAGATAATTTTTTCCGTACATTTTTGCCATTGCTCTCTTTGAAATCGTTGATTTTGTTAATCAATAATTCGTTAAAGTGTTAGAAAATATGAAATTGATAATAAAATAAATTCGAAATTAGGGCCCCCCAGATGTCCATATTCGGTGGAGAATTACGTTATTCAAAATTTGATGGCTCTAGGTACCATTGTTTTCTTCACAATGTGAGAAACATACGTGCATTTATGCAGAGTGTTCATTATTTAATTTCTTTAAATATAATACAAGGCGATAATATTTAGTGGCAACAATTTGAAAAGTGAAATGGACACTTAGAGTTTTTAACGCAAAATGCCAAAACGAAATTAATAGCCTTTCTGGGCTAACTCTCCCTTTGGGCTTAAAAAAAAGAGGGAGATGGAGAGAGAGAAACTGATAAGTGTTTGCGTATCATACCGTTGCCTTCTTCCCCCGATGAGCCACTGCATGATAGTGTTTCTATTTTCAAAGGATTTCTGGTCTTCTTACTGTTTCAATTCGCATATTGCAGTTCACGATTTTTCTCATTTGCTTCATATTCTGATGATTATTTTGCATTCGACTTGTATTAATATATTTGCCGCCCAGATGAGAAAGTGATTATTAAGTCTGATTGCCTTACGAAAGGGCCGGAGAAGCATGGATGTAATTTTCTGTCCCTTCATTGGAGGCAACGGTGTCCTGTTAGAGGTCTCCATAATAAATTGACTACCGCCTCCGGCCTTAGAAGTGACAAACGCCTGTAATGGCTAGTGGCCGCCATTGGAAAACAAAATGTTTTAGTATATTTTGTATATGTTATTAAAAAAAACACAAAAGATTTGACTCCCATACTACAAAAATTGACCGAGGTATTTAATTTCAAAATCTGAGATTTTTGACGTCATATTCAATTTCCGATGAGGGTTCGGTTAGTAAATAAATTAGAATAAGTGGAATTTCATTTTTCGTCTTTAAATACCGTTCTACGAAACTGTTTTATAATTAGTATTATCTTTAATTTATAATTTTATTATATTTGGTTTCAATTTCGAAAGAAATTTCAAGCAAATGGTTCATAAGTTTTTAAACCATAAAATGCGTTATTATTAATCTCATGAAATTTTATTACTTTGGAATCACAATCTGATAACGTACAAAAATTCCTTAAAATACAAATATTTCCAAAAGCAAATAATGCTGCAAGTTGACAACCTGGCCTGTTCTGAAAAGTTTTTTAGTGTTTCCTAGAACACAATTTCTATAAGATTCTGTGAAGGCGATCTCCGTTAAAAAAAATATATTGATCAATATTTTTCACAAAATTATGCAAAGAAATGTTTTTCACATAATCTCTTAATATCAAAAAGATTTTCTAAATGGTATTTTATTGTTAGTATGTACAAATGCAAACATTTTTCTCTTCAGTTTCTGTAAGGACACTGAATGTTTCTTGATTATTAAATGCTAGCGGAAGTACCCGATGCCAGTTAAGTTAGATTGAGACTAACGCATCTAACAACAGAGAAAACGATACCGCTGTAATCCTTCCCTAATAACGATGCACAAAATACGATTCATAGTCATAAATTTTTCAGTCTGATGCGATATTGAACACACATAAAAAACGTCGATAGAAAAATATGCTAATTGTCTCTCATTATATCAGCAACCCAGTTTTTAATAATTTTCGTCTTTCTGATCAAATGGTCGTAAAAGCTCAAGTTAGAACCAATGTTTCACCTATATTCAATTTTAGTCGATTCAATGTGGCAAAAGATTGATCATAATTGATCAGAAATCAATAAAGCGAACAAACAAACAAACACACTATCTTCTTTATATATATATAGATTCTGTAAAATTTACAAAAACAAACTACCATATGAAAGTGAGCAGTAGAAACAATTTTCGAAATAAAGCATTTTTTTATGTCCAACACGCGAGACTGTAGCTACTCGGGAAAATGAGTGCGAAAATGAGCGCTTTCAGAGTTTTTAATTAATATTTCGGCTGATTAAAGTCGTACGAAGAGGGGAAATGGCTTGCCACGAAGTTTTGGAATCGGGAATAATGTATTTAATACTAGGCAATGCTATTTTTATTTCATCGCAAAACTTAGAAATTTTTTATTAAAAAGCTCTATTATTTGAAAGCGAGCAGTGGCAACAACTTCCGAAATAAAGCAGATTTTCATCTCCAGCTTGCGAGACTGTTCTCACTTGGAAAAATGAGGGCAAAAATTATCGTTTTTCTGAGTTTTTAATTTATATTTCTGAATTTAGCTACTTTTTATTTTTGGAAATAAGTGGACGTCGACCTTTTCCAGGACCCAGAAAAGAATTGTAAAATTTGGTGACGATAGTATAGTAGTGTCGGAGTTATTACCGAACAAATACACACAGAGACTTCTTTCTTTATATATAGATATCGGTCAAGTTTTGTTTCACGGAAGTCAAACTTTTTTTTTTTTTTGTAACGCATACAGAATTTTCTTAAATAAATTCTCTTAATAAGTACAGAGATCGAAGCGACGTGTAAAAAGACAGATTTCGTTGTTTTACATAAAATTATTTTTTTAATTCAAATAGAGAGAAGCATTAATATTTCCCCCTTTTAAAACCTTTTTTGTAATTAGAAGCATATGGCTACGACTAACTGCTGGAAAAATAAAGGCCGGATAAGGAGTTAGGTAATTATGATGTGTGTGTGTACATACCGCCCAGACATCCAGCTAGCCACACAGCCCGTTTGTTTAAATTCGAACTTACCAGTACTCATCGGCTTTAACCACTGGCAATGTTTGTGTTATCTTCATGTTTCCCCAAGCATCTTCATCCTTTATTTCAACCAGCGAAAGAAATTTAATTAATTTAGAATCTTCTTGCCCGAGTACAATAAAAAATTAATAGACTATTTTTCTATAAATAAATCACAAATTTAAGTAGAAGAATATGAATGGCTTATGCAAATTAATTTTTACTTACGTCATTATCTCTCTATTATTGGCGTTTTAAGAGCTCAATGTGTTCAGTTTGGTATTCGGATAGCTAACAGTTATTTTGTAACTGCCTGATGAGGACTGTGAATTTACCAACTTTTTCAAATACCAGTAATTTGATAAAATTTCTAATTTAAGCCCATATACTGGTAATTCACAAGTATTTCATCTTTCCTCTAAATTTATTAAAAATATGAAAGCAAATAAATAGAAAATTTGGATTTGTTCAAAATGTGATTGGGCACTACAAAGCATGTGAAAATAAATTATATACTGAAATATCAAATATTGCAGTACATAAATAAAAATTAATTCCGAATAATTCGTGATATAATAACAAATAATTTACCGTAATTCGTTTTGTAATTTTCCATTCAGCTTTTTAATTCCAGGTTCTGAAAATTAAAAACAAAATAAATAAAAAAATAAAAAGAAAATATGAAAGGTTTCAGATTTTAAATTACGTCCAAAGGGGCGTTTTTTAACATTTTATGGGTTACCTTTATTTATTAAATATCACTTTCTTCGCACTTAAACCAAAAAATTCAGTTCAACAGCAATATCGGAAAATAATTTTAAACACAGGGTATCTTTTAAATTTCCGAATCTCACGCTCTGGAGATAAAAATATTTTTCCTGTACAACGTTGCCATTGCTCGCTTTGAAATCCTTGAATGTGTAAATCAAAAATTCGTTAAAAGTTTTACAAAATGCGAAATCTATAATAAAATAAATTTGGGCTTCCAGATGCCCATATTCGCAGTAAGATTACGTCATTCAAAATTTGATGGTTCTAGGTACCGTCGTTTTATCACAATGCGAGAAACATACATACATTTATGCAGATTTTTCATTACTTAATTTCTTTAAATATAATACAGGGCTCCAATATTTGGTGGCAACAGTTTGGAGAGTGAAACGACATTTAATGTTTCCCACGCAAAATCGCAAAACGAAAACAATAGTCCTTCTGTGACAAAGCCGCTTTGGATTAAAAATAAAATCTGAAAGGTTTCAGATTTTAAATTACGTGCAAAGGGGCGTTTTTTTAACGTTTTGTGTGTTACCTTTATTTATGAAATATCACATTCTTCTCACTTAAACCGTAAAATTCACTTCGAGAGCAATATCGCAAAATAATTTTAAAGTGAGTATTTATCTAAAATTTCGGAGACACAGTCTCACGCGCTGGAGATAAAAATGTTTTGTCTGCACAATGTTGCTATTGCTGGCTTTGAAATCGTTGAGTTTGTTAATCAAAAATTCGTTAAAGTTTTACAAAATATGAAATCGATAATAAAACAAATTCCAAATTTCAAACTTGGCTCCCAAATGCCCATAGTCGGGTGGAAACGTTCAATATTCAAAATTTGATGGCTCTCGTACCGTTGTTTTATCACAATGCGAGAAACATACATACATTTAGGCAGATTCTTCATTATTTAATTTCTTTAATCTAGGGCGATAATATTTATTGGCAACAATTTGAAAAGTGAAACAACGCTTTTTATGAATTAACGCAAAATGCCAAAACGGAAATAATAATCCTTCTAGGTAAATTTTCCCTTTGGACTAAAGACATATAATTTTCCCTTGCCTGGATGCGTTGAGAGAGGGCTCCCTTAAATTCAAAAATAGATTCGTCCACCTAACTCTGCTTTCGTCTTACTAACAAAGACAAACGCTCGCAAAATTTGTGCGAAAGTCATATATTTATATATAGGTATGTAAGAATCAAGTGTTAATAAGTAAGATTAGGTCATGAAAAAAGGCAACATTCCAACAGAAAAATATGCAAAAATATTCAAAATTGAAACAAAACAATAAAATAAATTAATAAAACGTAAGAAAATTGATATAAAATAAATAAAAATATAGAAGAATATAGATAGAAATAGTTAAAAATCTCTTTTGTCTTTTTCAGTGAGCAGCCGAACAATTTTCAACAAATCCACGCTTCTGAATTATATTCGGATGATTGTGAATTCTTGAAACATATTAAAAGAATGTACTAGTTGAGATTATTTAATTAAAATTAAAATATTCAAAGTGCTCTAAAACTCCAATTAAGTAAAAATTTTTTTGAATGTTTTTAATTTAATGAGTCATCAAGATATAATCTACTCTAAAACTGAAAAATAAACTTACAGAAAATAATTCTCGAGTAAGAAACCAAAAGTGCTGAGCAAATAAAAGCAATTAGCTAAATAAATTTCTAACCAAATAATAACCAGAATTACTAAGAAATGTATGTATACACACATACACACACACACACATATATGTACATACATATATAAATATAGAGAGAACGAAAAATGAGTATATTATCTTAGACACACCACATATGCAATGAATCGTAGACTATTTCTTTAAATCATAGTCCATTAAAACAGAAACTCTATGAAGACTTCTGTCGGCATCAAACACAAAACAAAATTAAATTTATTGAGAAAAAGTGAAACATGTGATCATAAGGAATTACTTAAATGTTTAATATTAGTAAACAAATAGTTCGATGACATTTGAAGTAAACCTTTTAATTAAAAACACTGTAACAAAACTGCTATTAATATTTACTATTCTAATAATAACATTAATAACAAATGCGAAATTAAATAAGGATTTTAAATTATGGAAAATTCAGTGCAAATATCTAATTAACTGTTTTTTTCACAATGAACACCTTTCCTTTCAACATTTTACCGTTGCTTGTTTATTAGGTTTAAGAAGCGAAACTGTCTTATAAGAGGGAGAGATTAATTATTTACTTTAATTATATGTAACTGCCATTACTCATAATTAAATATATTGGAACTCATTAATTACGTTATTTCTGTGCATACCTTGCAGTATAAATCGTTGTTTGAAATTTAGCAGATCTTTTGACTTCAGACGCGACATTAAATTAGTGCGGTTAAGATTTATGCTGTAATGCAATTTTGTTACCGAATACCAGTCAATTGAAGGAACATTATTGCATTAGCATACGAAGTATATGCATTATCTTGTTGAGTATATTATCTTGCTAATAGAAGTGGAAGTTATATTTGTATGACCTTCTTTTACGTGTATTAATTCATTACTTACTTCCAGATATTTGTTGAGGTCATTTTGCTGTGTTTTGCCTTCAGTTAATATCTTTTTACCCCTCACTGTATTCCAAAGCACTCTAAAAAAGCTACATATAGAAAAGTAAATTAAATTGTGAAAAACATGTTCTTTAAAGTCTTTCACATATGGTGCCTCCGTAAGACCTGAGGATGTAATAAATAAGTTAATACTGAACGTGAAATTGAATTGTTGAGAGATCTATTAATGCTACATTAATAAATACAATTATACACATATAAATATATATAGTAGTTTTATTATGCTTTCTTTCCGAGTGATTTTTATAACAATTAAATTACTATAAAGAGAGTAAAGTATATAAAGAGAGAGGAATTAAGACGGAGATTAAGACTTAAATTTGAATATTGTAAAATTGAATAAAAGTTTTAAACTAGAATGGCATTTTCTTCAAAATATGCAAAATGACGAAATGCTCTTACGAAATATTGGTTGTTGTATGGAGAGGTTCCAGTTCTTCTTGCAAAGTCAGAATCTTTCGATGTAATCAGCAATAATTCTTTATTTTAGTTCTCATTTTTGCATTGTTCTTATGCTTTATTTTAGTCTTTAGTTTTGCGTTTTATTATCGATTCCAGTTTAATTATTTAGAAATTCCAATTTTTAATTTCCACAATGGTACGCATTTACCATCTAATTTCACTTCACATTTCACAGGCGCTATTTTTCGTTTATTTATTCTCTGTTAAATTAAATTTTATCTTTTCCGCAATAGCGCAGGATTTTACGTTTTAAGTCCTTTTGAAATAAATTTTAAAGTTCTTTAAAGTTTTTCTCCTTGTTTTTCTTTACAAAAATTATATATATACATAAGAATAAAATTAAAAAATAATTAAATACTTCCTGCTCTTGAGCTACAGAGGACTGAATTTTAAAAACATTATTAAAAAGATTATCTCATACTAGAAAAATGTTTAACGTGTTAATATTGTAATTGGGGTGAAATGTTAAATTATCAGATCAAATAATAAAGGTAGGAATTTTGTTTTCTTAAAAAGTGTAACTGAAGTTTGAAAAATATTAATGGGAGAAACAAATAAAAACTATTAATTACCCTTTGATTAATGCTTCAAATAGATCTCTTCAAGGTGTTATTATTTAAAACACTAAACCCAGATGATTAATGAGTGTCGAACACATGCGTCGTTCTTCCTGGCAACTATTCTTCAGGACATCATTTTTTTAATGTTGATTTAAGTCATTCTAAATAATTCAACACCACGTTGTTGTAAATTATGTATTATAAAATATTATAAATAAAACTGTCTGACAGTCAGCCTTAGGCTAAAATATAAAAAGATATTAGGCGAAATGTCATAAAACTAAAATTCAATTGTTGTAAGAAGGTGGGATTTGCTAAGGAGGAAATACGAAACGGTTGTCTGCCACACTGTAATGAAATTTCTGCCCTTTCAGTGTTATTTTCACATATTCAAATTGAGCATTTCTGAAATGTTTAAACACTTATATATCTCTTTACCCCTGAATGTATTTGTGAGCATTCTAAAAAAGTTACACATAGAAACTTACTTACATGGGTAGGTTTTTAATTATTGCTAAATAAATCACTTATCTGTTTGCGTGCCTGGAGGAAATTCTGAAAGAAACTGTCTTCTTTTTACATGACCGTGTACTCGAAAAACCATGAAATGATTATAAGCAGGCTTTTTTTACTCCAGAAATTCCAGGCGAAATTAAGAGTGTTTAATATTTCCAATCGCACTGCCCCTGACTGTGAATTTATACCTAAATGAATATTTCCTGTACTGTAATGAATTATCGCTTTTACGTGTTCTCGTGGTGTAAGAGGTTTGCACGTCTAGCTAGTGTTAGAAGATCTATGGTTCGAATCCTGATAGAGCACAGTTGATTTTTAAATCCTTCTGAAAATTAAGAAGC